>NBAY01000047.1:0-344184 GCA_002794775.1 Porodaedalea pini | reverse complement strand
GAGATCATAACGCGATATAGCCAAAGAGGGGATATCTCGCCGTGGTTGTGTTTTCCAGTGAAAGTTGCACAGCTGCTGATCTCCCCCGCCCAGCCTTATAAACTGGTTAGGTGTTACTATGCTCCTTTCTGTATTCGAACACTCACCGCGATGTCTCCCCCTCATGGAATGCTTGCCCCTCAGTACCCGATGTCTCTCCCTCACAGAATGCTCGCCCCTCAGTACCTGATGTGTTTAGGCGGGAGCCCGGGAGATGACTCGGACTGGGCAGGCCTCGGCTGACTGTCGTCTGGGACGTTGCTATACTCGAGCGTAGACTCGGACACGCTTACTCAGGCTAGGTCGTCGCGGAGGTAAGAGGATTAATACAAGTCTAAACTAATACAAGGGGGACGAGTCTCACCTAGGTCGTCGCGGAGGTAAGAGGAAAAGCAGAACAAGGAGTTCATGCGATTCCTGAGACCTTATATAGCGATGACCGTGAGACTATATTACCTAACGAGTGGGAATGGAACGAATGAAAGCAGTGTGGGAATGATGTGTGTAAGATGGGTAAATATAATGAAAAGGACGAATATAATAAAGGAAATGGTAAAAGGGAAAATAAAGGGAAAGGTGAAAGTTCAGGTTCTAACATTACCCCCCCTTCAAGGTTGGGCGTCCCGACCAACCATGATCGCGGTCGTCAGGCTCGGTGTCGATGAAGAGCGGACGGAGTCGTTGACGAGGGATGTCGAGTTTTCGAGGTGCACCGGGATGTTTGAGGTAGAATTCAGCGATCGCCTCCTTCGCGTTCTCGCCGAAGTCCGTCTCAGGCTGCCAAGTAGGTTCATTGTAGCCTACCCACTTGGCAAGGTACTGTAGTTTCCCTCGGTGCAGACGCGAGTCTAGAACCTCTTCAATCTCGTACTCCTCCTCGTTGTCTATGATGTCAGGTGGCGGCGGTGCTGGTTGTCTTTGGTTTTCGAAGGACGGTTCGACGGCGGGCTTTAGCAGTGCTTCGTTGAAGACCGGGTGGACCTTTTTCCATCGCCTTTGGGAGCTTGAGCTTGTACGCGCTTGCTCCTACCTTGTCGACGATTTCGAAGGGGCCATACCATTTGTCAGCGAGTTTCTTTGTCGGCGAGTCTGTGCTGATGTTTCGCCCGTCAAGGAAAACCTTGTCCCCAGCCTTGTACTCAACCGAAATCCCTGCTGTCCGGTCGTGATAGCGTTTCATGTCGTCCGCCGCTTTTGACCAAGTTGTCCTTCGCAACCCGATGAGTCTCCTTTATGTGCTTCGCGAATTCTTCCGCCGACATGTTGGCAGACGAGGTTCGTGTCGTGTCAAAGCTTAAGGGGTGACGTCCTGTGTTCGCGTAGAAAGGAGACATCTTCGTTGCCGAATGCTCGCGGTTATTATACGCGAACTCCGCGAGGGGAGCCAGTCCTTCCAGTCCGATTGTCGATGGTTTACGAAGAGCCTAAGATATGTTCAAGCTCTTGGTTAACGCGTTCCGTCTGACCATCTGTCTGTGGGTGATACGCCGTTGACGGCGTTGCCTTCGATGTGTAGGAGTTTGTACAGCTCCTTCATCATCGATGCGTCGAACTGCGTGCCTCGGTCATGGATGATCTTCTTCGCAAGCCGTGGAGGCGGAAGACATGGTCGCGGTACAGTTGAGCCATGCCTTCCGCCGACAACTTTGTCGTCGTCGGGATCGCGTGCATCTGTTTCGAGAACCTGTCGACGAAAAACGCAGATTGCGTTGTGTCCCTTGGAGTCCGGAGTTCTCCGATGAGGTCGACCGTGACAATTTCCCATGGGCCTTCCGGGACCGTGTTCGGTGAAGTGGCTTTGACCTTGAACGCCCTCAGAGCCTTCGTCCGCTGGCAACGGTCGCATCCTCGGACGTATGCTCGAACGTCGGAGAACATCGACGCCCACCAGAAGTCTCGACGTACCAGTTCGACCGTCTTTGACGATCCGGGATGTCCTGCCAGGGTCGAGTCGTGGCATTCCCGTAAAACTGCTTCCTTCATCGTCGACGGCACGTACACCTTGCCTTTCATCCGCCACAACCCGTCGGCCTTCGCCATCCCCGTCGGTCTCTCCGACTCGTCCTGCGCCCTCTGCGCGTTACCCCACTCGTTCCACCACTTCGTCGCGCGATGTTCGCACCACTCCACGGTTCAACCACTTATCCTTGATGAACACGACCCCATCGTTGTCATCCTTGCCCTGATCATAGCCCGCCATACGCGATAGCAGATCGGCCTTGCCCATCGTCTTGCCCGACTTGTGTTCGAGGTGGAAGTCGAATTCTTCAAGTTCGGTCCGCCAGCGAGCTTGGCGATAGCTCAACTTCTGCGCTGACCTGAAGTAGGTGAGGTTGGCGTGGTCGGACCAGATTTCAATCTTGTGGCGAGCGCCAAGGAGGTATTGTCGCCACTCCTTGAGTGCCGAGACGATCGCGAGCATCTCCTTGTCATAGATCTCGTAGTTTCGTTCCGCTGGTTCAAGTGCCTCTGACCTGTAGGCGATCACCCTCCACTTCCCTTCCTGCTTCTGCAACAACACACCACCGAGCGCAAAGTTCGACGAGTCCGCTTCTACGCGGAAAGGGCCCTCGTCATTGGCGATGGCTAGGACTGGAGGTGAGCAGAGACGTCGTCTCAGCTCCTCGAACGCTTCCTGCTGTTCGGTCTCCCATACCCAGTCCTTCTTGCCCGTTAACGACGTCAACGGTCGGACCACCTTGCTGTAGTCCTTAATAAACCGTCTTAGCCAGTTTCCCATACCGAGGAACTGTTGCAGCTCCTTGAGGTTCCGTGGGACTGGCCAGTTCGCAATCGCCTCCGTCTTTGCCGGGTCAGCCCTGATCTCACCATTGCCGATGATGTGGCCGAGGTATTTGACGACCTTGGCGTCAAACTCACATTTCTCCGGCTTTAGGTACAGGCCATTTTCTCGGAGGATCTGGAGTACGCGCCTCGATGTGTCGATATGCTCCTCAATGGTTTCCGAGAGGATCAGGATGTCGTCGAGGTATACGATGATCAAGTTCGCGTAGATTAGGTCCTTAAAGATGTGGTTGACAAAGGCCTGGAACGTGGCCGGCGCGTTGCAAAGGCCAAAAAACATGACCGTTGGTTCGAAGAGGCCATGTTCGTGCGAAACGCTGCCTTCCATTCATCACCCTCGCGGATCCGGATATTGTAGTACCCCCAGTGAAGGTCAAGCTTAGTGATGTACTTCGCTTTCTTGACCTTGTCGACGAGTTCGTCAATGAGAGGGAGGGGATACTTGTTCTTGATCGTACCGTCATTGAGCTTACGGTAATCCTGGATCGGGCGTAGCGATTTGTCGGCCTTCTTTATGAAGAAGAAGGGCGACGCCATGGGCGATATCGACCGTCGAATGCGACCCGACTTCAGATTTTCATCAAGGAAGTCCTTGAGTGACTGCTGCTCAGTTGGCGTGAGCGGGTAGATCTTGCAGTCGCTCGGTTTGAAGTCGGGCTTCAAGTCGATGACATGGTCCCAGGGTCGGTGTTCCGGCAGCTTCTCAAAACCTTTTTCGCTGAAAACGTCGGCGTAGTCGTTGAGGTATGCGGGCCAGGACGCCTTGTCCATTCGCATCTCACTCACCCTCCTTATCTGCTCCACCTCTTCCTTCACCTTGTCTAGATCCTCCACCTGCTTCCTTTCAATCGCGCATTCGCTCGGGCAGCGTGTAAAGTCAAGTGTACCCGTCTTCCAGTCGACCTCTGGGTTGTGTCGTCGAAGCCAGTCGTACCCCAGGAAGATGTTAGACGATGCCAGTGAGGTTACCGCCAGGACGATCTGTTCCTTATGGTGACCAATCGTAAGTTCAACGTCGACGTACTCCTCGATCAACCCGGCTTCGTTGTGTGTGCCGTCGGCATTGAGTACCGCAAGGGGCCGGATATAACGCTTCGTCTCCAGCCCATACCGTTCGACGAATCTCACGTCAATGCACAATCCCGTACATCCCGAATCCACGAGCGCATGTGCATCCACCTCCCTCACTTCACCTTCCATGCTGTGTTCGACGTTCAGGAGAAGGTCCAGCTGGCGTCCACCAGTTCCTCTCATGAACAGCTGCTCATACTCTTCACTCTCCTTCACACCGGTGGGGACTTTGTACTCGGGAAAACCATCGACGTCGTTCGCATTTAAGTATTGTACAGACGGTTGGTTATATTTTAACGAGTCCAGAGTCGAAGTCCCTTGTTCTTCTCGGTCAGTCGCCCCGATGGCTACGCCTGACCACTCGCAAAACCCTGCGAGTCGACGACCTCTTCGTCATTGTCTTCTTCCTCCACATAGTCCTCCACAGTCGACCTCCGAGTGTCTACGACTTCCTCGAAGGCCGACTCCTTCATCGCGCCGAGCTCGTCCGCGAGGATGCGGCGTTCGCCTGGTGCCATTAGTTCTAGCATGCGTTGGATGATCGGCTTTCCCTGCGGGCACTTGTCCTTGAAATGGCCCAGCCCGCCGCAGATCCAGCACGCGCGTCGTCGTTGCGCCTCGTTCATTGAGACGTCCATCGGTTGACCAGCGCCTCCGAAAGTGACGCCGGTCGCGTCGCGTCTGTCGACGTGAGGGGCCGCTACCTGACGGCGAGTCGGGGGTCCTTGTTGTTGCGGCGGGCGAGGCTGAGGTATAAACGGGCGGCCTCGTTGGATCGCGCGGATCTGTTGTTCGCCACGATCGATCTCGATAGCCTTGTTTTTCCAGTCCTCGTACTTCGTCGGGACCGGCGTTGATCTCAGGACTCCACGCACTACCTCGATGTTCATTGCGCGTTTGAGACGATCACAGATGATGCTGTCGTCCTTCAGTTCCGCACGCTTAATGATAACGTCGAGCTGTTGGAAGAACTTGTCCGCGGTGAGGTCCTTCTGAACCTTCTCCCGGAATTCCTTCAGCGCCGCCTCCTTGCGATTCGGGTCGTCGAACGAGGCGTCGAGTCGTTCCTGGAATCTCTCCCAGCTATCGGTGAAGGTGACGATTCCCGACGTTGTTGACTCCTCGACGTAGTTCTGCGCCCACGTCGCCGCATTACCACCCTTCAGGTAGGAGAGAGCTACATAAATCTTACTCTCCGACGTAGGGTATCGGTTCGGGTTCGCGGATACAAAAGAAGGACTTCACGTCTGAAGTCGAGGTAGTCGGCGCCACCAGTGAATTCACGTGGTCGGGCGACGTCAATGTTGGGGGTCGGGGGGTTAGCGGCCGCGACCAGTGCTGGGGCGTTGTTCGCCTGATGGGCGAAGGCATTCGCAACGATGGCCGCGATCTGCGCCATTTGCTGTTGGCTGAAACCTTCTGTTGACATCGTGGGTTCGGGTGCGGGTGTCGAAGGTTCTGGAGGAGTCGGCGGTGAGGGGTCTCTGTTGGTTTCGCGGTAAGGACCTGGGGTCGGTGGTAGGTTGACCGTAGACGTTGACGGTGCAGGTGACGACGAGTGGCTGGGGGCCACCTTGCTCTCCTTCCTCGTTCGTCTGATGAATACCAGCTGCGCCGGATTTCACTCCACCAGATGTCGTGAGTGACGCCGCTATTATTGGTCGCGACGTAGCCTGGTCAGTCTGGATCCCAACGGGCTGAAGCAGGAAGGGCCCGTTGTTGTTCGTCTGTGAGATCTATCTTGACGTTGGCGGAGGGACAGGGATCGGTTGCACGTTCAATCCGGGTTACGCCAACGTTGAGCGGGTTCGTCAGCGAAGTTGATGACGAGGCGGTAGGATCCGAGTGAGATTACAAACGAGATTGTCGTCGAAGTTTGGACTCGTCTTGTTACCCACGTCCACGTTAGGTGCGTGCTCCACCAGAGGCTAATTCGTAGAGCCAGGGCCGGGAAATGTCGGTTGATATTTTTTACGTAATACACGAACGTCCGAAAACGTCCGGGCAGGGTTGAGGGTTGTCATTTAGGGGGTTTACACGTCAAGTCCGTCGAGGGGAGCGCTCCTCTAGACGAGTGAAGGCGAGTCGACAGCGACGACTTACGCTGGGGATGAGCCTGGGTGAGGTTCTGCTTTTATGTTAGGCGGGAGCCCGGGAGATGACTCGGACTGGGCAGGCCTCGGCTGACTGTCGTCTGGGACGTGCTATACTCGAGCGTAGACTCGGGACACGCTTACTCAGGCTAGGTCGTCGCGGAGGTAAGAGGATTAATACAAGTCTAAACTAATACAAGGGGGACGAGTCTCACCTAGGTCGTCGCGGAGGTAAGAGGAAAAGCAGAACAAGGAGTTCATGCGATTCCTGAGACCTTATATAGCGATGACCGTGGAGACTATATTACCTAACGAGTGGGAATGGAACGAATGAAAGCAGTGTGGGAATGATTGTGTAAGATGGGTAAATATAATGAAAAGGACGAATATAATAAAGGAAATGGTAAAAGGGAAAATAAAGGGAAAGGTGAAAGTTCAGGTTCTAACATGATGACACTGACCCCCCCTATGACAGATTTGCAGCCTAGCTCCTCAGACTCCTCTTCTGACTCAGACTCGACTAGTGCTTCATGACAGGTGCCAGAGGAAGAGTTTACGTGAAGTGGAAAGAGGAAGGCGTACACTGGCTTCTTCCTCTTGTCCTCATTTATCTGTTTACTTTACTCATTTGCAGTACTGCAGCGGACATCTTCGTCAGCAAGGGATGCTACCTTGCTAGAGCATATGAACCATGGACTAGCCCGCAACAAATTCTTAACAAAGGTATTCCTAACGCAAAGCTTAGCCCTGCTGAATTACAACAAATCACTGATCCATCATAAGTGATTGGTTTTATTCTACTTTATTCTTTCAATAATCAGTTCTTGTGTCAGTGTCCACCATGCTGTGGATGCTGTGAAGGCTTTATTCGATGTCAACACCTTGCTGTACAAGAAGGTCGTCAAGGCAGATACTCAGACATTCAAATATATAGTTAATTGCGTGAGTCATTGCTTTTTTTTTCCTCTGCATAGATAAACTCTCACAATGTTTACAGTTGCGTGAGGGTCAGCGTGCCGCTTGGTCTGCCGATACATCAGGAAGCAGGAAAATTATCCTCCAGTGGATCGTTTTCCCATCCATTGACAACAAGTCGACACGGCCAGATAATGATCACAAAGACTTACGTGGATTTGAGAATGAGACACTCGCAAAGCTCCTGGCCCCCGCAGAGGTTCAGCCGCTCACTCCAGAGTAAGTACTTTGAGATAATCTTAAACAAAAGAAGACGTGCTCATGCCTTTCCTATCACATCATTGCTGATTTATATTACATACTTTCTAGATATCTAGCTTTGTTGTGTGCGGACAGGGCCACGGTAACAAACAAAAAAGGAGTTACCCGTGAACTTGATGGCAACCATAGCCGAGTCTTTGCCTTCAAAAACGGTATTTATCATCCAAGGAACCCTCTGAAGGGCTTCTTGAAGGGTAATTTGATTGTCAGGGCAAGTCTTCTTCCTTTTTCTTTCTTAATGTGTTTACATCTTTTTGTAGGCCTATAAACACATCTTTACGGTGCCTTCTTCTGCCAACTCAGGTCCTGCTGTCAAAGGCTCAAGGTGTACGAAAATAGGTAATGCAGAGATCCATGGTATGACCGAAGTCACTCCAGGATCACTTGCATATGTTACTGTCCAGGTATTTTATTTGTTTCATGGTTTGCACATATATAATACTGAAAAATGTATTACTACCAGGTCTACTTTGCTCTTAGTGCAAGGCTCCATTTCTCTACGTCGAGTGCTCCAGAAATACCCAAGATGTTTAATGGTATTATTCAATTGTTCAGGTCTGATGTCCCACATGTCAAGAGGTACACTGCTGAGCTATTGATTTGGTGGAATCGGTATGTTCATCTGCATCTATGTGATATTATGGTCCCTTACTAACCCTTACTCAGAATTATCTTTCCAAATACCCAAGCAGCAACCAATCCTCATGACCTAGGTGCCATAGCTGATATTGAAGACTTCTATTGAGACTGGACCAAGGATGAGGAGGGCAATGAAGAGGGTGAGGAGGACAATGAAGAGGAAGAGGACAATGTATGAATTTTGATTGAAATTTCCTCTCACATTCAATCCGATACCATCCATCTTGAACAGCTATTTCTATTTTCCCTATCATCGGTCACATATTGTTATGTGCTATTTCAATTTCATTCTATTCCAATACTTCTATCTAATTGTCATCCACGACAACTGCTGCTAAGTGAGCTATAACTATTATACACATGAGAACCGACAGTGCGCATCACCATCAATTAGAAAGCATTATAAGTAATTTCTTGCTTTTATAACTCTGACAACTCTTCCGCCACCTTGTAATCCTGACTTTAGAATTTATTTAATTATATATAAGTCTGCAATACTTCCGCTAACTTATACTCTATTGAAAGTCTTATCATGTATTAAAATCTCTCATAAGTGTTTTGATATATTATAATTTGGTATGACTGTTATGCTTTTCGGTAAGTATTATGGTGGATTGTAAGATGGAGTTCAGATTTTATTGCTCTATAATTATGCCCGAAATGATTATATGTATTACATGTCTTTTAAGACTTATAATTGAATATAATTAGTTATAATACTCTGCAGATTTTTGTGATGGAGCATTACTGCTGTTTTCGTGATTACTTACAGCCATTTTCATAAGTCCTGTGACATGTGCATGTCACGTGAAGTGAACCGCGTCAGAGCCAAAATGTCGAAAAAATAGAGTAAATGTTGAGTTTCTCTGTGAATTCTGCACAGTACCTGCTCATTAAGTACTCAAAAAAAAGGCATGGTTCTCAGGAGCAGAAATATGTAAAATAGGGACCAATACATTGACTGTGTAGGTGGGTAGAGATCAAACAAGTGTGGCCAGTCTGTTCTCTCATACATTTCCACTGAGATTCAAAAATTATGGCTCCCCTACATCTATCCATAAAATTCTTTCCTGTGTCTGTAAATTAAGTATATGACTATACCAACATCTCCTGCAAGTTTGAAGCTAATCCATCCAGTATTCATGGTACAGCAGTGAGGTTTGTGTTCCACTCTTGTTCATGCTGCAAGATGGAAAGAGCTCAAAGTGGAACACAAACCTTGCTGCTGCACCATGAATACTGGATGGATTAGCTTCAAACTTTCAGGAGATGTTGGTATAGTCATATAATTAATTTACAGACACAGGAAAAAATTTTATGGATAGATGTAGGGGAGCCATAATTTTTGAATCTCAGTGGAAATGTATGAGAGAACAGACTGGCCACACTTGTTTGATCTCTACCCACCTACACAGTCAATGTATTGGTCCATATTTTACATATTTCTGCTCCTGAGAACCGTGCCTTTTTTTTGAGTACTTAATGAGCAGGTACTGTGCAGAATTTACAGAGAAAATCAACATTTACTCTATTTTTTCGACATTTTGGCTCTGACGTGGCTCACTTCACGTGACATGCATGTGTTGCAGGACTTATGAAAATGGCTGTAATTTACAGACACAGGAAAGAATTTTATAGGTAGATGTAGGGGAGCCATAATTTTTGAATCTCAGTGGAAATGTATGAGAGAACAGACTGGCCACACTTGTTTGATCTCTACCCACCTACACAGTCAATGTATTGCTCCATATTTTACATATTTCTTCTCCTGAGAACCATGCCTTTTTTTTGAGTACTTAATGAGCAGGTACTGTGCAGAATTCACAGAGAAAATAGGCATTCATTCTAATTTTTCAACACTTTGGCTCTGATGCGGCTCATTTCACGTGACATGCATGTGTCGCAGGACTTATGAAAAAGGCTGTAAGCACTCAAAAAAATGTACTTGCTCATCCAAATCCGAATCTGTAAAAATATCCGAGGTTAGATGAATATTTTTGTCAAAATAAGTCAAACAATGTCGACCAGCCCTGTTTCAACACCTCACCCTCACTATATGCAAAAATCATACCCCTTTCCTCTCATCCCGTAATTTTTTTTCTCCACCTGTAAATTAGGTTCACATGTATGGCAATCCTGTGCATAAGTTTGGTGTCATTCTGTGCACTATTCGTGGTGTAATGGGGATGTTTCTGTTCTTCGGACACCTGCTCTCACCCGGGTTTGGACAGTCCATTTCATACAGCTCTGCCAATTTGACAGGTAAAAATACAAAACTTCTTGCACTACATAGAAATCCTATCTACTACAGCCTGGGTTATTTGGGGGCCCCTCGCCTTGATTTGACACTGTAGTGGTAATTTATTTTTGACCTGCGCCGTAGCACCATGTGCGCCTGCACATCTGAAGTATAGAAGTTGGGAACAATGTGTTGCTTCATAAGTACTACTCCATCTCAAGAAGAGATGGCCGCAGATATCTCACTGGCATACCAGGTGAGCGTATCCGCCATGCAGGACCACTAGTAGATACACAAGTGTATGTTCATGCAAACAGACTCGACATCCTTTCAGATCCAGAACAGCAACAGCTGGCAGCCTCTTCTTGGTCAAGAGCAAGGCATAACCATTGTCGCCCACAGTCTAGACAGAAGAGCAGATGGCTTCACTGAAGAGAGGTTGGCATGCTACAATGGTCAGCAGTATATGCAGATTAGGGGTTGGCACATGAACACATTCACCATGAAAACACCCTTCTCTCCCACCATGATAATGTGGCAAGGCCCTCTGAATGATGTGCAATCCATTCTCTTCAAGCTGCACCAATCCAATGAGTTCACCATGGACCATCTTTCTGCATTGACAGAGTCAATCATCAAACAATCTATCAGATCATAAAAGACTGGGAGGCTACTGGGGGTGTCAAGAGAGATGGAAAGAGGACTGGCCAGCCAAGGCTGTTGGACTATCCGATGTACAGGTGAGGTGTAGTGTGCCAGCTGATGGATTGCTCATCAGGATTCCATTTGCCACCAGTATCTCCTCAGTTCAGTCGATCAATGCAGGGACCTATTCCTTGACGAGCTGAGGCAGAAGCTCAGCACGTCTTCTGGTAAATACATTTCAGACTCTATGATATGGAGGACGTTGGAACGGGCTGGATTCACTATGAAAAGGGTATGGTCTTTTGTTTTCAACTAGTCAAGCCCAAATCCAACCTGGTGAAGATTTCAAAGAAGGCACACGAAACAGCGAGACTGTGAATACAATATGTCTCAAAATCAGTGAGAAATACGAAGCTGAACAGCTTGTGTTTGTTGACAAAAGCACTTGCGACCATCGCACTTTCTTGAGAAAAAAGGCATGGGCTTTACACAGGCATCAAGCCAGCCACAAACAGTTTTTTGCCAGGGGAAAGAGGTACATGTAGTCCCATCATACCTCAGTGTGTCATATGTCAAACTTCCTCCAGGTATTCAATCCTTCCAGCAATCTCTCTTGACAGAATGCTGACTGCATCATCTTGGAAGGCTCATTCAATACAGAATCCTTTACTTTCATCACATGTCTCCTCAATCATATGGAACCTTTTCCAGGACTGAACTCAGTCATCGTCATGGACAACTGTGCTATCCACAAGTCAAATGAAATTCACAAGTTGATCAAATCCAGGTGCAGTGCTTTTTCCTCCTGTGCATCGCTCCAGCACTGATGCATTCTGTAATTGCATGTCTTAGTGGCATGAAGCTTGAATTCCTTCCTGCGTACTCTCCAGATTTCAATCCAATCGAATTGGCCTTCTCACTTACTCAAAACTTGACTTCGACGACTTGCCCTGCCGGAAGAAGGAGGAGAATGTTGTGGTGTATGCATGGCTTTATGGAAGAGATTATGTCGATTAGTGCAAATGACTGTTGAGCCTTCTACCAACACTGCAGGTATGTCCGCTGGCCCTGGTGCATAGCTACCCTCAATTCTCAAGTGAAATCCTCTGACAACATGCTCAGGTGAATTGGCTAGGACTGCTAGGGATACGTAGATTTATAAATAAGCTCTAAATTTGTCATTTGTTCACTTTTTTGATCACTGTTACAAGCGGACTACATAAGATGAAGGAAATGTTTGCATAAAGAACAAAAGCAAAGTCATGAAACCAAGGAGAGGAATAATTTACTGTTGAGCCTGCTGAGGCATGGCAGCTGCAAGCAGCAGGTCCATGGGTGCCACAGCAGTGTCGACTTCAAGATTTGTGAAATAAGTTGTCACCATACTGAGCAGTGTTTGTAGGTCCCTCCCACAGCTCAGAAACTTTGTTTTGACCTCAAGCACCGCACATTCCCAAAGATGTTTCAAAGTTTCATCTGGTGGGGAGCTCGGGTGTGCATATGAATTCCCATCCTCACAAAGCTCCCAGTCATCTACCAAGATTGTGTAGAACTGTTGCTGTTGTGCAAGCATAGTGCGAGCAAACATAGCATCATTAATTTTTCCTTCCAACTTCTTCAAAGTTCCCTCAATTTGCATTGCAGCATGCTGTACATAGCGAAGCCAGTCCTCCTCCCCAATGGCATGGACTTTTGCAATCAAACATTGCAGCTTGATGAGTTGTGGGGTATTGTGATGATTTGCATAGACATTTTTTGAGCTCAAGAAAGCTGTCATGGATGATCTTGGCGACTACTACAAATCTGTCTTGTTCGCCCTGAAGTTGTCTTGCCCGTGCATGCAGCATTGCCACATAGCCCAGCAGGGTGGCAAGCCAGATGTCAAGTTCATCTGCATCAAACTCCCAATATTCTCTCATTGCTTTTTTGCCCATTAGACTACTAGTCCATGTCTTGGTGACATAATCGCCATTGGCTATTTTTTTTCCAGAATGTCATCCACACCAATGTGTCAAGCTGGTGGTATGCATTGAGTGAGTGATACCATTTGTTTGCCCATGGTCTGCCTTCCTTTTCTATTGCATCCTCAGATATCTCCACTCTGATAAGTCCTGCACGTTCTTTGAGTAATTTGGTTACAGCCTCCTTTGCAAGTGCATTTGCCTCATCTCTCGCCTTTGCCTTTGCCTGTCTCAAAGCTTTCTTTTTAATTGGCGCCAATGACTCTGACCCCTGCTCTACTGGAAGCTGTGTGTATTCTGAGGTCAGGGTGTTGCTAACAGATGCAACTGACACACGAGAACTCAGCAAGACAATGCTCTCTTTGGCTGGCACATCAAATATGGAAGTGTGGAGAGGGCTATACCAGTATTGTAGATAGTCATTGAGGAAAAAATACATTCCATTGTAGAAACAATGGCGCCCATAGTTGAGGAGGTGTCGGCACAGTATAGCGTTATGCGCCTCCACCGACTGATGGTAAAATTAATCCCAGTAAGTTTGCTTATCAATAGCCAAAATAGGAACCTGCTTACATTCAATATAAGAGCTCGCTCCAGCACATGGATCTGATTTTGCATTGTGGCAGCTCTTGCATCATGTGATTCTTTCTGAACATCCACTGAAGACTGAATGTAGTCTAGCTTTTGATTGACTTCTGCACAGTTCTCCACCAGCTGCTGCTCCAATTGTGCCTGCTGCTGTGCCACTTCTTCTGCAACTTTCAGTGCAATCTTCTCATCAATCTGTGCAGATAACTCCTCTCGCCATGTTTTCATACCCTGCTTTCGCTTCCTCCCTGCTGTCAGCCACTGTCCAGTGTGGATCTTTTTCTTGCATTGGATTTCTAAGGATTCACCTTTTTCTTTTGATGAGGCAGCTTCAGCCGCCACCGTCTTTGCCATCATCTGGAAAAAGATCTCTGCAGAAGCTGCAAACCTAAAATAAATTGAAAGGGGTGAAAAAAGAAAGCAACTTGCTCTGACTTACTGTCTGATGTTAATGATTCAAGAAGATCATGGGACGCTGACCCACTTGTGCTGCTGTCCTCATCCTCCTTATGGCTCTCCATGTTGTGATCAAGATCTAGTGTA
This sequence comes from Porodaedalea pini, assembly GCA_002794775.1. Lineage (NCBI taxonomy): Eukaryota > Fungi > Basidiomycota > Agaricomycetes > Hymenochaetales > Hymenochaetaceae > Porodaedalea > Porodaedalea pini. Next base: position 330,325 of record NBAY01000047.1, on the reverse strand, counting down.
GTGCAACAAGGGGATATGTCTGAGACAACATGACTGCGTGGCATGAGTGATGAGAGGGGACAATGCAGGTGTGAGCTTACATATATCTCAGCCATTGTCATGTAGACTGATCTCTATCTGGTGAGCCCCCAATACCTTACTGTACAGCTGGGATGAAGAAGTGTGCTAGGACTTGCCTTTTACAGTTTCTGACCTTATATACCCAGAGCACTAGCTGAATGCCATAATCTAAGCATTGCATATTCACTTTGCCACATGGATTTTTTTCTCTTATGTCTCCTCAATGTACCAAAATCCCCTCCAAAAAGGCCAAAGTGGCTGAGGAAGCCAAGGCTATCAAAAATGCACCCAAGCGTCCCTGTGGCTGACCAAGAAAGATTGCAGAAGCAGCTGCAAGCCCCAAAGCAAAACTAGCCATTCGCAAGTCCCCACGAACCCCTGTGCCTCAAATGCCTTTTAATTCAAACACTAAACCGACCAGGAGGCTGCTGAAAAAGTGTGCCAGAAAGGTGACTTGAACGTCTTAAGAATCTATGCTTACTTGTACTGATATTCTGCTTTTACTCTCTTCCTTTGGAACTGTCGCAAACAGGATTACAACAGTGATGATGATGATGATGACGACGATGTCAATGTCAATCCAGCTGCTGTAGCAGAAATCTCAGTCCTTGATGTGGCACAAGCCAGGGGTTATAATGGCCCTGCTGATGAAACTCTACAGTTAGACAGTACTTATCAGGAAGTTCTCGACTTCCCATCCAATGGCAGCTTTTTTTTTGCCGGGTAAGAGATATTTTTACATCATAAACATGGTCTTACATGTATATCAGATGGCCCTGCTGACTGGAGTATTCCTTCCCTTGGAACAGCCAAGGCATGAGGGATGGTTACATCAACACCAGCCACAGACAGGGCAGACAGAGACGTGATTGAAGTAAAGGTCTTGGTTTCAGATGGCATCGGCGGACGGGAGCTGATCTTGTGCTCCGACATGCTATTAAATGATTTGTTGGTCAAGGTTGCAAAGGTGACAGGGGGCTCCTGCATCATCACGCATCTTGGAGTTGAGGGCCCATGGTGTATTAAAGAAAGCCCGAACAAATACCTTCCAGAGTATCTAGATAATCAGAGTGCATTGGATAAGGTCTTTGCGGAGGTCTGCAAACACTGCAAGGAGCAAGTGGCCAAAAAGATGAAAACTAAAAGTGATCCAAAGATCATCATCAGAGATCTCCCAGAGGTTTGTTCAATTGTGTTTCATCGCCAGCTATTTCAACTCAGATATTCTGGCTGGATAGGATTCTAACGTGCAGGGCAAAAGGGGCAAAAAGACTCTGGCAAAAGCTAAGCCAACAGTAGTGCCACTCAATAATACGAAGAGCACATACGATAATGAGATTGAGGAAATCACATGCAAGATTGTAGTGAGCTTCACATGTGATGAGCATGGTGGTAAACTGTGTGCAATGCTGAAAGGTATGCAGGAGCATGTCACATACACTATGGAGGATGTCACTGAGCACGCAAAACTTCTTGTGAGTCTTAAATTGTCATTTCATGCACAAGTCTATATATCTCACTCAAAATGTCTATTGTTATTTCTAAGCACTGAAACACGCCAGGAGTAACCTACACCAATCCACCTGAGGCTCTTAAACTTCTAGATAGAAAGCCGCACAAGTCATACTCAGCCACAAGAGCAGCTGAGAGGAATGCAGAAGTTTATACCCATGCGGCTCCACCTGATCCTGTGTTGTGCGAACCTCCTGTGATCAACCACCCCTCAACCATGCAGCCACAAGCCATGATGCAGCACCCTCTCATGATGCAGACTATGTTTGGCAACAATGTGATCAGTCAAAGGCGGCCTCAAGAGTTCCCATCCATTAGTAAGTGGCTGGACTCTCTACATGAGGATATGGAACGGGGCCAAGCTCCCTGCCCTAACTATCAGATTTTTAGGCAGTCATTCAAAGAGCGAGGTCTAGTTCACCTGGATGGTATCTAAGGGCTGTCCAAGGACGACATATGGAAAATAGCAAGGAGGATAAATTAGTCGTCAACCTCAGCCTTGTCAATTGTCTTCATCACTATGCGGACCAAGATTACAACCTCATTGTCAATTCTCACAGCTAAATGATCATTCCTAATCATTACTATCAAAGCATGTCAATAGAGGACTACACTCAAAAATGACATAGATTTGTTGATAATCGAAAGCTATTTCTGTCCATGTGACTTTCACCTGAGCATGTTGTCAGAGGTTTTTACTTGAGAATTGAGGGTAGCTATGCACCAGGGCCAGCGGACATACCTGCAGTGTTGGTAGAAGGCTCAACAGTCATTTGCACTAATCGACATAATCTCTCCATAAAGCCATGCATACACCACAACATCTCCTCCTTCTTCCGGCAGGGCAAGTCGTCGAAGTCAAGTTTTGAGTAGTGAGAAGGCCAATTCGATTGGATTGAAATCTGGAGAGTACGCAGGAAGGAATTCAAGCTTCATGCCACTAGACATGCGATTACAGAATGCATCAGTGCTGGAGCGATGCACAGGAGGAAAAAGCACTGCACCTGGATTTGATCAACTCGTGAATTTCATTTGACTTGTGGATAGCACAGTTGTCCATGACAATGACTGAGTTCAGTCCTGGAAAAGGTTCCATATGATTGAGGAGACATGTGATGAAAGCAGTAAAGGATTCTGTATTGAATGAGCCTTCCAAGGTGATGCAGTCGAGCATTCTGTCAAGAGAGATTGCTGGAAGGATTGAATACCTGGAGGAAGTTTGACATATGACACACTGAGGTATGATGGGACTACATGTACCTCTTTCCCCTGGCAAAAAACTGTTTGTGGCTGGCTTGATGCCTGTGTAAAGCCCATGCCTTTTTTCTCAAGAAAGTGCGATGGTTGTAAGTGCTTTTGTCAACAAACACAAGCTGTTCAGCTTCGTATTTCTCACTGATTTTGAGACGATATTGTATTCACACAGTCTCGCTGCGTTCGCGTGCCTTCTTTGAAATCTTTGACCAGGTTGGATTTGGGCTTGACTAGTTGAAAACAAAAGACCATACCCTTTTCATAGTGAATCCAGCCCATTCCAACGTCCTCCATATCATAGAGTCTGAAACATATTTACCAGAAGACATGCCGAGCTTCTGCCTCAGCTCGTCAAGGAATAGGTCTCTGCGTTGATCGACTGAACTGAGGAGATACTGGTGGCAAATGGAATCCTGATGAGCAACATCCATCAGTGCTGGCACACTACACCTCACCTGTACATCTGGATAGTCCAACAGCCTTGGCTGGCCAGTCCTCTTTCCATCTCTCTCGACACCCCCAGTAGCCTCCCAGTCTTTTATGATCCGATAGATTGTTTGATGATTGACATCTGTCAATGCAGAAAGATGGTCCATGGTGAACTCATCGGATTGGTGCAGCTTGAAGAGAATGGATTGCACATCATTCAAGAGGGCCTTGCCACACATTATCATGGTGGGAGAGAAGGGTGTTTTCGTGGTGAATGTGTTCATGTGCCAACCCCTAATCCGCATATACTGCTGACCATTGTAGCATGCCAACCTCTCTTCAGCGAAGCCATCTGCTCTTCTGTCTAGACTGTGGGCGACAATGGTTATGCCTTGCTCTTGACCAAGAAGAGGCTGCCAGCTGTTGCTGTTCTGGATCTGAAAGGATGTCTTTGAGTCTGTTTGCATGAACATACACTTGTGTATCTACTAGTGGTCCTGCATGGCGGATACGCTCACCTGGTATGCCAGTGAGATATCTGCGGCCATCTCTTCTTGAGATGGAGTAGTACTTATGAAGCAACACATTGTTCCCAACTTCTATACTTCAGATGTGCAGGCAGCACATGGTGCTACGGCGCACAGGTTGAAAATAAATTACCACTACAGTGTCAAATCAAGGCAGAGGGACCCCCAAATAACCCAGGCTGTAGTAGATAGGATTTTCTATGTAGTGCAAGAAGTTTTGTATTTTTACCTGTCAAATTGGCAGAGCTGTATGAAATGGACTGTCCAAACCCAGGTGAGAGCAGGTGTCCGAAGAACAGAAACATCCCCATTACACCACGAATAGTGCACAGAATGACACCAAACTCATGCACAGGATTGCCATACATGTGAACCTAATTTATAGGTGGAGAAAAAAAATTATGGGATGAGAGGAAAGGGATATGATTTTTGCATATAGTGAGGGTGAGGTGTTGAAACAGGGCTGGTCGACATTGTTTGACTTATTTTGACAAAAATATTCATCTAACCTCGGATATTTTTACAGATTCGGATTTGGATGAGCAAGTACATTTTTTTGAGTGCTTAATGAACATGTATCGTGAGGAATTGACACAGTAAATCATCATTTACTCGAATTTCTGCAGTTATGCCGCAAGACGCGTCAAAACCACATGAATTTGATGTGACAATACTTCTGAAAAGGGCAGTAATATGCGTTAGGCCCGTGCCTCCAGCAAGACTAGTGACGTGGGCATCGACGTAGTCGGCAAACGCCTTGTTGCCTACACGCGGCATACCATAGGTTATAGTCTTGAAATTGGTACCTGCAGGGAGATGTAAAGGCAGGTAGACAGAGTCAAGAAGCGCGATTGCCCCGCCGAGAGAGTGACCGACTATGGCTACAGAAGCTCCTGGATGCTCAGAGTGTGTCTTTTGAACAGCAAGAAGAATTGACGGAGCGGCCCTTTTCGTTTCGAGGATGAATCGGTAAGTTTTCAAACCACTAAAATGGTCAGAGACACATACCGGGCATGTGCTGCGGCAAATCCACTGTGTACCTCCACCGATGTGGAAATCCCAGGGAAAAGTGTTGGGCTCAGACTGGTCATGAAAAACTCGGCATCAGTAAGCCATGCCACTCTGTAACATGAGAGTTGAGATGCATGTCTGATATAAAAGTATAGTATCAATGAAACTTACATCGAAGAGGTATTCGTTCCCTCATGCGCCACAATCACGGAGTCAAGAGCGGGATCAAAGCCCACAAACCCTTGGGATTAAGCGAATAGAGTATAAGCCAGAGAGATACACTCAACGCGCATGAAGACGCTTACAGAACTGTGTATCAGTGCCGTCTCCCCCTGATGCGGTGGGCAGGAATCCAGCGTTCTCATTGCAGGTGGCTTTTGAGGACTGCGTCAGCAGACGAGAATAGTAAACAATGAACGACGTACTTCCACAGCTCCAGTTAATCGTAGTCGTGGGTTGACAATAGGCGGTACCCGCATAATACGTAAATGGCTTGAAAACGGATACTTGAGCTGCCGACAAAGTCGTGATGGCCTGACGAGACAACAGAAGAGGTGAGGCATAGATGGAAATGATGGAGGAAAACGTGTTGAGTGACAAGAGGAGCCTCGCCATGGACAGATAGTACGACGTCTTCAGCGAAGAGTAGCGACTTGAGGCACTAAGAGCCTTGGGATCTTTCACACTGAACAAGTAGAATTTATATCAGGAGACAAAGCGCAATGTAAAAGAGATAAATGGCGCGATCAGGCCGATCAGAATTCCATGGTAGACCTTTTGCACTATTCGTTTGGAATTCAGCGCCAGCACACCGCAGATGAGCAGGAAGAGCTGAGATCTTTACATCACGAACAATGTCGGCTGCCGAGTATAACGTAGATCATGATGCAGCCCTTTCAATCTGCAGGAAGCCTGTTCGAGAGCATAGGCCGTGCTGTGCCAAACAAACGTTTGCTGAGAAACTCTCAAGCCTCAAAGTCATCACTGAAGAGTTAAGAGGTGACGAGAATTTGATCTGATAAAGATTCCAGGTTTTCTAAGGACAATGATTTGATATTGTCGAATAAAACAAGAGGCGTCTGTTGATGGCCTCAGGGTAGAAGGAAGGAAGGAAGGAAGGAAGGAGTGCTTCGACTAAACATCAAGGCCGAGAAGCTGCATTAGACACTAGAAGGTGCTTTATAACTATCCATACTGATAGGAGCCAAGGAAGAGCAGGTTTATTGGTTCCGGCCGTATCAAGCTCACATAGGCACTCCGCTAGTGCACCGCCCTTTTATCCATAGCCTCTTCCTGCCACCAATGATGAGCACTGCTCTATGTTGCAGACGACTCGAAGGCAGTTCTGATAGACTCTAAGAAACGAGAAACACCACAGTTTCAGGAAACCCTCAAATAAACAAGACTTTCTTCTAGATGTGCGCTTAAGAAGCAGTTCAGAAAATGCAGGAGTCGAGGCAAAAGCGCACAGGGCAATCCTTGGCTTCCCATCACCCCGGATCATACCTGCAGTTTAAAGCCATGAAACGACAAGAGATCTTTCATTTCACTTTGTAAGCAGAGCTCAGTAAGCACGCGTTCCTCCTTTCGAAATAGAGCCTGAGAGGCTAGTTGAGATGAGGATTTTACGACATATTCAGAAGCTTTCGTTGGTAAAATTAGCTTCGCAATACAACACATGAGAACAACCGTACCTAATCTTAACCAGTAGAGCCTCCAGGCGTTTTCGTACCACGCCGCAGTGCCTTCACCAATGCCGTAGCCTGCTCCCTATCAATCTCGAGGCCGTGCACGGACGATAAGTGGCGCCGGAAGTCGTATGCACGACTGAAAACGAAGCCGCAAGGCGGGGAGAGCTGCTCGCCTCGTGCCCGAGAAGCAGCATCTATGGCGAACAAACAAGACATATCCGGGTGTGGACAGACCAGCACGTCTTTCGTTGCGAGACACTTCTTAGCGCGGTCTTCGTAAGCCTTGCCAGTCAGGATGTCGACTACATTCAGTCCATCGTGAAGAGGTGTCTTCGAAGAAGCTGGAGGTGCTTCCACAAGCGCTGCATCTGCATCTGCGTCTGCAGAATGGAAGATTCCGTCGGAGTCGCCGCTGACCAAGTGGGCTCGTCTTGCATGTCGCTGTAGCAGATGTTTGTATCCGAATGATGCACCGCATCCCTCGACGGCACACACGAAATCTCGCTGGTGTAGGTGGGTGATTTTGATATGCGTCGTCAGTGCGTTTTTCTATATCAAGACAGTCAGCAAAGAAGGGAGGGATAATTCCGACTGCCCAACATACCGACTTGAAATCTTTATCACAGCCCTCCTCCGAACATTTCCAGTCCCGACCCACTTCGCCGCCACGGCGCCTCTTGATTGGGCGATCATCGTCATCTGCATCTGCATCGCCGCCATCTTCGCCAGACGATTTCCCTAAAGCACGTTCTATTTCACGCTGCTCGTGCAGCTTTAAATGCGCTCTGAGCCCATTCTGCTGACTGAAGACCTTTCCGTTGCAGGATTCGTAAGGACAAGTCGGTGGATGAGCTGTCCGCGTGTGTGCTTGAAGTGCGGTCCAATTGCAGAAAAACTCTTGGACTTCTTTTTGCAAGCACGCAGTTTGAGAGCAAGTGTAGCGGCGATCTTTATAATTGAAATAAAAATCAGATATAGTCTCATTCAGTCCATAAGAGTACGCACCTTCGTGAGTTTTAACATGGGCCCTCAGCTTTTGGTTGCTTACAAAGCTCTTTGTGCACCCTTCATGTTCACAGCGAAAATTCTTAGTCCCTGGCGGACAATGAGACGAAGACATGTGGGAGCGAAGTCGATTGTGCTTGGAGAAGGATTGACCGCAGCCAAGTTCCGAGCACTACATCAAGGAGGGTAAGAACGCAAGTCTTTTTCTTAGTAAAGGATAATACGTCTATATACCTTGAACGGCTTCCCTCCAGAGTGCAGTTCCTCATGACGTTTGAGATGTTGAGCAGTCCAAAACCTCTTCTCACAGCTGTCATGCATGCATGCGAATGGCCGAGCGGAGTCTGGCAAGTGAGAACGCATGTGCGCTTGCAGATGGCTTTCACGGAAGTAGGTCTTCTGGCATCTTGAACATACGAAAGGGCGCTAAGGGGGAAAATGTGAGCTGCGGCGAGGTCCAAAAGCTTTCAAAATTGACTACCTCGCCAATATGTGTCCTCTCATGCTCCTCCAAACGAGAAGGTTTTTTGTACGACTTCGTGCAGCCCTCGAATGCACAGTGATAACGCTTATTGCCATCTGCGACTAGTTTCCCATTGACGATAATAGGAGCTCTGGTTGATTTGACTTTGCTTGACGAGGCTATCGGACTGTCACTGAGAGAAATTTCAGAGACGGCGTCGTTGTCGGACTCGCAGGTGCTGCCGCCAGACAAATGCAGAACGAGATCAGGCTGCCTTCTGCGCTTCCCGATAATAACGAACGTGGGGCTCCCTGCATTGGCCATATTGTTCCTCATTGCCGTCGACGATGGCGAGGTCAACGCTGAAAACGGTGAGCAGGATGATCGGATGCAGCCGTAAATAAGTTGCTAAAAATAGCCCACGCGCGCAGCATACTTTTGACACGTAGCTTGACACCGTCTTCAACAAACAACCACGACGACCACAACGTGCCGACAACATAATTCACAGTGAGCGGTCATGGCAGTGGCATACTCACTGCCTTCCGACCTCGCACCGTCGACGGTCGCGAACACTGCCTCTCTTTTACGCATCGTCGCGTTATTATTCATCTCTGGCGCCGCCATCGCGTCGCGTCTCTTCGCCGTCATAAACTATGAGAGTATCATCCATGAATTGTGAGTACGCGTCAGGAAATAGGTGCAACTTCATTCTGACAGCTCTCTACAGTGATCCTTGGTTCAACTAGTGAGTGCAAAAACTAATAACTTTAGAATACCGTTGAATTAATGCTCGAACAGCCGTGCGACTAAAATATTGGCCGAGAAGGGCTTCTATGTGCGTGATACTCGTCTTTCTAACAACTTGTGCATAAGCTAATGCTAAGCCATAGGAATTCTGGAACTGGTTTGACCCTACAGCTTGGTATCCTCTTGGTCGTGTTGTTGGCGGGACTATCTACCCCGGTTTGATGGCAACTAGCGGTGTCATCTACAACATTCTTCATTCACTCAGCCTTCCCGTCGACATTCGTAACATTTGTGTGCTTCTGGCGCCGGGATTCAGTGCTCTTACGGCATGGTCGACGTACATGTTCACGAAGGAAATGAAGGATGAGAGCGCTGGTCTCCTCGCCGCGATTTTCATCGGAATTGCTCCAGGCTACATCTCGCGTTCCGTTGCAGGCTCCTATGACAATGAAGCGATTGCGATTTTCCTGCTCATGTTCACCTTTTTCCTCTGGATAAAGGCACTTAAGACCGGCAGCGCGTTCTTCGGAACTGCCGCTGGTCTCTTTTACTTTTATATGGTGGCCGCCTGGGGAGGCTACGCCTTCATCACGAATATGATTCCATTGCACTCTCTAGTCCTACTTCTGATGGGTCGGTACTCCAGCCGGCTTTATGTCGCTTATTCGTCGTGGTATGCTATCGGTACGCTTGCGAGTATGCAAGTTCCTTTCGTCGGTTTCCAGCCGGTTCGGACAAGCGAGCATATGGCCGCACTTGGCGTTTTCGGCCTCCTCCAGCTTGTTGCTTTCACAGATCTCGTCCGCTCACACGTCTCATCCAAGCAGTTCCGGTCGTTACTTCGCGTTTCCGTCGTCTTGCTTGGTGTGCTCGGTGCCCTGGCCTTCGGTGTCCTTACGATGAAGGGTTGGATTGCTCCATGGACGGGCCGCTTCTATTCGCTTTGGGACACGGGCTACGCAAAGAAGTACATCCCGATTATCGCGTCGGTGTCGGAACATCAGCCGACTGCCTGGCCCTCGTTCTTTATGGACCTTCACTTCCTCATTGTCCTTTTCCCCGCCGGTGTATACCTGTGCTTCAATGAGTTGCGTGATGAACACGTCTTCGTCATCATCTACGCGCTCGTTGCTAGCTACTTCGCAGGTGTTATGGTCCGACTCATGCTGACTCTCACTCCGTGCGTCTGCGTTACCGCTGCCGTCGCACTGTCCAGCTTGCTTGATAAGTACATGGATCCGGTCGAGCCGGATGAGGAAGTCACGAAGGATGATGCGAAGAGTGATGGAGGGCTCGGAGAACCGACGGCCTCTTCTACACCGCCTACAAAGAAGCAAAAGAAGGCCGCAGCGACATCGGCCTCTGCTGACAACATTTCAACGAAGCTTGCGAACCTCGTATCTACCAGGGAGGACAAGCAGCGCGGCATCTTCGGCCTTGACACACGCCTCATTGTGCTCATGAATGCGTTGATGATGCTCTGCGCCTTTGTTCTTCACTGTACTTGGGTTACTGCTAATGCCTACTCATCCCCTTCCGTCGTACTCTCGTCCAACAACGCTGATGGCTCGAAGCATATCATTGATGATTACCGTGAGGCGTACTACTGGTTGCGTCAGAATACACCAGAGACTTCGGTCATTATGAGCTGGTGGGATTACGGTTACCAGATTGCTGGCTTTGCGGATAGACCGACGCTCGTCGACAACAACACTTGGAATAACAGTAAGTCAAGCAGTACCCTGAAACCCCTAATAGTGATAACGAAAGTGTTTTAGCGCACATTGCCACTGTAGGTCGTGCCATGGCAAGTCCTGAGGAGAAGTCCTACCCGATCCTCCGCAAGCACGACGTCGACTACGTCCTTGTCATCTTTGGCGGCTTGCTTGGTTATTCGGGCGATGACATCAATAAGTTCCTCTGGATGGTGCGCATCGCGCAGGGCGTCTGGCCGGATGAGATTCAGGAACCACAGTACTTTACGCCGCGCGGCGAATACCGTGTCGACGCACAGGCTTCAGATGCGATGAAGAACAGTTTGATGTACAAGATGTCTTACTATAGGTGCGAACTGATGTGCTCAATATCATCAGCAACATGTACTAACTCAGCGGACAGGTTCAACGAGCTGTTCATGGGCAACCCGCCCGTAGACCGCGTCCGTGGCCAGCAGCTCCCGACAGTTGGCCCAACGCTCGACTACCTCGGTAAGGATTTTTACATCTTGTCGGATGCACAATTGTGACTTTAGTCTAATTTTGCCTCTTAGACGAGGCTTTCACGTCGGAAAACTGGATTGTGAGTTTTGCTCTATTGTTCTACGGCGTAATGTTGATCTTTCTCTTCCTCTTCAGGTTCGAATCTACCAAGTCAAAAAGGAAGATCCGCTCGGTCGAGATCTCAAAAGCGCGAACGCATTCGAGAATGGCAAGAAGCGCAAGCGCGGAAGGCCTCTTCCGCGTCGCAAGGCCCTCGTGTAGTATGCTCGCTCATATCTCATGGACTTGTAGAACCAAAGGCTCTTGAAGTATAATTATTCGGAATGATATGATTTCTTCGTTGCATTCGTAAGACTGGAAGAGAAATGCGGAACGAAAGTTTGGGCCGCATCATGACCAATACTCATCCTCCATTCGCTATTTCCATGCTGCGCCGAGTTCTTGTTTCGACAGTGCTCTAACGTTTCGCGCTTCTAGAAGTCTCTGTCCTCGTGATGTATTTTTACAAGCTACTGCTGCTTCGACCAGTATTGACCAGGCTGTTGCATTACGTGGAGCTTGTGCGATCTGGGTTCGGAGGCACTGATCTGTAGTCCGAAGACATGAAACTCTTTTCCACAGGACCACGAGCTTCGCGGATACCTAGGAGCTTCTTTAAGGGTGCTTGTCAAATCCAGCCTTTTGCAGTGTCCACTTATTCACCGCCTCCTCTATGGAGATAGGTACACCTGTTTTCATCTTGAACTTGCAGCTGTTGACGGTCAAATATAAGGTTCATCTATTCACGCTTGGTCCAGAGCGTTTGAGCTAATGTTGCTGACCTGTGCAGCTTTCTTCTTTAGTTCTAGTCCACTTGTTTCCGCGCCTCTGTTGGCACTTTAGCGGCTTTGCCTTCCTAGCATGCTGTGCATAAATGGATCCACGAATCGCTGGACTGTACCTGTGCTCGCGAACAGTCCTTCTTCAATATCTGTGCGCTGCATAAAAAGGGTGCAAGACTATTGCCTAAGTGTTTCCTCCGATCCACCCAAACTTCAACCTCAGTGCAACTATTATTTTACAATTTCTCGATGTCGGCATCCAATAATACTTCGGAACTACTCCTCTCTGACTTCTCGCGTCTCCAGTCAGGGGAGATCGCGGGAGAGCCGACACCTTCCTCTCCAAAATCGACGATCTCCGGTACCGTAGCGACTTCGCACAAGGACTTCCTTTCCGTTCTACCGAAGAGCTCTGCTCCAGAATTTGATGTGGTCCTGAAGACTACCGACAATGTACGATTTCTCGCACGAGTGCATCCTGCGTCTCGCCTCTACGGAGCCAGAGAAGATTTTTGCCAACCAAGACGTAAATTTTTCCCCATCCTCATCCGCGTATCCTCCTCGTCTACATTCACGGTTTTGCAGGAGCCTTCCATGTCGGCACCATGCACGTCCGAATCTACCGTGGTGGACTCGGAGGCCTTCTGTCCTGTCTCCCAGCATTCAGCGAAGGATGCTATATACGAGCCAGATGATTTTCCTGTTTACAACGTTGCTATCGCGAGCTCCTCCCTCAAGTTCATTCTAAACACGGTATATCCTACTGCGCCTCCCCTAGCACTGCCAGGGATGGCCTTGGATGGGACCGTCTCGGATTCAATCCTCGTCCAGCACGCGGGCCATGCCGTGATGAAGGCCGCGGTCAGATACAGTATGCCGAAAGTTCTCGCCGTGTGGAGCATGAACCTCTTGCACGTTGTCAACACCGTTAAGGGCGGCGCTGATTCTTACCTTCCGCTTCAAGTGTATGCGACCGCATGTCGCTTCGGTCAGGCGGACGTCGCTAGGTCCGTTGCACATGCTTGTCTTGAGGGAAAGGCTTCAAGGACTACACCGACCAGCTCGAACATATTCGAGGGGACGCATACTTCAAATTGCTTGATTACAGACGTAAGGCCGTACAAGCAGTGATGGCAATTGTGAATGAGGACAAGGCCGAGCAGTCGGCTGCTCTTTTCATCAACTCCAGACCATCACTCCTGACTTGTAAGGAGTGTGGCTCTTTCACGGCAAAGTCCTCTACTCTGGTGGCAGAATGGTGGCAGACTTTTGTGCGGCTCGCCATCACAGTATTGAAGGAGGCACCAAGGAGCAAGAAGATCTTCGACACCGCTTTTCTTTCGCCTGTGTTCTCGAGGGCGTACAGTTGCGAAAGCTGTTCGAACTCCTTTTGCCTGAAGTGGAGTAAAGTGCAGAAGGCATTGAAGAAAGACATCACAAAGGCTATAGACTCAGTGAGCCCCTTGGAATGTGCGCGGAATTATAGTTCCTTGACTTTTCCTACGATCTTGCAGGTTTTATTAGACATCTCTTGCTTGAATCGGTGCCCTGGTACTCTATCTTGACACAAGAGTCATACCATCTCCGAGGAATCACAGTTAGGTGGGCCTACGTCGTCTATCAGATTTCTTAACTGACATTAGCAGTGCAGAAAATCACAGCTCGTGAAGACATGTCGATGTATACGCCCAATAGACTGCTAGCTCCTTGTTTTAATCATTCGTTGTCGTCGCTTGTGCTACTTTGTGCTTCTCGCTTTCTTTTAAAAACAAGGCGAATTCAATGAAATATATGGTCGATACGCAAGCCTGGTAATTCTGGTTTGTATGGCGGCCATTCTCTTGAACATGCGTGAAATGTGGGATTATTCGGCCTTGATAGCTCAGACCCGGCTAACACGTTCAAATGTACCGGTACATATAATGCAGAAATACACGAGGAACGCAAGAGAAAAGTGCATTCTATAGTTTGACAAATGATCCAGCTCAGGGACCCGAGCTTAGAAGTCGAGGAACCGCTAAGAATCCTATCTAAATGTTGCTTCGCAGCCTCGAGCTGGCTCAGGAAAATATGGCCGGCCACTGTTTGAAACCGGAAAATAAGATTGGCACTCCGCTTTCGGGACGGCGATCTTCTGTGGCGTGAAACTTTCAAGCTTTCAAATTCTGCCGCACGCGTCGAGATCTAAATCCCGACGTCTGGCATCTCATGGCTGCCCGTTTTATATCTCTGTCGCCATGCTGGCTCTGGTTGGAAGTGACGACAAATTCTTCAGCATGCACTCGTTCTGCGCGGTTCGTTCATTGATATCGTGATGCTTGGCTCCCACGGCGACGCGCTGAGGACAAGTCCAGAACGAGAGTGTACACTAACTCTAGTCTCCTTGAGGAAAGGTACGTACCTTTGGAAGTATCAACATCCCTTCTTAGCGCAAATGAGTGGCTGGCAGATCTAGACTTGTGTTCTACCGCTGGCCCGAGCTGCAAGCCTTCAAATTCCTTTGTGCATGCTTCCTTGTACTGTATCTTGCGTAAAGTCTCCAATCTTTTGTGCTTCTGCACGCTTCACTCTACGAACTTTATGTGAGCAGGAGGTTCATATGATCGTGAGGAACTGATCGTCATAGGCAAGTATGTCATTCTTCTTGGAACAATTTCCAGGCAAGGGTCCGTTTCTGCAGCTCGCAAGGAACGCTATTTTTATGGCAGCATGGACGCTAATCCCGGTGCCGTCGCTAGACATGAGGTAGTGTGCCGTAAATGCCAGAAGAAAAAAAAACGGCAAAGATATTGATGATTAAATCGGACTCAGACTTACCTGTAATACTAAATTGTAGCAAGTATCAAATAGCGGTTCTTATTGAACTAAGTAGAAGAAAGTCATTAATATACGTAGCTGACACCAGACTAGTTTTGGCAAGGGCTAAATACCGTGAAATAGGTAAACGCAGTGTTAGGCCTCTCTTCGAAGAACCATCTTTTGGACCCAGACCTCACCCATCTATAGCTGTCCAATTGTCTATAATATCGCAGAAAAGTCATCTCGACTCGGAGACCGTCTCGATTCAACGGGGCTCAGTCTCGATGCGGATGAATGTCCGATTCTTAAGGCTCAAAGAAGGGGCTTGTTCTGTCCGCGGTCCCAAATAGGCCCGGCTGATACGACGGCTAGAGGCAAAACAGGGGATGAGGCAACATGTCGATGTTGGGTTAAGCTCCTTGTCCTGCTGTTACCCTGTGTCATTGTACGGTAGTAAAGTGCGAGGAGGCGTGGGAACGAATGTTTGTGAGCTGCTTTGTCCTCAAACTCTCGTTTCGGTCCTTCCATTATCCCTTCACGCCGACGAACGTTCATGAACTCTTGCACTAGAACTCTTCTGCCGTCTGATACTTCGGTTAAGAACTGCCATATGACAAGTTACACGTGCTGGCTTGTGCGGAAAAAAGATCCTATTGGCTGGTATTTGGGGTTCATTAACTCGCTCGCAGATCATCGCTTTGTTAGCTTCATGATCAAAGTCTTCTCATGCTAATATCACGCCTGATTGACATCTTCGCTCTACTACCACTTATCTGTCAAATGTCGATGGGCCTATGCTACCGTGTCTTACGATCTGCGCGGATCGTTCAGATGTATACGGCTTTTACGCGGCTTTCATGCCTCTTCTCTTGTTCTACTTCTACATATCTCAGAGCTCCTATTAATATTGCTGTCAGTTAAAACCAGTCTCAAGACCATCAGACTGATTTCGGACGCCATATAGCTAGCTCAGTCCTTTCAGCGTCCTCCCATCATGAAATAGTCTATATTAATCACATCGCCACTATGCCTCGCATGCAACACTACGTATGATCGACTGATCACCAGACCCAGCTGATTCTCGGGACCTGCTGGTTCCTCTGCACCTTCTTTCCTGTAAGGGGACAGGCACTAGTACTGCTACATCCACAGGTAGAGCCTGCCATATTAATATCACAACAGAAAGGAAGCACTTGATGCACACCGCGCGCAGTGCCTTCCGATAGTTCATCATTTGATTGACATTGCATCGCAGAAGCAAACATACAAAGGCGGAAATGGATTACATAGTAGCCGCGGAAGCGTAAAAGCTATAAATGCCTCCGAACTCACCGTCTAACTACTCAGAGGTTTCGTTCTTCCCCGTCTCTGAGTCCTGGTTCAGTCTCCTCTTACCATGGCCCGCCTCTTTGTGTTGGCCCTCGCTCCTTTCTCCCTGCGCATCGTTTATGCTACACCTCTGGTTTCCAGGCGCCAGTCAATTACGACGCTGACGGCGAGCCAAATTTCAGCATTCAAGCCGTTCACGTTCTTTGCGAGCGCTGCATATTGCTCCCCCAGTACAACTATCAGCTGGAGCTGTGGAGGTAAGCTTCATTTGATTATTTTTTCAGATCTTAAGCCAACTTGATTTGTTTAAAATAGCCAATTGCGATGCGAATGCGGGCTTCGAACCGACTGCGTCAGGAGGGGATGGTACCGACACTCAGTTCTGTATGTCTATCTCCTGGAATTCAACTAAGCATACCAGTACTCATTTTGCCCGAACAGGGTATGTCGGCTTTGACCCTTCACTCAACACTGTTATTGTTGCACACGAGGGAACCAACACATCGTCGATGTAAGTAACAATCAAAGATTACTTCTTAGAGTCTACGCTGGGATGGTAACCATTCATATTTATCTCCCCATCAGCGTATCTGAGTTGAGCGACGCCGATATAGTGAAGGAGACTCTGGATCCGACACTCTTTCCTGGCGTTCCTTCGTCGGTGGAGGTGCACAGCGGATTCGCTGGACAGCAAGCTAAGTAAGGATCAGTTGATAGACTACTGGCTATTACAGTGTATATCTAACAGAGTTTTCAGTGCTGCCCCGTCCGTTCTATCCGCCGTTGAGTCAACACTATCCGCGCATTCTGGTGCCTCTGTGACGATAGTTGGCCATTCTCTCGGTGGGGCAATCGCGCTTCTCGATTCAGTCTTTCTGCCTCTGCATCTTCCGGCAAGCACCACCTTCAAAACCGTAACCTACGGCATGCCTCGCGTAGGCAACCAGGCATTCGCGGACTACGTCGATGCTCATGTTACAAATCTTTCTGGAGGTACTGGCTTAACACACATCAACAACAAGGAAGACATTGTTCCGATTCTTCCCGGTATGTTCCTCGGCTTCCATCACCCAAGCGGTGAGGTGCATATTCAGGACTCAGGAGCGTGGGATGCTTGTCCTGGTGAGTGTTTCGGACGAGCATAGGGCGCATAATTTACTGACTTGACACAGGTCAGGACAACCCTTCGGATTTGTGCAGCACTGGTGACGTACCAAATATTTTCGAGGGTGATGAGTCGGACCACGATGGTCCTTATGACGGGGTTGAAATGGGCTGTTAGGCAGGACAGTGGCGGATTGGGGAGTCTTCTTTAGCCTTGCTTTCTTTATTCTGGGTTGTTGCTCGTACAAATATATGTTTTTCTGCGCGGTTCCATTAGTCTTCGTCTAAAGACCTTCAGCTACTTGAGCTACAACTTGAATTGCAAGTATTCTTTCTACTAATTTTTCTAGTAAGCTCTACACGAAGCACAACTAACCATGACTGAAGTGCTGACTTCTACTAGTGAGTTTTTGATGGTACTCTAAATACGCTCGAGCCATTTTCTTTATCTGCGACTTTGTTCCCAACATCTCTTGCACAAGGCTATTAGTATTACTTTGTTGGTCAGTGCTGACATGATATTCTGCTGACCTCAACTAATTTCGGCAAATGCCGAGCTCATCATGATTGCTTTCTTACGTCAGCAGGTCTGAGTTGTATATTTCCCACTGAACGACTTCAATATGAAGAACAACAAGGGCTTAACTGAGAGATACCATGTCGACATTTCAGATCGGTGACCTAGCAGGTTCGTTAAAGCTGCTAGACACGAAGACTGCTTTTCTCGGCTTACTTGCCGCTTCCGCTCTTTACCGAATCTATGTCGTCTTGAGTGGCTTAAAGGTAAGTTACGTATGAATTGATTCAGAGTTCCTAGATCATAACTATCTTCCAGGCCGTTAGCTACCTTCCTGGCCTCCGATGTGTTTTCGAGCCATTCACGTTCTTCGGGGCAGTGAATTCCGAGTCGTTCTGGAATCCTGGTCTTAATTTCCAGTGGTCCCAGCGCCTATCCTGTTGAGCCCCTTTTTCGGTTCGTATCGAAACGATATATTTGGCTCAAACCTAGCTATACTACAGTGTACAGACGATATGGACTGGATACTATTTCTATCGTACCCTTCCTCTGGGGCTCCGCGAAGATTTGGACTGGCAATTTAGACGTCGCTCGACAGATCGTAGCAGGAGGGTCAAACTCCCCCTGGATCAAGCCCAAGCAGTACAGCGCAGCTCTTCTGTAGGCATCGGCCTTCTTTTTTTTCTACGTCCATCTTTTCTAAGCGTTCTCTAATGCACCAGGATATGGGGTATGAACCTCGGAGGTGCTGAAGGAGGGGACCTCTGGCGCCGACACCGTCGAATCATGGGTCCTGCATTCAATAACAAGACGTGAGTTTGGTCGTCATCCTGTGAGAAGAATGGCCACTCAAACTGTTGAATCAGTTTCACACTCGTCTGGAACGAGACATCGCGTGTGTACAAGGACATGGTCACTACCGAAGCCTGGCTCACGAAAGACGCCGTTGAGATTCCTGTAATACAGACGTACACATTCAAGGTCTGTTTTTCTTAATTATAGAGGTAATGCATGTGAGAGTGACGCATGATGTGAAAGCTTGCGCTCTTCATCATCGCCAGCTGTGGGTTCGGTTTGCCTTTCGCATGGAATGAACCACCGACTGGATCGGACGGTTCTATGTCTCTTCAAGAAGCTCTTCGCATCGTTTCAGAGTACAACTTCACTCGAACTTCCGCTCCGAGGTGGTTTTGGAAACTTCCCATCAAGAAGTAGGTTCCACAGAAGGATGTTAAATAATCGCGTGCTGATGGATTGTTTTAAGGTACCAGTATGTCGAAGCTGCTTATCAAACACTCGGAGCATTCATGCGCACACAAGTCGCTCGTCGCAAGGAAGAAATAAGGCAGGAAATCATCGATAACGGAAGCCTCGAGAGTGGTCGGAACGATGTTTTCTCGCGCCTCGTGCTTGCGAAACGAGTCAGAGGCTGAGAAACTTCCCTTGGACGACGAAGAACTGGTAACGGAACGTTTTCAAAAGCCGTAATGTGAAACACTTACCATGTGTCGCAGATTGGTAATGTGTTTGTACTGTTGTTTGCCGGCCATGGTGTGTCCTGTTAAGCGCTTATCCATATTCAAATGCTTATTTTTACTTTTTTTATCAAATCAGAAACCAGTGGTCATACGCTTGCGGCGACGCTCGGATTCCTTGGAATCTACCAGGAAGAGCAAGATGCAGTATACGAGCAGATTATGAGCGTCGTTGGGAATGACCGCGATCCTGTGCGTATGGCTTCTCAGAATCAGCCAGATTTCTCGCTCACTTTTTCTTGACACCAGACGTTTTGAAGACTACTCTGCGCTTTACAAAGTGCTTTCGGCGTTCTACGAGGCCCTCCGTCTAATCCGTACGTCTTTTTGATTTGCCGCTATGAGACACGTCTCAGAGTCGCTGTAGCGGCCGGGTCTGTATTGATCAGGCAGACGACGAAGGATACGACCCTATCTATTCCGAACACCACAGACAAGGAGGGTGCTCAGGAACTAGTCGTACCGAAGAACTCCGTTGTATGCGTTGACATGGTGGGGATTCGTGAGTCTTGTTACGCACGTCCAGTAACGGAGCGCCGAATAATGATATCGACAGAATATAATCCACGTTACTACCCCGATCCGTACGCATATAAGCCGTCGCGTTGGCACGAACAAGAATCTTCCGACATGCCCGATGCGTTCACGGCCTTCAGTGTCGGTGCGTCTTCACCGCTGAATATCCACTTCCCTTCCATTCTTATCAATCAGTCCTGACGAATCACTGTCCAACATCTCACATCTCACATTCCTACCATCAGGACCCCGCGCTTGCATCGGACGCAAATTTGCGACGACAGAAGCTGTGTGCTGGCTTACGATGCTGTTGCGTGATTTCAGGTCGAGGTCGTGCTCAGTCCTGGGGAAACCAGAGAGCAGGCGCGAGACCGTGTGCTTCAGGCGCAGATGGTCATGACCCTTGCGGTGAAACCCTGTTCCAATCCGATTGGTAAGGAGGACGGGCCGCAGGAACGTATCGTGAGGGTGGCGATACCGTTTGCGAAGGGTACATCCTTCTTTTCTTCGATAACGGATGCTCCGATGTTTTCAAGCATACCGGGTGCAGTTCTCGAATGTGTATATGCGCAGTTTGACTACTCCGAAGGTTGTGAAAAGGTCAGCGAGGTGCCTTAGAAGACATCTTGTGCCTCTGAGAAGTGCCAATACACCGCGGCGTAGTACAAACAAGCGCAAGGAATAATCCGGATCTCTCTACACTGCGGGAGGCCTGTGGACCTAGCCACACATTTTGAAATGCTGTGCCAGAAACTTCTTGGAATATCCAGGTCCTCCGAGTCCGAACGACCGGGAATCTTAGATGCTATCTGGGTTTACTTTCGAGGTGTGAGTGCCTAGAGTACAAAGGCAGAAATGTGAGAGCACGGACTGTGATAAGTATCTCGTTTTATATGGCAATTTGAAAGACCTGCTTGGCATGAGACTGACCATCTTGGCTTCAGATGCTTGTGAGTTCAGAACAAATAGTACTCATGAGGCATGGTGCGGTCTAACGCTAGCCGCGAGTCCGTGCGATAGCAAATTCAGAAGCAAAGCGAGGCACACGCGGCGGATCTTGAAAAGGAAATGATCTGCAGTGCGTGACGAGCGCGACCTTCGCGTCAAAGTCACGGTTCTCATTTTAATCGTTCAAACATCGACTTGAACATTAATATTCTTCTATCTTCTGTCGTTGGTACTAGGCAACAAACAAGAAGATCGCTCGCACCTGTCCTTGAATAACATTAGGTCTTTCACGAGTGCCTGAACAAGAACTCAAGGAAGTGTCTATTTTTGCACCGTCCGGCTGGCATCTCGCTCGCGTCGAAGCACGCCATGGGGAAATCGACCATGTTCTAAACCCAAGCATATGATAGTAGCTGGGAATCTTGTGTAAGTCTTTAAAAAAAGGATCTCGTATTTCTCATCTCTTGAGAGTTGTGTTGCTTGCCTCTTTCTAGTAATGGATATACATCTTAACTTCAAATACCTGGAACAAGTTGAATTGGTCCTGAACCCTCTTAGCTGTCTGGCGTCGGTGAAATAGAACTCTATTATGTTAACTGGAGCAGCACTCCCTGGAGTTGCTTCGGCGTATGGCACGCCGTTCTAAACTGGGCAGACATGTGTAAGTCCGTCCCGCAGCAGGCTATTCATATTATGGCACTCCTTCTGGCACCACTATTGTCGAACATCGGACTCAGATCGTTCGCGAGCATGTGGGCTTATCGCACTCTATGCTAGAGCGGACTGATGACACGCCCTGGGAGCGGCTTTAAAAGATGAATGTAAAGCCCCCGCTTGCCCTCCCTCCGTCCGAGAGGAACTCCCTTTCAACCGAACCCCTTCAGCTGGCCGTCAGTATGTCGGTGAACCGCAACAGCCAGAGCTCCATCTCAGATGAGAAGGACTTGGAGAAAGCGAATGGTAGACAGACTCCCTAATCACTCCAGGCCTTCGTGAAACTGATAGTTGCCTCAGTCGCGGTCGACCCCATTGCAGCGATAGCTGACTTTGACGATCCGAATTTCGACAAGAACGCCGTTATCTTCGGTAGGCCTCAGTGCTTCTGTTATATGTGCGGTTCATATCTAACGACTCGCGTTGCATCTCCTTCACAGAGGATGACTCCCCGTATCCCGAGGTGCGGTCCGCCGTTGCGAACACGGATGATCCCGACATGCCTGTATCTACAATTCGCTCATGGGTTATAGGCAAGTACTACTTGATAAGTATTTCTTCAAGCCTGCTCAAATTCTCTATCACCTTCAGGCTTGGTGTTCGCGATCGTGATCAGCGGCCTGAACCAGGTATCCTCTTTTACATTCCTTTGGTCGAGGAGATGTGCATGCTTATCCTATCTCTTAGTTCTTCTTTTTCAGGTTTCCCTCCGTGTCAATTGGAAATGTAGGTCTAGTCTACATCGGCACGCCCTCAGACACATAGGCTTATCCTTTTCTCCCTTCCAGCTTGTGGCCCAGCTACTTTCCTTCCCAGTCGGTCGTCTATGGGCTCGCGTAATGCCTAACACTACTATTTTCGGCTTTCATGTCAACCCTGGACCGTATACGGTCAAGGAACACGTCTTGTCGACGATCATGGCTACGGTAGCAGGTGGATCTGCATATGCCGTGGGTATTTCATAATACATCGATCCAATTTGACCTATTGATAACTCGTCTGCTATAGACCGACATTGTGGCTGTTCAGCGAGTATATTACAACCAAGTTTACAACTTCAGCTACCAATGGATGGTTGTAATGTCAACACAACTCATCGGCTTCTCAATTGGAGGCATTGGGCGTCGCTTCCTCGTGCAGCCTCCTTCTATGATCTGGCCGGCCAACCTCGTCAACTGTGCACTATTCAACACTCTCCACAGCCAGGTATATGCCGGAGTTGGTAACCGAGGCGGTATGAGCCGTGAACGCTTCTTCTCGTACGCCTTCCTTGCGGGTGTCGTGTGGTATTTCTTCCCCGGCTACATCTTCCAGGCACTCTCTGTGTTCTCCTGGGTATGCTGGATCGTACCAGACAACATTGTGAGCTTTATCATCCAAGAGCAATACAGACGACTTCTGACTACTCCATGCACGTCAAGAAAATCAACCAGCTGTTTGGGTACTCGAGTGGAATGGGGTAGGCCGATGTCTGCCTTCGAACGAGAGCAAGCGCTAAACTATATCTTAGAATGTCGCTTATCACCTTTGACTGGTCGCAGATCGCATACATTGGCTCACCGCTTGCGACGCCGTGGTGGGCCGAGGCGAATATCGCGGCAGGTTTCGTGTTCTTCTTCTGGATCCTCACGCCCGTTCTTTACTACTCGGTACGTCAACGTTGCTGTTCTTCCACGCTCTTCAAACTGACTTTTTTTTTCATGTATTTCTTTCCCCTTCAGAATGTCTGGTTCTCGCAGTTCATGCCAATCAGCTCGCGCGGTTCATTCGACAATACTGGCGCGGCGTACGATGTCAACCAGATCCTTAATGATGACTCGACGATCAACCTCGAGAAGTACCACCAATACAGTCCACTATTCTTGTCGACAACTTTTGCGATCTCGGTAAGCTCGTAAGAAGGCGCCTGCACAGAGACATAATGCTTATTTCCATTACCTTTAGTACGGCCTGAGCTTCGCTTCGATTACAGCGACTTTGACGCACACAGTCATTTATTTCCGCAAGCAGATATGGGTGCAGGCGAGGCGTGCCATGCATGAGCAGCCCGACATTCATGCCCGCCTCATGTCGGTCTACCCCCAAGTTCCAGAATGGTGGTACATGATTATCTTCCGTGAGTAGTACAGGAACACAGATGGCCGTTTGACTAAATCTGTCTGGCAGTATCAATGTTTGTATTCGGTATCATCTCCATCGAGGTCTGGCCGACTCAGTTCCCCGTGTGGGCGTTCGTGCTTGCTCTTCTCATCGGTAAATAAACCATCCTTTTCCGCGGATGCCAGTTAACACGTGTTTCAGCATTCGTCTATGTCATCCCTATTGGCATGATTCAGGCCATTACCAACCAGCAAATAGGTCTGAACGTCATCACGGAACTAATCATCGGGTATGCGCTCCCTGGCCGTCCGGTCGCAATGATGATGTTCAAGACATGGGGATACATCACGATGGCCCAGGCGCTTACTTTCACTTCGGACTTCAAGCTCGGTCACTACATGAAGATCTCGCCGCGCCCGATGTTCTGGGGTCAGGTCGTCGCGACTGTCTTCGCGGGTACTGTACAGCTCGGCGTGCAGGCCTGGATGTTCACGAACATTCCGGAGATCTGTGATCCGAAGCAGAAGGATGGCTTCATCTGCCCGAGTACCGAAGTCTTCGGAACAGCGTCGATTATCGTTCGTCATTCATGGTCCTAGCTTCAGGTGGGTATCCTTCGCTGATTTGACTTGTAGTGGGGTGTCATTGGACCTGCGCTTCAGTTCTCCAAGGGCCAGTTGTATTAGTAAGTGTCAAATATAATCCGTCACCTGGTGTCCATCTACTAACTTAAACTCTTACAGCGGTAATGCACAAGGGACCCTATTCTTCGCGAACATTTGCTCATGATGTTTTTTGCCAGCGCTATCATTCTTCTTCCTCATCGGCGCAGTATGTCCGCTTGCGGGCTACCTCATCTCGCTCAAGTGGCCTAACTCGTTCCTGCGTTACGTCAAGTACGTAAAGCGCAATTATTCCTGATGTATGACAGTGCTGACGGTCAACGAAAATGCAGCTTCCCCGTTATCTTCTCGGGCACGGGCGCCATCCCGCCAGCGACAGCAGTGAACTACGTACCATGGGCGATTGTTGGTTTCGTTTTCCAGTATGTCATTCGCCGACGCCACTTCAGCTGGTGGACGAAGTACAACTGTACGTATATTCAACTGTGGACCATAGGATTTCTGCTTACTGCCTTTCACAATTTCACTTAGACGTTCTGTCCGCTGCTCTCGATTCGGGTGTCGCAGTGTCAATCATTTTGATTTTCTTTTGGTATGCTTTATCTATCTTCAGAAAAAAAGGCACAGAATAGTTAATTGAGCATTGAAAGCCTCGAGTTTCCAATGAATGGCCAGATTGGAATCAACACCATTCAGACGTGGTGGGGAAACACCGTCTTCACGAAAACGGGTGACTGGAACAGTGTTAGCCTTAAGACCGTGCCAGCTGGTCAGACTTTCGGGTGAGTCTGTTTTTCTGACCGGACACGGAGACTGTATCTATCCTACTGCAAAGCTGTTTATTAATCTGGACGTCTTGCAGACCCACGACGTGGTAGAGGTCCAGCAGCCCACTGTCTTATGTAGTACTCATCCTTCTTCTTACACGGCTTCATGAACATTGATTTCTATTACAAGCACGATGTGTACGAATTGCGGACTTGGGGCGGAACAAACGCTCTTTGACAATTTGAACTGTGTGAGGGGAAAAAATGGTGAAGCTCATGAGAGCTCTTCCATTTTCGACCGTGGAGGAGGCAATGGCAGCAGCATCGCTAACCCGATGGATTGAGTGTAGCGAAGATGACCGTCGTAACTTAACTAGGTCAGAACTTGAGAAGCTCGGAGGAGAGACATGCGGTGCGACGGAGTGTGAGAGGTCGGAAAGCCCGCTAACGCCACTGCTGCGTGCTTGCCATATGCTCTGCGCTCTGTTGTTGACAGTGCCTAGAAGGTGGCTTTTAGTTGGCGATTTTCACGCTGGCGCTTGTACTCTAAGTTTCCACTTACGAAACCAGTGGACATACAAATTACCATACAGGCGGAGTTTGAATCGGACTTGAATCCGCGTGACGTCGACACGTCGAGTCTCCTCATTCCAGCACGTCCTTTGCTGACGACAATATTAATATATTGGATCTCTTGGATGCCTTTAGCTAATTACCCTCTATGCAGGCTTCTTTGAATTTGGTATAATTATTTTCACGAAGATACGAAGATACGATGGTAAGCTTACAAACAACATTCTGTTGAGCACTTTGGGGTGTCTTCCTGAGTACTAGTAGTGTCTTTTGTAAATCGCCATCGGAACTTATGGCATCGAATCAGCTTGATTCCCTCGCCTCGGAAGGTTTGTTGATCGCACAGGACCCTTTCGAAATGGGCAAGCACTTTCTTTCCATATTCTGGTCGTAAATCCTGGAGCAAGGACCCTAGTAATAGAATGAGCAATGCAGGGACCGTTGATTCTCATACGTCAAAGTCGTCTCTGGCTGGTGTTTTCTTGACTCTCAAAGCCCGTGTAGCGGTGGTTAATTGACCTCGGTGAGGCACGTACCCAAAAGCCGACTTGAGGCGTGGGAGAGGCATCCTTTCTTTAAGTGCTACTTTCAGACGCAGAAGTGGGAGAAGGATTTGGACCTTGTGGATGAACCCTCCGATTTCTCCCCGAGGCTTTCGTGCCTGGCTTGACTTTGGATATCACGAGGTGCAGGTTGAGAGTGGGATTACAAAGTGAAATTTAAACCCCCTTTCTCTTCAGTAGGTTGCTTGGCATACGTGGCTGGAACGGAGCTGGAGGTATGCATGTACACCGGGATGAACGAAGCAAACCGATGCGCATGGCGGAGCGTCTTCGAGCCGCGAGGATCGCGAATATTAATACCATTCGAAGTGGAAAGCTCCAAAAGGGACGCAGAGTTCTCTTGCTAGAGTCTAGACCTGTATACTCCGAGTCAGACCTCTCTTCGAATTATATATTATGAATTTGTTGCTACGTATGAGCTCAGTCAGAGCAATACCGTGATTCAGAATCGACGACCCGGGCCGAGTGGCCGAGTGAGCCGACAACCGGACGCGCTCACGTGGCTTACACTCAGTTGTCGCGACCGTGACTCAGAAGTGCCAGCAGTTTCTCGTCCACAAGCTATCAACCCGTCTAACAAAAGGTCATGACGTTCTTTCCCTTCTCTAGCTTCGAGAACACAAGAATCAAGACACGTATTTGGAGGGCTCAGACGAACCGAAGTCGACCGGTCAAACCTTCCAGTCCCAGGACTCCGGAAGAGCAAGAAATAAGGCCATAACACGACTTATTGCAGAGCATCTTCTGCTCTAGTCGCATGTTGACCAGAATATATGATTGTCTGATTTCGTGTTTCTTTTATCCATGACAAAGCTGGCGGCCATCTCAGTCGTGCAAGTCAGCTGAAGCTACGTTATTTTTATCGTTTGAACATCCCCGCAATAACACCCCTCTGCGAATCATTCATCCTGCCGCAACGACAGGTCAATCGCTTGAACGCTCCTGATTGGGAGTGCCACGTTAGGCTGACAGCATGAAAGCCGTATAAAGTCTAGCCAGTCCCAACCTAAAGCCGCACTTTTGTTTTCTCTTCGCCCACCTTCCCTTTCTCCTCCGACCTTCCCTGCAGCCGCAAGTCAGGATGGTGCCACTGATTTCAAGATCTTTATATGTCCTGTCCCTTTCGCTCATCTCAGGTATCCTATCCACAATACTTGCATCGTCGGGGCTTCCCGACAACAAGATATACGGCGTCAACCTCGGTGAGTGGCACATACTACCGCTATGTCCACGGGTCGCTGGTTAACCTTCGCAAATTTAATTCTATAGGCTCGTGGCTTGTTCTTGAAGTACGTTTGCTTTCTCGGTCGACTGAACGTGTTAAGCTCATTATATCTGAATAGTCATGGATGCTTCCAGCCGAGTGGCTGGCAATGGGCGGCCAGTCTTGCAGTGACTGCTCCACTTGCATAGCTACAGAGTTGTACGCATTTCACCTAGCTCTGTTGTAGAGGCTTTGATCTGACATGTTGATGGCAGTGCATTTGCAGAGGCGTATCCTAACACCGTCGATGAGATATTCAATAAACATTGGTGAGTACCGTACCTGCATTTGATCGCAGACTTCATGTGAAGCGCTCTATGATTAGGTCTGCCTGGTTCACGCAGGACGACGTCAACAAGCTCACTTCGTATGGAATAAACACGGTACGGATCCCGGTGAGTACCTTACTACCTCCATACGTCATTTCACAAGTAACATCCATTGCGCGCGAATGAAGCTTGGTTACTGGATAGTTGAACCTCTGGTCGATCGAACCACGGAGTTTTATCCTCGCGGAGGCATCAAGCAGCTTGTGAGTGTTTGAACAGTGCCATGCATTTGGCAAGCGTTTGAACGAGTCGGCAGAAACGAGGGCTGAGCCAGCTAAAGGCGGCTGGCATCAATGCGATATTGGATCATCATGCACTTCCTGGTGTACAGACTCCTAATCAGATGTTCACTGGAAGGTTCGTTTTCTAGGTTCACAAGCATTCCTTATGTTCTTTTTTAAGCTTCTAACTCACAGGTGTACGAGTGATGTTGAATTCTACGTACGCCGAATGCCTCTCATTGATCAAGAAAGAATTCTCAGAAGTTTTCGTTTAGACTGACAAGAACTATCATCGGGCTTTGGTCTGGACCGCGGTTATGACTGCATTGAGCCACCTTGACCCCGACTTTGGAAGCGTTTTCGCAATCGAAGCGGTGAACGAGCCCATTATGGATGCCACCCAGACGCCTGGGTACGGCGACTGTACGTCATCCCGTCTTTGCCTTTCCGACTTTGCACAATATTTAACATGATTTTTTCTCGACTTGTCCAGTCCAGAAGAACTTCGTCAAAGTTGTTCGGGCCGTTGAGACTGTTCTCGGCGTCACGACTTTGGACGCCGGATCCCCTGGTAGTCTGCTGGGCGGTGTCCTTTCCAATACGCTGAACGCGACTGCATCTATTTTGCATGGTAAAAGCTACGGCGGGGCTGTTGGGCAGGCGCTTGCCGATGCGGCGCCTATGCTCGCGCAGATTGCGATAGAAAATGGAGTTGGAGGAATCCTTAGCGGAAATGTCGTGCCATCAAGGACGCCTTTGGTGACGAAGTGAGTTTCAATTCAATCTATTAGAGCCTGCGTAAAAGTGTCAGTCTGAGTTCGAAAACGACGTAAACAGCTTCATGGACATTAACTGGCAGTTCAACAATCCGGCCAATCCGGCAGACGCAGCGCAAGGACCGCAGGCATATGACAACCATCTATACTACTCGTTCGTCTTGTTATGAGTTGCGCATTTTTTTTAACCCTAGCTGACTCTTTGCCGCTCGTTTAGATTTGGTGGCGTGGCTGATCCCAACGAGGATGCATACCTGACGAGTATCTGCAGTGCGTGATCAGTCGGCTTTATGCACCATACCGAATGTTTGACCGGCAAATAATGTGAATTTAGACCTTGAACGCGTGCAGGCCGATGCTGCACTAGGCAATTCACCGCTGTTCTTCGGCGAATGGGCTCTATCAACGCAGTTTACACCTTCCGACGGGTTTCTAAAGAAATGGGCAGACGCTCAGAAGAGAGCATACACGATGGGCGCTGGGTGGATCGTGCGTTTTCCTTCAGTATCTTCATGTCTGCGAATGATATGTTGAATTTATGGCCGTGTGTAGTTCTGGAATTTCAAGGTCGAGAAGTCGTCACTGGCCGGAAATCTTTCACTTTCGTGGTAAGCATCTTAACTCGACTCTAAAATATAGAGATAAAATGAATTGACTCGCGTTACGCTTGATTCAGGTCGTACTTTGAAGGAATTGACCAAGGGTACATGACGAAGGACCCCTCGCAGCTGCATGACGAGCATGTATGCGACGCCTATATATCCACATCGAAGAAAGTTAGGAAGCACTGGGAAAGGGTGTAAGCGCACTCAAGCTCGCACTGGTGATTTCTTTCTTTCTTTTCATCTGGGGTGAATTGACCAAGGTGTTCCGACGATTCGGAGTTAACCTTGGGCTAATAGCGAAGTTACGAAAGTTACGATTCTCATGAGGGCGGGCGAAGTATGTATATGTACAGAAATCATGTATCACTATCACTATCATCATCTCTATGAACACAACTGCGTAAATACTCGCAACGTGTTGTTTAACCCATTTGCGTGAAGAAGTCTTATATTTATTGTGAAGGGCTGTCTGAATCTTGTTTGTCGTCCAAGCCCTCCTGCGCTTCTCGCCATGAGTCGTTCTGCTAATTCTCTGGCATTATTGGGGTGAGGGGAGCTCTGTATTCATGAAGAGCTGGATTTGAGTCACGTCTCACTCTCTCAAGCTTGGCTAGCCAACGTACTTGTCAGGATGAACGATGTTCAGAGAACCCGGCTGGCGCATGTTTCTTCTAGGTCTGGCATCTAGGAGCTGTCGGCAGACTATACAGCAAGGGCTTGTCAGGACGAGCATCGCCCATGCCATTCGCAGAGACGAAAGTTCCGGCTGAGACAGCAGACCAGCGTCTGAAGAACACATCGCAGAAAGCTGACCCATTCGTTATATTGGTCCGTGTGCTCGGCCGTCTTCTTAGAGCGCTTTCCATACTTTTCATTAGTAGAGGCAATAAAGTGGATCGGCTTGAATCTGAAGACGACGTTCGCATGGCTTGTGATGGATTAGACTCAGTCAATTGTCGAGGGACTTGGAGAGAGTGAAGTAGTATTGTATGTGAGACTTCACGGTGCTGCGAATTTCATAGAGCTACTTAGTAAAATAAAATAAAATAAGCTGTTGAGTTTGAGGCGCGACACATGTACACTCTCAAAGTTTCATGGGTCGGGGACGTGAGTACTAGTCTCCAGGGGAAAGAAATGGAAGCTTAAGAGAATATATTAAACACAAGAGACACCCGCTTAGTAATAGTATAGGTGGACCTCCTTCCGAATATGGAACACCGCTACCAGCGGGAGAAGAATCTGAAGATCGCAGGCTCTCTTTCAAACACCGGCCCTTCAACTCAATTGCAAGGAAGACTTGAATACGGACGGGCGTTTATGCATCCGCTCTTTTGGAGACAGGAATCGATGCGGCATCGTGATGACGACGAACTCGTCTCAATAGCTGCACTCAGGGTATATCTACAGACCTGTCGCTATCTTTGGATGCGCCACAGACTCCAGGACGACTTTTCAGCTTCCTTTTGACCACTCTCACTAGGGAAGCGGCGCGTATGTCGTACCAGATGCTTTATGCTTTCCTCTGATAGTTCTGAATCCAGCCTTGTAGCATGTCCGAATTTCCCACTGCAGCTAAAACAGCCCTCCTGAGGACTCCGGACGAAATTATAAAAGTGTAAGTATTTCTCTATCCCATTCAACAAATATTCTGAATCAAAATGAATGCAGAAAGTATACCTTTATTGCACCGTCAGTAACTCGCGTCATAAAGGGCAAAGCTCATGTGGAGCCTTGGACGATTGCGCTTCCGGATGTGGATCCGAATGAAGACGCGGAAGAGCCCTCGAACTTCGACGACAATGAGTCTTATGAACCTGAACATCTCAAAGGCGTAAGAATATGCGAGATCTGCAAATGCCGGATCCCAAAGGGCGATACACTCAAGAAACGCTTGAGAAATTATTCTCGCATAAGTTCCTCTGCAAGAAATCGCAGTAGGCTGGATCTATTTGGTTACATAGAAGCTATTTTAAGACTCATTCTCTCTTCCCACAGACGGTTTCTGAGGGTCGAAAAGGATCAGGAGGAAGATAGCATTAGGCGGGTATTGGACTCCTGGGGCATAGTTGTGCTGACCGCCAAGGAGAAATAGCGCAAGGCGCAGCTCGAGTCGTTACCGGTTGTGACAAAAGTCGAAGCCCATAAAGTGTTCTGTGGACCTTGCAACATATGGATAAGCTTAGCGTCTCAGGAGACCAAGGGAGTGGATGAAGCACGAGAAATCGAATGAACATTGATTTCGGGTCGAGAGGTACGGTAACCGAGTTCTGGAAGAACAGCAGAACGCTAGCGCGTCTAAGCGAAGCAATGGTGAATTGACTCTTTGGTCTATACTACCGTGTAACATTGTAATCATGTCTCTCCTTTTTTTTCCCCGCAGACGAGCCGCAGAACGCTCCTGCTTCGGAAGCATAGGCAGACATAGCGCAAGACATCAAAGTTCGTCGGTTGTCGATACAGGGAATGAAAATGCACGTCCAGAAAAACCTCAAGTTAATACAGCAAGCAAGCAAAAGTGAGCTTCCCACTTCACTAAGGCTATACAATCTTCTGAACCAGGAGCAGTTCCAGGCTGTTTCGAAAGTAGACCCAGAGACAGTCCCGGCATCACCGTCTACAGCACAAGACGAAGATATGGCAGTCAATTCCGAGGCTGAAGACGAGGAACGAGCCGCGGAAAGAGACCAATTGCGAAAACGTGCAGGAGGTGAACGTGAGTGTTCCGAAGTATACATAGCATCATCTAATCTGAAAGAACTGTACACAGTCTCATATGTGTCCGTCAGCGAGCGCCAAATCGCTCCGGCCAAGGACAATCCTATCATCCCCGGGCCATCGCTTCCGACTTTCCAGAAGCTAGACGAAGTAATCCCAGAGCCGCAGCAAGTTATAGGCCATGCAGCACCACTGCAGCCCATAACGTCGACGGCGTTACCTCCTCAGCCTGACGGCAAGAAGTCCGAAGCCTCACGTTCTGTCCGCTCGCTCTCAAACATTAACGCGACCGCAGGGGAAGAACAGCCCGAACCTGGTCCCTCGCATGCAGCAGCTCAAGGCAGCGTCCGAGTCCGTGACACCGAACCGCGAACCGAAAACGACGGCGTAATTGTGAATCAGAAACGGATGGCAGATGACTTGCTAGAGCATTATGGCGTCCCAAGAGGGAGAATGAGGAAGATTGGCGTGACGGAGTTCTTCTACGAGGCCTAGTACATACATGCTGCTAATATCTTGGCGGGAGGTGAGCAATAATGGAGGGCAGTGACGTTTTATTCAGCGTTTCAAATCCTACCTTTCGGTGGTCCCTACTATCTGTTCAGGGTGCGCTGCCCAATGGATCCTGTAAATAATCCAAAGACGTTGTAAAAACTCAAACGTATATACGATGTGAATACCTTACGCTTGACATTCTGCTGGCATAACAGTGACACAACCTGTCCCGTCTTGGAATGCGCACACACCACCAGCAACCGCAAGCTTCACGTGTCTGAGTCAAACAGCATAAAAGAAAATTGCAATAACACATCCACTTAAACCCCAAATACACTAATAACAAGACAAAACAAAACAAAAAAGACCCAGCGAGAACAAAGCGAACAAAGACACTTGCGCAAAACCCAGTAAATATCAGATCAAGGCAGGTGGACGGCCAGGTGGACGGGGCGTGACGGGGTCGTGATGCAGTGATACGATGTGGATGAAGAACATGGTATTGCAGGCGGGAGGCGAAAGGAGGAACGTGTGTCGCATCAAGTGGGGGAAGAAATAGGATAGCGTATGTATAGATCGAAGTGGGAGGGAGGGGAAGAGAATGAGGAGAGCGAGCTTTTAGGCTTAGAACTCAGAGCTCAGAATATCGTCGCGAAAACGAAAGCGGTACCGGCGAGACCGGCGAGTACCTGCAGGCCGCGCGCTTTGAATTCGAGGACAAGCGCGGAGGCACCGCTCGTGGACGATGTAGACGAGGACGCCGCCGAGCTGGAGCTGGAGCTGGAACCAGAACCAGACGCCTGGTTCACCGCAGCCGAACCCGTCGCCAAGCTCTTCACGCTCGTGGTGAGCGAGCCCGTTGCGGTAAGGGCTCCAGTTGCCGAAGCGGAAATGACGGTCTGGACGGTCGTCGACGCTGCCCCCGAACCGGTGCTCGAGCCAGCTCCCGAGCCAGAGGCGCCGCTTGCAGTGGTAGAGACGACTGCGCCGTTGAGGTACGATGGCGCGGGGGAGGCTGAGCCCGAGTCCGCGAGCGCGCCGGTGCCAAACTTGATGCCATTCGCCTCATCGGTCGGGTCGACCGTCTTGCCGTTCGTGTCCGCGATAGCGAAGCGGCCCGTCCAGGTCAGGTTCGTTGGCGCGGCGGGCGTGGAGAACTGGTAGAAGTAAATCGCTGAATTCGGAGAAACCTGAACAGGACAGGAAGAAAACCGGTCAGCCACCTCTCTAAGTAAATAATGAAGAATGGCCTTACTGAAGGGCAGGTGTAGCTGAATGTTGTGTCCTTTGTGCCGTCGAGAGTCGCAACGGCTACACATTGGGGAGAAGACAGGGCGGGTGGGCGCCAATCAGCAAGAATGTCTACTCAGCATACGATCAGGCACATACTCGTAAGATGGACCATGGCCGCGTTACTGCCGGTCATCAGCTCGATGTTCAACGTCGTCCATTGACCCGTGGTATCCGCAGCCCATTCAATATTGCAGGTCGAGCCCTCGTTGTAAACGTTGCCAGGAGCCGGCTCCGATGGGGTGACCTGCGCTAAGACGGCGAGCGCTGGGATGAACGCAGCAAAGAGAATCGCCTTGAACATTGTGCTGTGGGTTGTGCTGGAGATTACGGCGGAGGTATATAGGTGCAAAAATAGGTCTAGAAGAAAAGTATAAGAAAAATTGGAGAGAAAAAGCGGGTCAGAGAGACGGTCAGCAAGATGCAGCTGTTGTAAGTAAATGAAACAGAAGAAGAGGGCTTACTTTTTATGCAGGTTCAGAACGAACGGCAGTGCGCCTGTGATTGAGCGCAAAAAGAGCGACAGTTAGATGGGGGACGGAGGCAGAAAGCAAGTTGGACGGGCGCGACAACGATGAGGGGAGGATGGAAGACATAGAGCGGCAATCTGGTCCCGCTAAATACAGCTTGTGGGAATTTGTGCCTTGATTCGTCACGCCCGACGCGCGCGCGGCCAGCTTATTCCTCCGCTGATTACCGTCATGGACCGGTCCTTGAAACACCCCCACTCCTTGAAACACCCCATTTAATTTGGCTCAACAACACATTCCTCAGCTCAAATTAACACATTGAAAAATTCTACTCATGTAATTATGCTATCTAGAAAAAGAACCATGAAAAATGGTTTGAAATTGAGAAAGTTATGGGTAAAATGGGTGTGAGAAGGTACTAGAATTGAGTGGTTCAAAATTTTGTCGGCTCTATTCATTCATAAAACAAGCATTTTAGCTA
The DNA here is from genome assembly GCA_002794775.1 of Porodaedalea pini. Taxonomy (NCBI): domain Eukaryota; kingdom Fungi; phylum Basidiomycota; class Agaricomycetes; order Hymenochaetales; family Hymenochaetaceae; genus Porodaedalea; species Porodaedalea pini. Next base: position 295,849 of record NBAY01000047.1, on the reverse strand, counting down.
AAACAAAAAATACTAATATTTTTTAAGCAATATATTGAACATTTCTACAAAATTTCAAGTCAGATGGATAAAATTTGAGTTGTGTAGAAATTCAGGAAAGTTGTGTAGCGCTTTTTTGAAGCGTCACACTTATGTCACACCCCCTTCCGCGTCGTGTCTCATGCATGTCTCATGCAGCTCAGCTCATCTTGAGCTTGCTCACTTCTACTACATAGCTCATGCTAATAAAATAATATGTATAATACTTATTGACAGTAGTAAATACTAGACTATTCTAGAATACTTTACATATAAAATTAATAATACAGATTCTAGAATATTCTATAAAAAAAAGTATATAAGGACCTCTGCCCCCTCCTGCAGAGCATCAAGAAATCTCATCTCTAAACTCATCCTCCTATCTAAACCTCTACTAAAGTATTATCTCACTACTTGCTTATTATCAGCTATGCCTGGCCATGCTAAATCCCAGACTAAAAAGGCACAACTGGCTAGAGAAGAGAAAGATCACTTAATGGCTGAAGCTGTTAAGGTGTATCTCTCTGAGCTTCAAAAGCCAGAAAGCATTAGAAAGGGAGCCAGGACTATATGTCAAGAAGTGTCAAAGGAGTATGATAATAAAACAGGAAAGCTCATACCCCTTAATCATAACACACTTCTGTGTTATGCTGCTGGAGGGAAATCTCTCAGCCAGTTTAATGAGGAAAAAGGATGGCTTCAACCAGAGGAGGTTGAAAAACTTATTAAAATGGCTGAAGAGCTTTCTGAGCACTCTATACCTCTTACACACAAAACTTTCAAAGAGGCAGCAGAGCATATACTCAGAAGTCGGCTTGGAGATGATTTCTCTGGATTAGGCAAGAATTGGACTGACAGACAACTTGAAAAGCATTCAAGCCATCTTAAAACATTTCTTTCATCATCTGTTGACAGAAAGAGAGCCAATGCTGTCAATCCAGCCACAAATGAAGCCTGGTTCAAGCTATTAGATGAGACTCTAACAGAAACTAATGCTGAACCTGACTGCATATATGCAGCAGATGAAATAGGGTTTCAACCTGGTATAGGAAAAAGAAGCACAGTGATTGGAAGGTCAGATAAGAAGTCCCAAAAGCAGAAACAGAGTGGAAACAGAGGAAATATCACTGTACTTCCAGTGATATGTGCTGATGGCACATCTCTTCCTCCTCTAGTTATATTCTCTGGGGCTGCTTATCAAATATCATGGAAGCAGAATAATCCTTTGAATTCAGCGCATGTATATTATTTTATATCTTGAGTCACTTATAACTGACAAACTTTAACAGAATAGGATATTCAAAAAAGGGCTATATTGAAGGAGAAATTGGTATTGAATGGATTAAGAACTTTCATGAGCTTACAAAGCAGAAAGCTCATGGACGTCCTAGAATCCTAATAGTTGATGGTCACCAGTCACATTTAACACTACCTTTTCTCCTATTCTGCAGAGAGAACAATATACATATACTCTGCTATCCATCCCATGCCACACATATTTATCAGGGCTTGGATGTTGTTATTTTTGGCATTCTGAAGACTACATTCTCAGAGGAAATGCTTACATTTGAAGCAGAGACAGGGCAGGCTGTCTGTAAATCTAATTTTTTAAGTGTTTACACTCCTGCTCATATTAAAGTCTTTACCTCTGAGAATATAAAGAAAACCTTTTCTGCAACTGGTATTTGGCCATTTAATCCAAAGGCTATTAATCCTAGATATCTAAAGCCAAGTATAGAGTCTTCACATACAGGATCTGGCCTTCCTTTACCTCAGCCATCACCAGTAAAGGCAATTGTCAAACTTATCACACAGGCTCAAAATCTCTCATTAAATGAAAGGGAGGGTGAACAGGAGACAACAAATGAGAGAGATGCTGAAAGTATTCCTATTGACCCTGTACTATTATCAGAATCTAATAATACAGTTCAAGGGTTATCTCAGACATCTGCTAGATATCTAGTATCTCAGTCACCTGTTAAATCCTCATCTGAACCTCCCTTTCATTTTTCTAGCATTCCCTCTCTAAAGAAAATTCCAGCAGATCTTCTGAGCTCTATACCAGGAAGTGAGCTGGAAGAGCAGCTTCAGAATGAGCTGGAAGAATATATCAAAAGAGAGGCTAAACAGCATAGGGTAATAGTAGGGTTACAAGCAAGTTTAGTGCTTCAAAATATTTACTGTGAGAGGCTGAGAAAGCAGCTCTTTGCAAAAGAGCAGCTTCAGAAGCTCCCAAAGGGTAGTGGAAAACTTCTTGGAGATGGGCTACCTAGGCTACTCACAGGAGATGACTTTACACAAAGGGTCAATGAATATGTTGAGCACCAGCTTGCTGAAGAGGCAGAAAAGGAGAAAAGGAGGGCTCTGAAAAAGGACTATAGTGAGAAGCTTAGGGAATGGGAAAGGCTCAGTGCAGAGAGGAAAGCCAGAAATGCAAAGTTAACTAGTGACTGGAAGGCAAAAGTTGTAGAATGGGAGCAGGAAAGGGATGCAGCAAAGAAGGAAAAAAGAAAAGTGAGGTGGAATAAGCCTAAAAGAGGCCTCCTTGAACCACCCATTCCCAGGCCAAAGCTTCAAAAAGATGCTGAGGATGATTTGGAAGAAATTGACATTGAAAATGTCAGTGGAAATGAGGGAAATAGCTCAAATTCCGAGTGAAGATGAGCGTGGGAAAGTTGTGTTTTAAGGAGCAGTGACATGCTGATTTGGAGTCAAAATGTATGCAATTCATAACTCATTTATTCCTGACCTTTTTCACTCAAAATTTCACACAGATGGACCTTAGTAGCATAGCTTTAATTTAATTTTTTTGTTTTGAAAAAATTGGTGAAGAAATGGTGTAAAAATAAAAATAAAAAGTGCTGTTTCAAGGACCAGTCCATGACGGTATATGTCATCAGTTTCATGATTCCTCATGCTCGTTTTCAACAAATAGATGTAGCGGCACAGTATTCATTTTGAGAAAGAAAGAAAGACAGGCAGTCTTGAAAAAAAATTACTGCGCACGATAGTCAGGTGCTCAGAAGGTTCAACCAGAGTGCATAGACATATTCCAGTTGCGCAGGGCTACCTGAAGGCCTATGTGCACTGGCTGGCACCATCATTGGTCAACGGTCATATCTTTCAAACTCTTCTTCTGCTATTGAAATATGTTTCCGACTCTAAATATCTACAGAGCTCATCTGGAGTTTCCTTTTTTTTTTAAATATAAATTAAGGTCGCTCATGTAGGTTTTGGTGAGACGAGCACGCAATGAATACCTAACACAAATTACAGCCTTTTTCATAAGTCCTGCGACACGTGCATGTCACGTGAAGTGAGCCGCATCAGAGCCAAAGTATCAAAAAATTAGAATGAATGCCTATTTTCTCTGTGAATTCTGTGCAGTACCTGCTCATTAAGTACTCAAAAAAAAGGCATGGTTCTCAGGAGCAGAAATATGTAAAATAGGGACCAATACATTGACTGTGTAGGTGGGTGGAGATCAAACAAGTGCAGCTGGTCTGTTCTCTCACCCATTTCCACTGAGATTCAAAAATTATGGCTCCCCTACATCTATCTATAAAATTCTTTCCTGTGTCTTTAAATTAAGTATATGACTATACCAACATCTCCTGAAAGTTTGAAGCCAATCCATTCAGTATTCATGATGCAGCAGCAAGATTTGTGTTCTACTCTGCAAGACCTGTTGTGAGAAAAGGAGGGTGGAAAGAGCTTGAAGTGGAACACAAATCTTGCTGCTGCACCATGAATACTGAATGGATTGGCTTCAAACTTTCAGGAGATGTTGATATAGTCATATACTTAATTTACAGACATGGGAAAGAATTTTATAGGTAGATGTAGGGGAGCCATAATTTTTGAATCTCAGTGGAAATGGGTGAGAGAACAGACCAGCTGCACTTGTTTGATCTCCACCCACCTATACAGTCAATTTATTGCTCCCTATTTTACATATTTCTGCTCCTGAGAACCATGCCTTTTTTTTGAGTACTTAATGAGCAGGTACTGTGCAGAATTCACAGAGAAAATAGGCATTCATTCTAATTTTTTGACACTTTGGCTCTGATGCGGCTCACTTCATGTGACATGCACGTGTCGCAGGACTTATGAAAAAGGCTGTAATATTGCTGTTGTTCATCAATCTCTATTGATATTCGTGTATAATATATTGTTTGTTAACCAATTTAAACATGGAGCGATCGAGATCCAAAAACACTTCGAACGGGCCTGGCTCTTGGTTAGCTGCTTAAGTATGGTCGTGACTATGTCAATTTGTTTGTAAAGACATGTACCGGTAGACGTGATTGGTGGATTGGTGAGCACCAAGCATTTTTGTTAGGTTCACTCACTCACACATTTGACGTGCACTGCGCACAGTCAACACAGAACTGATGAAGGTAATTTACAGTGTGCTGATCGGACTGCACTGCATCTTTCTCTTATCGGAGTTAGCAGCAAAGATTGACTCAGCACTCACATTGAGCTTTGAGAGATATGTTGCTACGGTTCTGATAATGATATGAGGGTTCTATAAGTAACAATTTTGCCCATTAATCATGGTTTACTAATGGCTGAACTTTCAGACCATCTTGGTGACTACTTACAGCCATTTTCATAAGTCCTGCAACACGTGCATTTCATGTGAAATGAGCCACGTCTGAGCCAAAATGTTGAAAAATAGAATAAATGTTGATTTTCTCTGTAAATTCTGTGCAGTACCTGCTCATTAAGTACTCAAAAAATAGGCATGGTTCTCAGGAGCAGAAATATGTAAAATAGAGAGCAATACATTGACTGTGTAGGTGGGTGGAGATCAAACAAGTGCAGTCAGTCTGTTCTCTTATACATTTCCACTGAGATTCAAAAATTATGGCTCCCCTACATCTACCTATAAAATTCTTTCCCATGACTGTAAATTAAGTATATGACTATACCAACAGCTCCTGCAAGTCTGAGGCCAATCCATGCAGTATTCATGGTGCAGCAGCAAGGTTTGTGTTCCACTTCAAGCTCTTTCCACCTTCCTCTTCTCACAACAGGTCTTGCAGCATAGGCAAGAAGACCGCTAAGATTATGATTCTTTTTGTGTAATTATCAGACACATAAAAGCCATCTTCCCTGCAAGTTTCCTGTCCATTCGCTTTGTGCTTCGACTGCTATGCTCAAATTTCTGTGCATACTACCAACACCTGTGAGCACGTGAGCACGTGTTAGCCAAGCCACCGCCATGCAAACACAAAAGCCAACACTCTACTTCCTCCTCCTCTCAGGTTATTCCATGATGGTTTCAGGCAAGGCACTCTCAGATGATGCAAGACACATCATATTCAGACTGTATCAGTCACAACTCTTCACCGTGCATGATCTGGCCAGGGTAATAGATATCCATTGAGCAACAATCCACCGAACTGTTGCTCAACACGAGCGCATGGGGCATTTATGACAGGAGGGCATGAGGACCAGAAGACCAAGGTTGCTTGATTATGCAGATACACAGGTGAGTGCATTTTTTGAATTGTAATGACTCACTGTGGCTAACTGAACTATAGTATCTCTTGAGCACAATAGAGCATTGCAAGGACCAGTACTTAGATGAGGTGAGGGAGGAGCTGGAAAGGATAACAGGCAAGAAGGTTTCAGATACTATAGTATGGAGGTCTCTGTGCCAGGCTGGGTTCACTCTGAAGATGGTGTGGTGATGCTTATGGCTTTGCATCAGCAAACTTACTCTGCTCAAGATATCGAAAAGGGCACTTGAACGCAGCGAGTCCACTCAGCTCTGGTACACATTGAGAATGGGATCTCAATATGAGGCAGAACAGCTCATCTTTGTTGACAAGAGCGCATGCGACCAATGTACCTTCTTGAGGAAGAAAGCATGGGCTTTGCAGGGTTATCAGGCATGTCAGAAAGTGATCTTTACATGGGGAAAAAGGTGCAATGCTTACCTTTATGACTGCAGATCTGACTGCTTGCCTCTTCTAGGTATTCAATCTTGCCCACAATCACTTCAACTGGCATGCTTGACTGTACAATACTGGAAGGATCCTTCAATGCCACCTCCTTCTCCGCATTTATCAGGGATCTCTTGGACCACATGCAACCTTGGCTGGCCCAAAACTCTGTCGTGATGATGGACAACTGCACAATCCACAAGTTACTGGAAATCTGCAAACTCATGAGTCAAGGTCCATCTATTTTGACCTGTCGTGCTGCGACGCAGGGCTCTTACTGATCTGACTCCGCACAGGGGAATGAAGCTGGAATTTCTCCCTGCATATTCTCCAGACTTCAACCCGATCGAGCTGGCATTCTCTCTGCTGAAATCTCGACTTCGTCAGGTCAAATTCAGTGATGAGGAAACGGACGCTTCGGTATTCGCAAAGCTTTATGGTGAAACCATGTCTATCAGTGCTGCAGACTGTTGTGCTTTCTATCATCATTGTGGTTATCTCTGTTAGTATCAGGTTTCTTCATTGAGTGGATACAGGCTTTCTTGTCACTGTCTCAACTGGTCCAACAATGTAATATATTCTGTCTATATGATGTATGCATAACTACTGTTCCTTGATGTGAGAAACATCCTCCTGTGCATATCAAATGATACGATTGAGTAACCCTATGCTTGCCTCCACTTGAGCATCAATAACCATCTTCTCGAGCCTTCCAAATTCTAAGTAAACCAAGTCATCTAAGCATTTAACATCATTGGCCTCAAAAACAGGTAGCAGAGACCTGTATTGGTAGTCATCGCAGCCTCTCTCCATGTCATCGTGCAATGATTCAATCCAATTCTGAACAGAAGGGTAATTGTGTGGCCTGCACTCAGCTACCACCCGGTTATGCATTTCATAGTGCTGGGCAATAACTGGCTGATTGAAAGGTTGCATTGGCACTACAGTTGCCACTGTTCCGGCTGTCACAGGAGCACTGTTGGGGAGGGATGTTGTAGGCCCAGTTACTATGTCAGAGCTGGTTCCTGTGCTGGCATTGTCAGCTGCTTTCCACTGCTTGTCTAATACTTTCAGTTGCCCTGGTACTTCGTTCACTTTGACTCCGGGAATATTCTTATACTAGACAAAGTATGCTTTTAGTCCAGTGAGATTGCGCTTTGTCAATGGACTCACAATCAGTTTTGCATGTTCAACAAGATGTTTGTTGGAATACATAAGATGGTCTTTTAACCCTCTTATTTACCAGAGCCTGCCATCGTGTTTATCGCATTTGAATGCTGCTGCGATTTGCGCCATAATCTGTTTGAGTACAGCATCATAAGCTTCCTTAGCACTGGTGACCCCTGAAGGAGTTGCATTTGTTCTAGTCGCACTTTGCTGTTTATTGCTGTTCCCATTGTTCCCATGTGTATTCTTCACTGCATGTCAGGAACCACTTTATACATCAAATACTATAGACAAACCTGATTACTGAGATTCTGAATGACAATTCTGGGTTTTTCATTACCTCATTTCTTCTTCTTTTCAGCTACTTGATGCCTGTGAACTTGTTTGAACAGTGTGTCCAACTGGTCTTGTGTATCCAAATATTCTGGTTCAAGCTTTGTCCCAGACTTCACAGACCAGCAAGCTGTATAACCAAGTTGGTCAAATGTAGAACAGCCCCAGGTGATTGAAACCGCTTCATTGATCAAATCAGCCAGCAACATCTTGGAGTTGATCTTCATGTCTCACACACCAGTACCATCATGAATTTTTATCATGACTTCCAGTTCGGGCTTTTTCTCTGCAGCAGGTGTTGATGTGATCTATCCATAAGCTTTTGCATGTCCAAGGGAGGGAGTATTCCAGTCCACATACTCGCCAGCTATACTTTTCTTAGCCACAGCCTTAGGCAACAATGAATGGAGGTTTTGTACTATCATCAAGATGGAAAGAATGCTCATCAGGCTTGTCAGGGGAGTCAGGAATTTCATTGAAGACTGATCTGTCATTGTCAAAACCCTGTGTTTCATTCATAGTGTCATTCAAGCCAAGTCCTGAAGCCCAAATGATGTCTGCAATGGATATATCCCCCTGATCTTCAGGTGAATGCTCCTGTTCAACTGTATCCTTGTCGTTGCCCTTCTTGTGCAGCTATAGGCATGAAAACTGGTCAGAGAGAGCATTTGCATCAAATTACACAACTCACAGTTTGGCGGGTCGGCTTTGCTGTTGTAGCATATTTCTTCCCACTCGATTTCAACTGCTTTTTTGTAGGAGTTTTGGGGACCTGATTGGGGACTTCATTTTTCCTGGGGCAACTAACAGAGTGTTTCTTCATCTGCACAGCTAATTTCACAGCTAGTTCTTTGCTGTCTTTGAGTTTTTTGGACTTCTTTCTGACACGTTGAGGTGGCATCATGAGGTCAGGAAAAGAAATGCAATTTGATTTTGCTTAGAGCATCAGGTATTTTGACTTACCAAATATTTTGGTATCTAAGCCTTCCGAAAGATGTTGGCGACATCTACCTCCTTCATGACTATTGCTTTCATGCCAACTGAGCCATTGTGGACCAAGGTTGAAGGTAGGGAACTGGCTATCCCAATGCAGCAAGAATACAAAAGGAGGGTTCAGGGCATCAAAATGCACTGGTCTCATCTTTATCTCTCGTCCTTCTTCTCCCATCCCTATCAGTCTTGCTCTCCTGCATCATTGCTCACCCCTATAAGTACCCATTACTATGGAAGGACAAGCTGGATGGCATCCTATGGATCCTTCCAGTGACATAGTCATAGTTAATGGTACGGAATAGATCACCACATTCTAAGTGTTTAGTGGCTTACAAACAGGCACTTTGTGTAGCACCCAGTGAAGTTCATGATCATGAAGACACCATGGAAGACTCTGAGCAGTTGCAAGAGGTGCCATCTGGTAAACATATGTCTTTCCTGGTAAGTTCCATGGGCCCTTCTGACATGATGTCAGATGAAGTTTCTTCTGAAGGACCTGCAGAGAATGATTCAAAAGGAAAGGGAAAGGAAGTGGCTCAAGAGAGTTCAGGGGAGGAATCTAGTTGTAGTAGCTGTAAGTACTATTTATACAATTGCTGTGGGATCGTCCTGATGCATCTGTGCACTATTTTTCAGTGTCCAAAAGTGCAGCACTAAAGAAGCAGCTCGTTCAAGCAAAGGCATCACAGTCCTATGATGAAGTTGTGGTAATTGTGGAGGCAGCTGTTGCTAAGCATGGTCAGATTGAGGAAAAGTCAAAGCAGCATAAAAAACGTCTTCACACCAGAAAAAATTATGATTTTCTCTTGGCTAAGATAACCCAACTCGAGTCACAAATCCACACAAGCTTGGCCACTGTGCTTTGAACTGTTCAAGATGTTGCTGCAGCTGACGAGGTACATTCTTCAGAGGCCCAGGTCAGCCTTCTTATTGTCACAGATCGGGTTAATACATTGGAGAAGAAAAGTGAACAAAGCGAAATCAATGCGCATCGAGTAGAAGATGAAATACATGGTGTACTTAGTCTTCATACAGATGCTATTCTTGGGGTAAAGCTCCTTCTCTAGTATCACTCTACTTGATTCTCACATTCTGATTTAGGAGCCTGAAGCGGCAGATAAGTTGCACCTTCGAAAATTAATCAAGGAAGGAAAGATTATACTCCTTATGGGATTCAGTGTTGCGGAGCATGTCCTGCAGATTCACTACTGCTTGGGAAACACTTCAAATAATGAGGATGACCGCAAGCCTAAAAGGATTCATTATTTCATCCCAATCGACCACTCTTGTATTCAGCAAAACACAGTGTATAACCCGTGGTCATCCAAACAGGTCTTGAGGGACCTTGTGCAGCGTGCTCAAACCCCAAAGGCAGGCCCTGGCGTGCCCTTCAAGGCATTCAAATCAATCGCCAATATAACAAAAGACTATGCATTTGATCTCAGGCAACTCTATCTGAACTACAACAGAGAGAAGGTAGTCCAAAACTTGCACTACTTGGTAGTTGCTTTTATGCGTGCTCATGAACAGCTGAGTTTCTGGGAGATGAACACTTCACTTTCCTTTGCCATGAGGGTGGAACAGGCAGGATATGTAGATTGCAAAGCTTTCTGCGGCCAGGCCCAATACAGCAATGCGGACACTTATGTTCTGGCAGAAGTTATTAGGAGCAGACTTCTGCAGGCATCCAAGATATCTATGGAGCTACAGGAGAAACCTGAGACTATGAGCAAAATCGAGAGTTTTGTGGGCCACGAAGCAATGTGGATTTTCAATCAGTATCAGCAAAAGTATAAAAAGAGTTGGCCTAAAAGAGGCTCTGCTCACTACTCCATGCACTCTTCCCAACTCTCCAACGTGGACTCTACCCCTTGCAATACTGTATTGGGCACGCAATTAGATTTGAAAGAGAGACTTACGTGCAATTCTGTCAACCAAATCGCATACGTACTTTGTCTCACCTTCAGGCAACGAAAAGAGGATGTGGATATCTTGTTTAGCGCTTCCCGATACCGGAACTGGAGGGAACAGAAAAATATGATTTTAAGTCGGCCGATAGTCAAATGAGAGAATATGCTGGTCTTCTTGTGGGTCCTTGTAATGAAGCAAGCTTGTCGTACAAAAAACTGGATGACCGAGTACTTCTTGCAGAGGCCAGTGCACCAGTGGGCAGTGTGAAGCACTCGCTATCCAGGAATTACAGGAATCTTAGGGCATATATGCCTTTCATCAAGGACCTGTCTGCACTATCAGCAGCTCTCAAGCTCTTGGAGGATGGAATTGCTGACATTCTATTGCAGGAAGATGGCTATGAGTCACTCATATTTGTGTTACACAGAGGTGCCCATGATATGTCCAAGCCTGTGGAATCTTACGAAGCTGCAATAAATGCATTGGAGAAGCGTGGCGTTGTAGAGATCCCAATGCTGCTAGGCTCGGAATCAGCTCTATTAGGTTCAACTCGACTCAGGACAGCCTTACAAGTTTCCCCAATGCATTTCAGGACACTTTCAGTGTTTGGCTGGATTAACTCGACGCATACAGCTTGGTTCTGTACCGGTGAGCCACCAAAGTCTGTTTTTGGTCAGGTCTGGTATTGTTCCAAGCCTCCCAAAGCTTAATTTCTCATGTGCCTGAGTTCTGGCTCCGAGTTCCAGCTATTTGATGTTGTTTGGCTAGAGCCTCCGGTCTGTCTTTGTGTCCTTTGTACGCCGCTCAGAGGCTCAACCCTCTGTTGGTTATTTAAACACTCATGTAAATGTCTCAAAAGTACAATTTTAGTTCCCCCGAGTCAGTCCCAGTCTTTAGTTCTCGTCTCTGTCGCCGTTCAGTGTCGTTCCATCCGTTCCATCCGTTCCGTCTCGAGTCCCATTTTCGGCCAAATCTTGCTTTTGCTATATCTCCCTCAGTTCTTAACCGATTCTCGAGCTCTCTTCAGATTCGTAATCTCATCTAAAATAGCTTTCGAACACTGTCTTGTCTTGCACGATTCCGAGCCCGCGTCATAGAGCTACAAAAATAGCTTTTTGGTTCCAGGAGTTCCGTGCATTCCGCCAGCCGCAACCAGTGCAACTGCCATATCTCTGTCAATTCTGCACTGCATCTCGAGATCTTTTCAGATTCAGAATCTTCTCAACGAATCGTTTCGATTACTGTCTTCACTGGCGAGTTTCCGAGTCCGGGTTGTCAAGATCGTAGTTGCTCTTTGTTCTCCGACTGCATTTAGGCACATTTTGCCAGTCATCCTTTGTACTTGCGTCCCTGAGTCGACACCTAGTCCTGAGTATTCCCCTACACTTCCCTACACTTCCTGACACTATCCCCTCCATCAGACACATTAGAGTGAACCCCCAGTGGCCGAACTCAACCAGGTCCGAGTCTGCCAGTAGACCATACCGTCACCTTTCAGTGTTTTGCAGGGGAAGTTTAAGGAGTGTGCTCCACATTTCAGAGTGATTTTGGCCATCCAGCAGGGAATCAACATGCATAACAGTATCCCTGATGGACCTATAAGCATAGGGTTCCCCCTTCCACATGTGGATAATGTGGTGCGATCCAGTGAACAGGAATCCAGTGCATTGCAATCCTATATGTCGTCATCTACAAACTCATTTTGCAAGTGTCCCACTGATGATCATGCCCTTATGATGAGGCCAGAGAAAAAAAAGAATCGATCAGATTACCCGCATGACAAAGGCCCCTCTAATTCAAGGGGAGGCATGGCTCATGGAGACACATCCCCGCCATCCCTCCCCACTTCATCCTTGCTCCAGCCAGGCCCCTCTAATTTGTTTAATGCCAGAAGGGGAGGCATGGCTCATGGAAACACGTCCCGGTCCCTCTTCACTTCGTCCTCATCCTAGCCACCTGCCCCTGTTGACTGGGATTGGACTCACGAGAACTACAGAAGAGAGGACAGAAGAGAGGATAGAAGCAACTGGAAATGGGGATATGACCACCACTCCGGAAGAGAGGATAGAGACGACCAGAGATGGGAATACAGCTACTCCAGAAGAGGGGGTAGACATGGACATCACTGAGAGAGTTCTGGAAGAGTTGCTCTGACATCACGATGATGACCTTGAGGTGTCCAAGGTGGTCACTGGAGCAGCGGTAATGAGGAGGGACTCCAACGTGGATCAAATTGTTCTGAACAATCAGACACATGCTGTCGCATAGCCTCAAATCCTTTTGTCTACTATTTCCTTTTGTATTCCTCCTACTAAGTCTTCTTTCATACAGAAATACCAGGGTTTTGTATGACTAGTTGTGTAGAATGTATATTTTATTTATTCAATGATTGAAGTTTACTGCTAGAAAGTGACCATGATGATGGAGTGCGTGATGTTCCACACCGCTCAACTCATTGTCCATCACTATGATAGCCTTTGGGCATGGCAAGACTGCATATGGTCCAAAAGTGAAGGATGCAGAGGTCAAGACAAGTCTTGGATTACTCACTCACACTGTTCGATATGCGCAGGAGGATGTTTCTCACATCAAGGAACAGTAGTTATGCATACATCATATAGACAGAATATATTACATTGTTGGACCAGTTGAGACAGTGACAAGAAAGCCTGTATCCACTCAATGAAGAAACCTGATACTAACAGAGATAACCACAATGATGATAGAAAGCACAACAGTCTGCAGCACTGATAGACATGGTTTCACCATAAAGCTTTGCGAATACCGAAGCGTCCGTTTCCTCATCACTGAATTTGACCTGACGAAGTCGAGATTTCAGCAGAGAGAATGCCAGCTCGATCGGGTTGAAGTCTGGAGAATATGCAGGGAGAAATTCCAGCTTCATTCCCCTGTGCGGAGTCAGATCAGTAAGAGCCCTGTGTTGCAGCACGACAGGTCAAAATAGATGGACCTTGACTCATGAGTTTGCAGATTTCCAGTAACTTGTGGATTGTGCAGTTGTCCATCATCACGACAGAGTTTTGGGCCAGCCAAGGTTGCATGTGGTCCAAGAGATCCCTGATAAATGCGGAGAAGGAGGTGGCATTGAAGGATCCTTCCAGTATTGTACAGTCAAGCATGCCAGTTGAAGTGATTGTGGGCAAGATTGAATACCTAGAAGAGGCAAGCAGTCAGATCTGCAGTCATAAAGGTAAGCATTGCACCTTTTTCCCCATGTAAAGATCACTTTCTGACATGCCTGATAACCCTGCAAAGCCCATGCTTTCTTCCTCAAGAAGGTACATTGGTCGCATGCGCTCTTGTCAACAAAGATGAGCTGTTCTGCCTCATATTGAGATCCCATTCTCAATGTGTACCAGAGCTGAGTGGACTCGCTGCGTTCAAGTGCCCTTTTCGATATCTTGAGCAGAGTAAGTTTGCTGATGCAAAGCCATAAGCATCACCACACCATCTTCAGAGTGAACCCAGCCTGGCGCAGAGACCTCCATACTATAGTATCTGAAACCTTCTTGCCTGTTATCCTTTCCAGCTCCTCCCTCACCTCATCTAAGTACTGGTCCTTGCAATGCTCTATTGTGCTCAAGAGATACTATAGTTCAGTTAGCCACAGTGAGTCATTACAATTCAAAAAATGCACTCACCTGTGTATCTGCATAATCAAGCAACCTTGGTCTTCTGGTCCTCATGCCCTCCTGTCATAAATGCCCCATGCGCTCGTGTTGAGCAACAGTTCGGTGGATTGTTGCTCAATGGATATCTATTACCCTGGCCAGATCATGCACGGTGAAGAGTTGTGACTGATACAGTCTGAATATGATGTGTCTTGCATCATCTGAGAGTGCCTTGCCTGAAACCATCATGGAATAACCTGAGAGGAGGAGGAAGTAGAGTGTTGGCTTTTGTGTTTGCATGGCGGTGGCTTGGCTAACACATGCTCACGTGCTCACAGGTGTTGGTAGTATGCACAGAAATTTGAGCATAGCAGTCGAAGCACAAAGCGAATGGACAGGAAACTTGCAGGGAAGATGGCTTTTATGTGTCTGATAATTACACAAAAAGAATCATAATCTTAGCGGTCTTCTTGCCTATGCTGCAAGACCTGTTGTGAGAAGAGGAAGGTGGAAAGAGCTTGAAGTGGAACACAAACCTTGCTGCTGCACCATGAATACTGCATGGATTGGCCTCAGACTTGCAGGAGCTGTTGGTATAGTCATATACTTAATTTACAGTCATGGGAAAGAATTTTATAGGTAGATGTAGGGGAGCCATAATTTTTGAATCTCAGTGGAAATGTATAAGAGAACAGACTGACTGCACTTGTTTGATCTCCACCCACCTACACAGTCAATGTATTGCTCTCTATTTTACATATTTCTGCTCCTGAGAACCATGCCTATTTTTTGAGTACTTAATGAGCAGGTACTGCACAGAATTTACAGAGAAAATCAACATTTATTCTATTTTTCAACATTTTGGCTCAGACGCGGCTCATTTCACATGAAATGCACGTGTCACAGGACTTATGAAAATGGCTGTAAGAAATTCAAACTGTGTAGGTGACAATGTGTTTATAGTTTTATCGTAGACTTGCTAGGCTGTATAGGAATGCTGGAGTGGAAGAATTGTATGAGGAGAATAGTCCATAAAAAGTTCACAATGACGGAGAGTCCAGTGGACAAGCACTGACTCTCCAAAATACTGCCAGCCATCAGTCAGATGGTAACGAACACTGTAATATTAATCTAAGCACAAAGGAGATAAGTAGGAAGGGCAACCACTCACAATCCTGCAACGAGCTATCCAAAGTTATGAGAATCTTCTATTGGAGTGATGGAAGATGTTTGATTGCTAAGCAGTAGATCGAGTAAGGATGGGTCGTTCGCAACAGCTCTCTCAAAGTCCACGTCATTATCAATGATAGGTGATATTTTCTCCAAACTGAGCTGATGTGTTTCTACTCCAAGGAGTGTTGGATATCCCATCTTCCAAAGCAAACGAGGCTCCATTTTATGCACCTTCATAATGGCATACCGAAGAGGAATTAATTGGATCCCGTTCTGCTGACCAGTGGCACCACCTATGTCTACATGAAATTTCTATAAAGTCATTTCCTGGTCGGCCATTCAGATAAATCAGCTCACCTGAGTGCCCATCGCAGAACACTGCAAGCTTTGCATGAATCTGATCGGGCGCAGTTACCCCATCCTCCTCCAATTGCTGGTCATGGCCTAGTGCTTCTGGAGCAAATTGCACAGGAAGAAAAGCAGCATGCCACTCATCGGCAGCATAGCAGCAAATGACTTGACATGCATCGCTTTGTCGGAAAGTCATGTTCTTGCATCCGACCATTGGGGATGATGCAACCAGGTCACTAAAAAAATGTACCAGTTTATTCAATCGTAATACAAGGTGATTATACATACAATAGAACCATCCGTGTCACTATGAGATTTGGATAGTTGGACCGTTGTTTCTGTTTGAATACATATCAGTGAGAGAAACCAAAAAAACACAGCAAAGCATGTACAATAGCCTTGAAGTCCACACAGCTCCTACCACCATTCCAGATAAGGGCTTTGACGTTTTGAAGAACAGTTTTCTCACTATCAGTGGCTCACAGTAGTCCTAACTATTGCAACTGTCAAAAAGAGATTGATCATGCAAGTCTGCAGTACTCACTATTCTAATGTATCTCACCACCATCTGTGTTATGGCCCCTCCGTGTGAGAAACCAATCATGTTTAGGTAGTCACCAAGACGGTCTGAAAGTTCAGCCATTGGTAAACCATGGTTAATGGATGAAAATGTTACTTACAGAACCCTCGTATCGCTATCAGAACCTTAGCGACATATCTCTCAAAGCTCAGCGCAAGTGCTGAGTCGATCTTTGCTGCCAACCCCTTTTCTGAACCTATTCCGGCCTGAAATGGTTGGTATATCAATTGTGAGTTAGGATACTGACCCAAAGGCAAGAAAATACTTACCTGATAATAAACATCTTGTCTGTAAGGCCCAGTAGGTGCTGCAATCAAGTCATGGAGAGCGAGATGTAGCTGGTTAATATGCGATGGGGGCACCTTTGCAAGGCTAATACAGGCAGGTCATTGTCAGAACCAAGAGGGATTGCTGAGAAACATGCAACTTACCCGTGGTTGGTGCCGTCCAAGAGAACGACATGACTGGTGACGGAGTATTCATTAGACATGTGTGATGCACAATGAGAGTAGGAAGCAAAGAACAGGTCAGTGTGGGGTGGCGATCAGAAGAGAGTAGGGCTGACATACTTAAGCAGCTAACCAAGAGCCAGGCCGGTTCAAAATGATTTTGGGTCTCGATTGCTCCACGTTTAGATGGTCAACAAACAATATATTATACAATTACAGAGGTTGATGAACAACAGCGTTATTAATGAGCGATGCATTTATTGTGCAATATATAGGATATACGGACATTCAGAATGCAGCACGAGAACCATTGAGCCAACTGCACAATCATCACCAGACGTCTGGCAGAACTCACCTATTATGATCGTCAATATTAGATACTAATAGAGTCAGACGGCTGGTGCAACTCACACTTGGTACAATCGTGTTGAACCAATTTATCTCGCAACACCTTGTTGTTTCCAATGGCCTTTGAAATCTGGCATGCTCTGCTGTCATCACATCATAGACCAAGTAATTCCACCTTGGCATAATAGGCCCGAAACTGCCTCAAAGCCTGTAGTGAGTGGGAAAATCAACTACAGATAAATGAATGCTAACTTACAAAGCAATACAAGTCGTCCTCATCATACGAAGTGTCTGTGGCATAACTGAACGCCATGTAGAAGGTTTCCTTCTCATTAAATGCCCAGCTTTGCAAGACTCCAACCTGTCCTAGTAATTAAAATGACCATGCAACAATTAAGTCTGAGCATACTGACTTTGGTGATAAGCCAGGCAACTCCGATTGCAGCCATGACACCTTCGCCATCGCCAAATAGCAATACGGAGTCTCTCTCTTGCGTGAGGTCATTTACTGCATCTATTAGTACAATATGTGAGTAAACTAATTCGCCAACCATATCATTCCATCTCACAATATTTTGCGAGTTCATTATAGCCATTCTTAATTTGCTCCATCCATGGAGAAAACATATACTTCTGCCCACGGCCAAGCACGAATTTGCAGAAACTGCAAATATTATTGCACACGCCCTCTTTGGCCTTCTCTTGTTGAGGAGCATGCTAATAAATGTGGAAAATCATCAAAAATCCCAGACATCAAGAATAACCGTTCCAGAGAATGTACAATGACAAGCAAGCAAACTTTAATTCCCTTATCTCCACAGGTTCTTGCTGCTGATTCTATGGTGCTCTTGAATCGTGCAAGAATGGGACTTTCTATTTCCTCCGACCCTTTGCCATGAGACATTGATGAAGGGTGATCGAAGAGCATGATGTGTGAGGTTTTAGAACACGTGAAGGTCGCTCCATCATCCGGACCAACCCTGATTTTCTTGGAGTACGCAATGAATGATGAGGGCATAGTGGTGCGAGAAGATTGCTGTGGGTGTTGCAGCGGACTTACAACCTCCTATTCTATAACACCATCACAAACGTGACTTTTTGAGACACAGTCGACAGTCAAGCAGCGGGTGTTAATAACTAATGTATGGAGGTGACTCTCCGTTCTGAGTCTCAGTGCCTTGAAGCCTCAGTTACTCAAACTGAGATGCGGATCACCTGCTTGCGAGACATGGAGGATCAATGCCTGCTCCACATGGAACACGACGGGCATACGGACTATAGGCTAAGATATGTCTCATATATTTCATTTCATTATTAGTATTGTTATCCTAAATATGCAGCGGCTCACTGAGAGTCCTAAAAGCATATAAATAGTTGTATTATACTGTACCAGCCCTGGAGTTCCCGGCAAAGCCGGGAACTCCACTGGCCATCAATCTGAGTTTTTTAGGCATTGCTTAATCTGAGTTTTTTTATTTCTTTAGATTTAAAAAATGCAATTTCTCACTCTAAAAGCTATACCTATTCAAAGTTCCTTGCTGGCCATTAGTCTAAGCTCTTAGAACAATGCTTCATCTTAGTTCACATGATTCTTCAATTGCAAAACTACATATCTCACATACACATGCTTGAAAGCAATCTGAATTTTTATTGTATGACATTCTATTTACAACAAAACATCACTAAGTACAATATTGGTTGTTAAGAACCTGAAGATAGAGTAAGTCTCCTTTAATGGAGAGACATACTGCATAATACCTGCTTCTCATGTCTTCATTTAAAATAGAAAGGATATTCTTTATACAATATAGATACTATGTTAGGACACCTTATATTATATTCATAAAAGGCTATAGGTGTAGGCCTGCCAGAGTATTCTCACTACTTCTAACATGTTGCTGACTTCCTAAACATCATGACTTGACTCTGATGTATTGAGTGTCTGACATTCCAAGACACAAACTCTGAAACACAACCATGTAGCTGTACTACAATTATGAGGAGTCTAAGTCTGAGACTCAGTGGGAGCCTCCAGACCTTTGGAGTCTGGCACATTATGTTCAGTTCATGCTCTTTTCACATTCTCTTCACTGCCCAACTCATCCAAAGCTTATATGCACTTATACTGAGTTGTGCTATGTATACTCTGGCATGAGCCAGACCAATGATTTACATATTCTGAGAGTAATTCTCAATGGACTCCTATTGGTTGATTTTCTACTGAAATTTATTTTATAATACACATGGAGAAGATAGCAAAATATTTTCTAATCGACTTATTTTTTTCAGCATTTTTCCTAACTTTTTCATGTGAGGAATGATATGGCAGGAAAATCTGGGGTTTTCCATGAGGGAGGAGTATATCACAGAGTGTTTAGTGGGGCTCATATAAGTTTGGCCAGAAAAGCCTTACATGGATTGTAAATTCTCAATCAATCAAATTTTGCAGAAATTATGCCTTATGTATCTAAAATTAATGGCCATCAAGAAAAGTATTTCTGAACTCAGTGTCTGCAATCTACTTTGCCAAAGGATAAGATAATTCTGGGATTCTGAATCTCTATTATCAGTAAATCAAGAGAATAATGGTTATCAGATTTAGAATCCCAGAATTATCTTATCCTTTGGCAAAGTAGATTGCAGACACTGAGTTCAGAAATACTTTTCTTGATGGCCATTAATTTTAGATATATAAAGCATAATTTCTGCAAAATTTGATTAATTGAGAATCTACAATCCATGTAAGGCTTTTCTGGCTGAAATTATATGAGCTCTACTAAACACTCTGTGATATACTCCTCCCTTATGGAAAACCCCAGATTTTCTTGCTGTGTGAGTTGTTTGAGCTCAGAGTATAAAATTGATTGAAGATGATTTGCATGCTGCTGCTTTGGAATTACCACTTTTAGTCATCAAATTTTTGAGAGAAGAGCATGATTTAATTATAATGGTTTTTCCTCATTTTTGCATTTTTTTTTCATATTTTTTACAATTTTCTTTCATATGGGAAATGGGTTGATTGAGGCTACAGACCGGTCTGCTCACAGATGTGTGCACATGTGCAGACATCATGTGATGATCTGCATGTTGCCGCTTTGAGCCATCAAATGTTTTGGAGCTGGCCAGAGCAGGAGCATGTGATGCAATGACTGAAGAAGGAAAAAGGAAGCATCAAACAATTGAAAGTCCGAATTTAGTCAGCTTGTGGCTATGTAAAAGTAGGGGGTTGTGTTTGTACAGTCCCCTGACAAAAGTTTTTGCACATCCTGATTTTCATGTTTTTTGCAAATTGCACCGCAAATTTTTTACCACTACCCTTGAAAAAATTCAAGCATACTTTTTACATGATAATTAATGTTTGTGCAAAATTTGAAGCAGATACATTGAGAGGTAAGCTGGGAATGAGATTTTGGGGGGTCTGGATATATGCACAAAAATGGTGCTTTTTTCGGCACACTTTGGCTCATATAAATACAGAGAAATAAATTCAGGATCTGAAAAAATTCTGCCCTGTATATTTGAAAGGTATTTACTCATTTTGAATTTATAGGATTTTTCCTGGCTCTCTGTAAAGTGAAGCGGTGCATGCAAGTTTGGTGAAGCAAAAATCTTGAAATTTCAGTCTGGGAGGCCCGAGTACTCATACAAATTTGGGTGCAATTTTCATTACTCTTTAGCTCATATAAATTCAAAAAAATGGAGTTATAATATGAAACTTTGCAGACATATATATCTGTATAGTATCTACTCAGTATGAATTTATGGGATTTTTTGGAGGCCTGGGAAATGCATATAAGCATAAAAGGGAAAACAATGAATAGGTCATTGCCAGCTCAAATCTTCATATTTCTCCTTCAAATCTTGAATATACATTACTTATAATGTATAAAATATGCCTGAATTTTTTGGAGGGCAGTGGTTGAAATTTGAGAGTATAATTTCAAGACTACATGTGAAAAGTCAGGTGCAAAAACTTTTGTCAGGGGACTGTATATTAAGACCAGCTGAAGTCCTGGCTTTGCTGAGACTTCACTTCAAACGCAGTGCTTAGATCCATCCCGGCTTCGCCAGGACTTGTTTTTTAAATGCAATGCTCAGATCCATCCTGGCTTTGCCAGGACTTGTTTTTTAAATGCAATGCTCAGATTCATCCTGGCTTTGCCAGGACTTGTTTTTTTAAACACAATGCTTAGATCCATTCTGGCTTTTGCCAAGACTTGTTTTTTTGAACACAATGCTTAGATCCATCCTGGCTTCACCAAGACTTGTTTTTTCAAACACAATGCTTAGATCCATCCTGGCTTTGCCAGGACTTGTTTTTTAAATGCAATGCTTAGATCTGTCCTGGCTTCGCCAGGACTTGGGTTTAAACACAGTGCTCATATCTATTCTGGCTTTGTCTGAGTTCTACAGACAATATACAGGTGGGTGTAAGTGATGGCTGAGTCACGTGCAAGCTTTATGCAGCAACTCCCAGCTAAACTAGTGCACATGACTTAGCCTTCACTTACACCCACCTGTATTATCTTAGTCTGTCTGGAAGGAACTTGAATTTTATTGTGAAATTCTAATTACACTAAAGCCCCACTAAATACAATATTGGTTGTCACATTATGTCAGTTGCCCATGTGTAAGGACAGGTGTAGTAAGTTTATCACTAATATGTACAATCTCTTCTTTTGTTCTTGCATATTTCTGCTTAACTTGCAACTTCTACAGTTATAGACAGCCATATTGTAGATCTCTCTTCCTCAATGTTTTCTGGAATGATGCTCAGTGCTGTAGGATGAGGATCATGTAGGAGTTCAATGCTTAAACAAAGATTTTCCTTGCTGACTTTTTCTCTGGAAGCTCTGACTTACTCACTCAGAGTACTGCTTTCAATCTTACATTGTACTTCACTGCAATCTTCAGTCTGGCTGCAAGTTATGCTCCTATGTTCTCAGTTTTATGTATCATCTTATTTTTCCTTGGAACATCCATTGGAGTGAGTCCTAATATAATATAAAGGTCCTGTGCTGTCTTATATATGCAAACTATTTTTTTATCATCAAGAAAGCTCAAATTAGTTGATGTGATGTGGCAATTTATACACCAATACTTATGAAGAAGATGGCATATTATATTTCTAATTAGATTTAAAATTTTAATGATTTTTCCGATTTTGTTTGATAGCAAAGTAAGCAATCTATTCATGCATCATCAGGAAAGCTCAAATTAGTTGATGTGATGTGGCAATTTATGCACCAATACTCATGGGGAAGATGGCATATTAAATTCCTAATTAGATTTAATTTTTTAATGATTTTTCCGATTTTGTTCAAGTGAGAAATGGGTTGTTTGAGCTCAAAGTGTTGTGTGTATGCTGCCACTTTGAGTGATCTGCAGAGTTGCCAGTTTGAGCGATTTGCAGAGTTGCCGGTTTGAGTGATTTGTGAGATGCCACTTTGAGGGTGTTTTGTAATCTGCAGCTATAGTTGCCGCTTTGGGGAGGAGGTGCAGGTGCAAAAGCGGTGGAGAGAAGGCTGATTAATAGTGACTAATTCTGACTAATTCTGACAAATTTTAGTCAGAATTTGTCAGAATTTGTCAGAATTTGTCATTTCTGATGGTGGCTGTGGGCAAAAGGGCCTTCGTCGGTTCAATATTAAGATTACCAGCCCTGGAGTTCCCAGCTTCGCCGGGAACTCCACTGGCCATCAATCCGAGTTTTTTAGGCATTGCTTAATCTGAGTTTTTTTGTTTCTTCAGATTTAATTAATGCAATTTCTCACTCTAAAAGCTATACCTATTTAAAGTTCCTTGCTGGCCATTAGTCTAAGCTCTTAGAACAATGCTTCATCTTAGTTCACATGATTCTTCAATTGCAAAACTACATATCTCACATACACATGCTTGAAAGCAATCTGAATTTTCATTGTATAACATTCTATTTACAACAAAACATCACTAAGTACAATATTGGTTGTTGAGAACCTGAAGATAGAGTAAGTCTCTTTCAATGGAGAGACATAGTGCATAATACCTGCTTCTCATGTCTTCATTTAAAATAGAAAGGATATTCTTTATACAATATAGATACTATGTTAGGACACCTTATATTATATTCATAAAAGGCTATAGGTGTAGGCCTGCCAGAGTATTCTCACTACTTCTAACATGTTGCTGACTTCCTAAACATCATGACTTGACTCTGATGTATTGAGTGTCTGACATTCCAAGACACAAACTCTGAAACACAACCATGTAGCTGTACTACAATTATGAGGAGTCTAAGTCTGAGACTCAGTGGGAGCCTCCAGACCTTTGGAGTCTGGCACATTATGTTCAGTTCATGCTCTTTTCACATTCTCTTCACTGCCCAACTCATCCAAAGCTTATATGCACTTATACTGAGTTGTGCTATGTATACTCTGGCATGAGCCAGACCAATGATTTACATATTCTGAGAGTAATTCTCAATGGACTCCTATTGGTTGATTTTCTACTGAAATTTATTTTATAATACACATGGAGAAGATAGCAAAATATTTTCTAATCGACTTATTTTTTTCAGCATTTTTCCTAACTTTTTCATGTGAGGAGTATAAAATTGATTGTAGATGATTTGCATGCTGCTGCTTTGGAATTACCACTTTTAGCCATCAAATTTTTGAGAGAAGAGCATGATTTAATAAAATTATTTTTCCCTAATTTTTGCGATTTTATTCATATTTTTACAATTTTTTTCATATGGGAAATGAGTTGATTGAGCCTACAGAGTGTGCCCATGTGCAGACATCATGTGATGATCTGCAATGTTGCCGCTTTGAGCCATCAAAATTTTCGGAGCTGGCCGGAGCAGGAGCATGTGGGTGACAACTAAAGAAGGAAAAAAGAAGCATCAAAAACATTGAAAGTCCGAATTTAGTCAGCATGTGGCTGTGTCGAAAGTAGGGGGTTGCGTTTGTATATTAAGATCACCTCAGACGTTCGCAATTGCGCAAACGGCTGAGTATACTTACTTTAATTTGTGTTAGGTATTCATTGCGCGCTCGTCTCACCAAAACCTACATGAGCGACCTTAATTTATATTTAAAAAAAAAAGGAAACTCCGGATGAGCTCTGTAGATATTTAGAGTCGGAAATATATTTCAATAGCAGAAGAAGAGTTTGAAAGATACGACCGTTGACCAATGACGGTGCCGGCCAGCGCGCATAGGCCTTCAGGTAGCCCTGCGCAACTGGAATATGTCTATGTGCTCTGGTCGAACCTTCTGAGCACCAATGTATCGATTATCTCCAACTCCATACTTGTGTCCTTTGTATTTCTTCTCGCCTCGGGTTTTCGAAGAGATCTGCGAGTTTGAAAGAAGACCCAGAAGGAGATCCATGCGATAGTGTTCTAAAGGTTCAGTCTGGTTCAATTTGGCCATTCCGTTGAATCTGAATCCAAACTAGTTCGAAGATCAGTTCAGCGTCCTGAAATCTCGGAAGCAATTCAATTAGTTATCCAATGAATAGAATCTTGGTTTGCATACCCATCATGATCTAGAATGTCAATCCTTGCGCGCCGACATTGTACTTTGCATCGGTGGCGTTTTATCCCATTCCTTCGCGTATTGCTGTACTTGCTGTATGTAGTACTCGGACGTTGGCACGTCTTACTGTTTGTGAATTCACGATGTCGGCGACCTGAAGCGCGCGTCGGTGATGCGGAGCTTGGCCGCAAGAACATTGACATACACCGCCTGTAGGAGCCGGTGTCGACGAGCAGACGCGGCTAATACGGACGCACGATGTAGTTGGCAGAGTTGTCAGGCATGAAGCATCCTGCGAACTTGGAAAGGGCGATGCTAATGGCGGTGACACACATGGCGAAGATGACCTTCAAGTAAGTTTTGCTAGCTTGATCGGGCGTGCAAGTGTTCGTCACAGTTCTTCGCTCAGTGTCGGTTCCGGCTGCCTCTGGCCTCCGGGACGATGCAGCGCAGTTTTCAATGTGTATTGGCGCTTGTGTGGCCCTGATCAGATCTTTTTAATTACCTCGAGCTCCATATTTGCGTCTTTGTGATTTCTTCTCGCCTTGGATTTTCGCGCGAAAGACGGTCACGATTCACTGAACACAACGCACAGCAGCTAGTTTCGCACGAGTTGGATGCAATGCCCACGCTTGGTATAAGATGATGGCACCGCACACAGAAACGCGTCTGGGGGAGTGGGAGGAAAGCAGGGAATCAAATGGCCTCATGCTCCGAGTTCCACGTATTGCGACGCGTGAGCGTGAGATCGACGCGACCGCGGGCCCGCTTATAAGCGGCTTTGGACACGTTACACCTAAGACCTGTACTTCTACCACCTTCACGTCCCCCTACCTCTGCCTTTCGGTGCTCGTTGTCAAGGATATCTGACGCCCGCCATAAAATGATCATGCTGCCGCAGCTGCTCGCCCTCTCGCTGGCACTCGCGCCGAACCTGGTCTCCGCGGCGCTCTTCCCCGCGAACTCACTCGTGAAGATGATTGACCATAAAGGCTTCAAGGCCGCTATGAAGGAGAACGTGCGCATAGATCTAAAATTTGCTTTCGAATGCCTATTGAAGTACTCTATTCTGTTTAGATGACTTCTGTCGTCGCGTTCGTCGCGCCATGGTGTGGTGTGAGTCCAAGTCCCACGAAGCTAGTGTGAACTTAGTCTGACAAGCTACTTGTAGCACTGCCAACGTATGGCACCGGAGTATAGCAAGGCAGCACTTGGTCTTCACCCTCTTGTGCCCCTATACGCTGTAGACTGTGACGCAGCAACCAACAAGCGGCTATGCGCGGACCAAGGCGTAACGGGTTTTCCAACCGTGAAGGTAAGCTAATATATGACACTGTTCCTCCGGGTCTGTTGTACTCAGTCGATCTCAATTGACTACAGCTCTTCCCACGCGGGAAAGACATGGCGCCCGTTGACTTTACTGGACCGCAACGCTCGGCGAGCGAGTTCTTTTACTTCGCCAAAAATGGCATCCCAATTAAAATCAAGAAATTTCACCAGTTCGAAGACATTGATGGCATTAACGCCAAAAAGGTGCGTACATCTCTTCGCTACTCCTTATTCATATTTTTCTCGACTTGTTCGACGTGGACTAATTGTTTCGTTCCGCAGATTCTGGGGAAGCCCCGTGCTCTTCTCATGAACAAATCGAACAAGATGCCGCTCCTGTGGTCGACACTCGCTAATAAATACCGCGACCAGATTGAGTTCTTCTCACATCGTGATCGCCGTGGGAAGAGCTCGGTGAAAATGGGCTTTGAGAAGGGTGAGGATGGCGTGCCGAAGGTGCTCATCTACCCCGCAGGAGAAACAAAGCCCGCTCAGTTCAAAGGTCTGTTCACCTTTGGTTCGTCCTTTTCGCCTAGCTTACAGTTCTGTACTTCGTAGGCATCATGAAATTCGACTCCCTTTCCGCCTTCTTTGACTCCCTACTCGACGGCACTGCGGATCTCGATGAATTGAATGCAGCAGCAGCGGCAGAAGAGTTTGTTCCGGACCCAGCAGAACTCGAAATTGAGCGTCAGCAGGAGGCGGAGATGCTCAAACTCGCGCATGGCGGGTTCTCAAACATGATCGATTTCGAGGCTGCTGTGAAGGACGGCAGCGCGAAGAACTTCCATGCGCAGAACGGATACCCCGGCATGATGGGCGGCGCACCGCACGCAGGTGGTGCTGGTAAGGAGACGGAGAAAAAGGAGAAGAAAGAGGACGAAAAGAAGAGCAAGACGAAATCGAAGAAGATCAAGATGCCAATGACGGACGAGGAGGGCCAGGTCGTAATGGAGGCATCGACTGAGGCGGTAACCGCAACACCGACTGAGGCCGAGGCTGACGTGGAGACTCCCAAGCCTGCATCTGAGCAAGAGGCTGAGCCTGAGCCCGAGGCTGAGCCAGAAACGGTGAACGTTGACGCTGAGGAGATCGATGTTAAGGAGGAAGTAGCTGCACCGGAGCCACCTGTCGAGCCCTCAAGCGAGGCCGAGGCGGATGAGCGCATCAAGGATGAACTGTAGGTTTCTTCGGTATGGGCTTCAGGAACGGCGATGGATTAATTGTATTTTATTTTGTCTATGTTGTGGGCTTCTCGCACTTCGGAAATATAATTATTCTCGTCAGCAATCCACTGCGTAATGAGTGTCAGGTGGGTCTGGAGAGCTGTGACCCTTGGACATAGACATGCAGATCAATTCGAACGCCGGACCTCCTAATAGACTACGTTGCTGTTGCTACGTAGCGTGCCTGAGAAGGGTAGTCCAAGTACAGTATAATACATATAAATTAAAGCATCTTGTGTCATTCCTCTACACGATGAATCTAAATGCTAACCTCTGTAAGTTCCAGAGGAAATAGCTGGCAGGACACGCACCTCCGCAGCCAAAGCAGTCCATTCCCGGAGAGCCCGTATATACTCATCCCTTCCCTCATCCACAGCAACATCTGCATTCCAAACTAGCAAGGACTGGAACGTCTGCGTTGCCTTCAATGTCCTGACTTCTCCTGCATTTGAGTCGGCACTGAGCGTGAGACTCTGGTCCACTATGTCGTCAATGTCCATCACATCGGGACGTCGTTCTTTCTGTTCTGCGTCATCATCATCGACTTCGATGGGTTTTGAACGTCGAGTCCTCCGCGTAGATGCCTTCCGCCCGCTCCTTGCATTTCCGTTTGTCTTCACGGACTCCATCTTGCCGTCCGAAGACTCCTTTGTCAGACCTGTAGGCCTTTCACGTGCGTCAGAACGCAGAACAAGGCCAGTGTATCCGTCCGGCAACGGCACCTCCACGCCCACGACGCGTCGCCCGCGAAACGCTGCGACAAGGCGCTTTCCGATCTTCGCTCTCCGTGACGAAGCCTCTTTTGTGACACCATCTGCCGGCACTGAACCTGGTGCAGCCCATGAAGACACGGGTGGTGCCTCAGCTTCGAGCTCTCGAACACGAAAGAATGTGGCCACGGGGGCGGGACCTGAGTACGCGATGTGGAACGGCATGAGCTGCGGGCTTGACGCGCACGGTGCGAGAGCAGTTTCTGGGGGTGTTATTTGTATCTTTGAAGGCGCCATGTCTAAGAACGAGGTAGGAGACTATTACACAGCTGCAGCGCACTCGTGAGCTGGAACCTGGTGTCACTTACACGTGACGTCACATTAGCGCGTACGTATAGCTGCAGGGTCTCCTCTCTCACACACAAAAAATAAAGTAACATAAAACTATATTTGAGATATCAAGTACACGGTCCTTGCTGATGAGTGTACGGCCATTTGTAATTTTTTTTTTCCTGACAGTGTAGAGAACCCGTGAGAAATTGTTTTTGATACACATACAGTAGCGACGTGGCCTGCCGTTGTGAAGCTTGGGACCTCTCGCTGCACTACTTTGGTCCCGTCTGTGAGAAATGAGCCAGGTAGACTCAGACTCTGATCATGAAGCTTTGGAGACAAATACGAATGAGCTAGACTTTGTTGCTCCTCTGATACTTGCGGAGTTAACCCATCTCAACCTTGCAGGCCGTCTCATCTCTAAGAAGGCCAAGTTTGTATCAAGTGGAGCCTACGGAGATATCTCTAAAGGGCGATGCGTTTTTACGGATCAAGGAACAGTTAAAGTAGCAATCAAATGTTTGCTTTTACCTGAAGGAAGACATTGAACTGGTGAGTTATTTTGTATGTTCGCGCGACGATTCACTCCTCAACCGACATTAATTCCTAGCTATTTGAAAAAGAGATAAATGTCTGGTCGAAGCTAAGGCATGCCAATATACTTCCCCTGCTAGGCTACGATATCGACGAGACATCGGGGTATCCATTGCTTGTGTCTGAATGGATGAGTAATGGATCAGCCTGGACCTACGTCAACTCGCAGGCAGATTGCGATCTTGTGCATCTGGTACGTCTTTGTTCTTTCTTATTACCTTATTTAATTGCCGAGAAAGTCCATTGACAAACTTTAAGGTTGTTGGTATCGCTCGAGGCCTTGCGTATCTTCATGAAAACGGCGTTGTTCATTCAGACGTCAAATCGGTACGTTCGGTTGCTTTGGGGCATATCAATAACTATCCCAGGATAATATCCTTGTCTCGGATTCTGGCGACGCTCTTCTTTGTGATTTCGGATGCTCTCGCATGATCGCCGCGAGTAGGAGTTTGGCAAACCTCGGCTCAGAGATTAGAGGAACATCGCGTTACCTAGCTTATGAGCTCCTGGCAGCATCTACTCAGTTCCATGAAGTTTCTGTAGGTCATACCACGCAAACCGATGTGTGGGCTTTCGGCATGACTATATTCGTGCGCATGATTCATTGGAAAACCGTGATAATAGATCCCCACAGTGGGGAGAGACAGATGAAGAAGGCAAAATCTTGATGAGTAGCTGACCGGTTATGATAAAGTCGGATGAGAGAGACATCGGACACGCTCCTTGGTAGACGCGTGTAGGACTGTCGTGTGTTGGATGAGCTTATTGGATAGCACGATCTTCGGTTAAACCAGTTCTATAGGTCTGCTGGGTGTACAAAGCAGTGTGCGGTTGAAGTATTCAAGTAAAAGCTAGGAGCACCGAAACATCAATGCCTCCTACCGACATCACGCAGGATTTTGGCTTGATTCCTCACTTTTGCACTGTTCCCTCTAGTAAATCTCCTTCTCACTCACTTTCGTACCAAAGAGATTAGCATTGAAAATTAAATTTGTTTACTGCTATTAGTATTTTTTGCTGTGTTTTGACATGAAGAATGCCCACACGTAAGATAGAGAGGGGCTCTAATCACACCACTGCAGCATGACATTAATTTTTGCTAAAGTCCTTTATGAAGCTTGTCATAAGAACTACATTCATGGAAAAAGTTGAACCTTTAGTTTACAGTAACAAAATAGGTACGTATGAAGCAAAGTTTCTTGAGGCCGTACGCGTTTCTCAGGGCCGTTTCTCAACCTCCTTGGGACATTTTAATTTGTTCCCATGCCTTCTGGACTAGCCATACCCACTAATACTTTTTACCACATGACATTCCTTTCAAAATTCGATTCACTTTTTCTGATTTTGATCATTATTTGCATAAAGAATGAGAAGTTGGGTTGCAATTTGGTTGGAGCTCTACAAAGACATGCTGATGATGTCATCTAAGCACCGGGATCCAACCTTGAGGGCTGCATGGAACATCATGGGTGGACTGAAATATGGTATATAAAATGCATGAGAAGTTTGAATTTGTCGTACTGGCAATGTTCCATAAATATAATATGAAAAGATTGATCACCTAGGCTCCACACAAGCCAAAATAATTTCAGGTGTTTGTGGCTTACTTACTTTTTTCCAGCGCACCTAAAGTAGTGAAATTAGGCAGGGTACACCCTTTAATCTGCCTGAAATTTCCAGAGAGGAAAGAGCAGGAATGGTCGGATGGCCCAGGACGGCAGGACCCAAGGAGGTATGAAAGTCTTTACGGCAGAACGCGTCGATGAGAGCCGGCCAGACAAACTTCCTATTTCCGAAAGCTCTCACAAGGTAACTTTGTTTGTGAGCTGCATGCGATGCTGCCGAGTTATGGGTACTGACCGCTTCGAGGAGACGAGGACCGTTGCGATGCGCACCATCAGCTGGATCATTCGCTGTGGTGTATGTTTGTGAGTCTGTGCGAAGGAGACTACCAAACGAGGTTTTGCTGTCCATTCTACTTGTCCCATACACCGGGGGCATCGTAGCTTGTGATGCGACGCTCGTCTCTGTTGTGTTGTCACCAAGCTACGCCTGCGATTCGTGATCGACGCGTGTTGTCCTCTCCTTCCATCATCTCACCAACTATGCCGCCTCCCGACCCTACCTGATGCACGCGCTGCTGTTGCGAACGAACAATACGCGCGGCACGGGAATCTGTCATACTCAAAATTGGAACTGGCCGTCTTGTTTAAAATGCCACTGCTCATGCCTTGCTAGGGCCAGTGCCCCACGCGCCGCAACGCATCGCGTCCCTCGCTGCCTTCCCCCTCTCCGTGGTGGTGGTCTGTGATCCCATCTCTATATATCTATAAGGCTCTGTTCATTGTTGCACTTGTCTGCTATGGCCCGCCTCTCTCTTCTCGCTGTCGTCATTTGTACTGTTTCCGCGGTGTATGCCACTCCCCTACGGCCGCCTTCCGAGCTCGAAATCGAAAAGCGGGCTCTAGCAAAGCGCCAGTCGATCACGACGCTTTCCACTGCACAGATCTCTGCCTTCAAGCCCTTCACGTTCTTCGCGAGCGCGGCGTACTGCCAGCCGAGCACGACGATCAATTGGAGTTGTGGAGGTGAGTTCGTCCTCTTGGGTGGTTTATGGTTCCTACTAAACATGGATTTTCTCAATCTTAGCCAACTGCGATGCAAACGCAGGATTCGAGCCAACAGCATCCGGAGGGGATGGGACTGACGAACAGTTTTGTGCGTATCTATCTGTTCTTGGACAGCTCTTCACTGTTCTTACAGATGATCATTTTTCATTGCAGGGTACGTAGGGTTCGATCCCGCTCTCAACTCAGTCGTCGTCGCACACCAGGGCACGGATCCATCTTCACTGTGCGTTCCGGTCCATCTGTCTATCCAGCTTCGTTGTTCGTTGATTGATCTCCTATTTTTCGCTGACTTCCTGTTTCCGATGGATCAGTGTCGCCGACTCGACTGATGCCGATTTCTTCCTGACGAATCTCAATGCGACGCTCTTCCCAGGAATTGACTCGTCAATAGAAGTGCACAACGGATTTGCAGACTCGCATGCCCGGTCCGCGTCTCTCCCATTTTCTTAAACTAGTAAACCACACACTTACGACTACATCCCATACAGAGTCGCCCCAGAAGTCCTCACCGCGGTCCAATCCTCTCTCTCCTCACACGCCGGCGCAAGTATAACAATGGTTGGGCACTCCCTCGGCGCCGCCCAAGCCCTCCTCGACTCTGTCTTTCTCCCCTTACACCTCCCCTCGGGTACGACGTTCAAAATGGTGGGATACGGCCTCCCGCGCGTGGGCAACCAGGCATTCGCGGACTACGTCGACGCGCACGTCCCGGACCTCACGCACGTGAACAATAAGGAGGATATAGTGCCTATTGTACCCGGTCAATTTTTGGGATTCGTGCACCCGCAGGGGGAGATACATATTCAGGACTCGGAGGCGTGGGATGCGTGTCCTGGTGAGTACTCTTCTCCGCTCCCTTTCCCCTTCCCTCCTTTCTTTGTCGGAGTGAATATGGTACTGACGGACACAGTACTTTAGGCCAGGACAACGAATCGGATTTGTGCAGCACCGGCGACGTTTCGAACATCTTCGAGGGGGACATCTCTGATCACGACGGACCGTACGATGGTGTTACTATGGGCTGCTGAGCACTGACAATATTAAATGTGCACATGATTCTACTGGGACTTTGGAGGGTTCTCTTCACATCCATACCACATCTTCCGGGACTTTTGTGTATACCACTAGCGATCATGGGTTTCGGCTCTTGTCGATATGGGATGCTTTGTAGACGTATGTAGGTAAACTCTGTTTGTTTGTTTTTCCTGCCGACATCGCAACGATCGCGCGCGGCCATTCTGGAAGCAGCTAAATTTAAACTATCTACCGGGTAATCGCTAACGGCAACAGGACGCTGGAGCCAGTACTATGTACTAGTCGTGTGCGTTTCTTTTACATCGGGCTGACTTTCTAGACGAGTACAAGCCGGGTTTTGACAATGCGTGAGTACTACTTGCGAACTGCTGTCTACAGTATGTGCACTAGAGACGTTATGTTGATGGATTCTACTTTCATACCTACATCGGGTGGATAGTGGATGATAAGCTTACATGCAGCTCAACTCAGCAGTATGGGGGCAGACGCTGCAGTGGAGATCGCCGCACGTCCCGTTCCGCAGGAGCCGACGATGCGCTCCGTCAATAATTTTTAGACAAGACTACGGATTTACATTCTCAACTTTTCGTAGTATATCCTTTTGAACTTGGGCATATCGGAGAGCTTCGGATTGGGTCGACTTCGACTACTTGCCATTCCCCACGTCCATGTGGATAGACTTATGTACATTCGCGTTTACCAGCGTCTGGACTCGAAGAACGTAGGCTGGGACCCGCCCGACTTTCCGACTTCGGCTTACATCAACCAGTCAGTTTTCCTCTTTCTTTTGCGGACTCTTTGTTTGTCGTGATTAATATTGCTCTCGGTTGATTATTGCAGGTATCTCGAAGCGTACACCATCCCAAATCTGACGACCTGGAGGGACGACTTCGGAGAGCCTTTTCCTAAGAACAGGCTCATAGACGAGTGCTGACGCACTGGCACTCCGCTTTCGGGTCGACTATGACATATTCCTTCATGCGCGCCGTTCATCTCCATTTCATGTGCAGGGTTTTGAGAAAACTATCCGTTCTTTCGTCGCTATCCTTTTGAAACAGATATAGATATCAGTCGGCGTCAACTTCCACTTACTTGCATGTATTATATTCATTGGAGATTCATTCTCCTTATTCTTGTGCCCTAATGGCACTAACAAGATTGCAATAGAGGTTCTTTTAGGGATTCATGATAGGTGGTACCCATGTATGACACAGGGTGATACGGAGACACAGAATTCTATTGCGATAACATATGTATACAGGATCAAACGAGGGTACGGAATAGTTATACTTTCGGAGACCAAGCTCCGCAACGTAAACTAACTCTAGCGTGTCGACAGGCGCGCTCACAGAACACGACACCTATTGCACGTCAAGTGCAGGAATAATTTGAAACGCGGTCGCGTGAACTATATTCAATACCCGAACACTCTGCGGTTGGGGAAGATAAAATTAGGTTCCAGTGAGAGTTGTTAAGGACGAGGGGAGTGACTTACTCTTCATGGAGCTCCACACCGCCGCACGTGGAGCGCAGCTCGCCATCGACGCCGTGCACTGTGCGGCGCATTTCTTCTACAAGACCTGATGGGCCGCAGACGCCCACCGCTAGACCTGTGGCGCGTGGGACACTCGAGGTTAGACGCGCGATCGCGTCCATGATGCGAGGGAGCGCGGGCCGACCGGGCTGCAGCGTGAGGTTCGGCGCGAGCGATGCGAGATAGGCGTCGAGCGACGAGCCTGATTTCGCGCCGTCCGGAGCGAACGCCTTGTCGGGACGGGTATGGTGGACTGTGAAGCGCAAGATAACGCCTGGGATATGCGCGACGGAACCGAGGAGGGCCGAGAAGGTTGGGAGGAGTGGGTTCAAGGAGGCTAATTGAGTTTTCGGTCAGTCTCTCAAAAGAAATTTGAATTATGACCCGGACTCGCCTTTGTCTTGCGTAACCCAGACGAGCTCGATGAACTTCACTGCCGATCTACCGCTGCCGATGGCCTGAACGAGCTCTTCCACCTGGCCCAGGGCGAAGGTGAGACCGCTTCCTCCAGCGACGAGCAGAGCAGAGGAGTAGCTCGACATAACCATATTTCCCGGTCCACCTACAAGAACGACAAGAACAATCACGAAAAAGAACTATCATCACTATGAATCGGAACGCACCATAAGGGCCCTCAACGACCACCTTCATCTCACGCCGCGCACCATAACCATCCTCAGCAGGATACGCCCCCGCGCGGCTCGCAGCAGCATACAGCCGATTCGTCCATCCGCCCGCCTTCTTGCACATGAGCACGAGTCCACGGCCCGGGTCGGAGTCGCTCGCCGACGCGATCGTGAACGGGTGCGCGATGCTCCACCCGAACACGCCCATCTCGCCCGAGAGCACGCGGAGGCGGACGTGCTGGCCTGCGCGCCAGCCCGCCGCGACGCCCGGGAGCTCGACACGCGTGAGTCCGAGCTCCGGGATCGCAGTGACGCGCGCGGTGCCAATGCGTGTCTTGATGAGGCGGAAGACGTGGTCGAGGCCGTAGATCCCGACAGCGAGCAGGACGTACTTTATGCACACCGGCTGGTGGAAACAGATCTATCAAGACGTAAGAAAGGCTTCGGGATTGTATTTATTGGGAAAGGCAAGACTTACGCCGACGAAAAAGATGACCATCCCTACGATGTGTGCAGAGAGGAAAAGCGCGTATGCCTTTTGACGGATGACGTCTGAAGAAAATAAGAAAATAAGGGTCACCCCGAACACGCCCATCATCCCGTGCATGACGAGAGGTGTCTGAAACTCCTCCATCAGCGTGTTATTGAGCGCAAACTTGTAGACTGAAAAGATACTGCATTAGCTGAGTGCGTTTCGATTGTTTAGTGATCCCTCACTGTATCCGACAGCGTGCATGTGAGCAGTCATGAACGTGACAAGACCGACCAAGCGGTGCAGGAAATTCAACTATAGAACCATGATACATTGATAGATCACGTTAAAATTACTCTCGGACAAGCTGAAATTTACAAAAGGCATACTTTTTCATACCCCATTCCGATCAACATCCCGACAACGTTGTTCTTTGTGCCCAGAGCCACCACGACAGGAACTTGCGAGGCAGCGAGGTACCCCAGGCGATTGGGCTGTACAATAGGGTTACCGCCATTGGAGAGCACGACAAAGATGACCGTGCCCACATAGGCAGCTTTGACTATGAATTTGCCAAAGGAGCTGTAGGAGAAGATTGACGAGACCGGGTGTAGAAGGGACGCGAGCGCGGGGACGTGCTTCGGGGGTGAACTAACTCCGGATGGCATCGAAGCCCATTCCTTGCTAGCACCAGACTTCGCATACACGCTGTGGTTCGCCAGCGTATGCGACTGGTCCGACACGCTGTCGGGTAGCGTCGGCATAGTGTTTACTCGATGGAGGCGGTCTGCGGGTGAGATGTGCTGCACCATGGTGTCGGCCGGCCGGCCGGCCCTCAAAATCAATCCTCGAGTCCACTCCGAGAGGTTGCTGAGCCGCCCGATCGCCCGAGGTAAGAAGGCAAGAAAGAATGCGCCGACGACACAGAGGAGAGCGATGTCTAACCAGTAGACCATCACTTCGTCGGTGCTTGTGCCTTTCGGGCCAACGGGGCCCCCGCCAGCTCCCGTAGCTCCTCCAGCTCCGGTGGAATTCGGCGCGATGGAGCTCATGTTGGGACGTCGAGTAGAAAGATCGTCGTAGAAAAGACGGGACTGAGAGAAAAGCTAGCAAAACCAGTTGCAGATATAAAAGGGTTGAAAGAGAGACAGAGATAGGACGGAGACACAAAGAACGGGGGTAAGAAAGAGAGAAATAGTGTCGCCACAACATTGTTGCGTGTCTTTATAGATGGACAGGATACCCTGTTGTCGAACATCTGGATTGGAACAGTCTTCTAGCCGTTTCAAGATACGACGTCTTGCGTTTTTTCCGGCGTTCCTTCTTCGAAGCGATCAAGCAGACAAAGCCGACAAAAGATGTATGTTGATCGCACGACTAGCGGTTCGCATCACGACAGTGGAGCACACGCCAATGTGACAGGAAAACATATGTGCAGAAATTTCTCAAGTTCGCTGCAACCTGTTCAAGTCAGAAAATGGCATTTGGGACGAGTAAGAAGTGTACACCTGTAACTAAAACGTTTACCCCCTGAGTAACCCGATCGCAGATAGCCTAGCGCAGTCGCCATTCTGACGGCGCCGAAGAAGGCTGTTTCTACGAAGCGAAGAGTTTGTTGGCCGCAACGGAGGACCTCCATTCTGGAGACTTGCTTCTGCCTACCCATTATCCGTTCCCCTGGTTTCGAATGTCAAGCGAGATTCGTCTAAGACTCCAAGAGTCTAGCCGACAGAGCGTGGACGGTGTCGCGGGACGCATCCCTGAGTGCTTTCGGCATACGATCTCGCCCACTCTCTTTGCTTTGCAACATGAACATGGCCCTCCTGGTATATGAAGGATGTACTTGTGCATTGTTCAGCTAAAAACACGTTGATTGGTAGACTACCTTAGTATGCTCTCAATAACCGGTAAGTGTATTTTGGTGACATAATCCCGTCAAATGAACTCCAAATTGACATACTGGGGATCCAGAGAAAACGCCGTCTCTATGAATACAAAAGAGCTGGTGGCTTGAGTTTGCAAATGCAGGTGAAAGAGTGGCTTACCTCCCAACGGAACCACGGTCGACGGCGGCCGGAAACTACAATGCGTTTGCAGCATGCGCCAATGATGGTAGACTGATACATATGTAAGTAGTGTTTGGCAGCTGTGCGCGACATCGCAAGCGGCTAAGAACCTGTTGAGCACATACTGATACTGTACATCCACGTCACTGCTTACATTTTTTGTAAGTGTTGGCCAAAGATCAAATGCTAAGGTATGCGAAAGTTAAACTCGACAAGCTGATGTCATGTCACAGTCACAGACCCTGAACCACTTGCTTACCCCATTAGGAAGGACCCTAGCGCGAAAATCGTGAGCTCAGAAAATCAAATGTTTTTGTAGATGCCCTGCATAATCACTGTAGGACTTCAGGTACAGTTGTTCAATATTTTCTGAGTTATAATCACTACCAGCATGCTCAATTTGTCCTTGTGAGCTATAGCACAGTATCAATTTTGTAGCAGTGCAGAAGAATTGCTAAGCATGATTAATAATAAAGAGAACCTACTATATTTGGAACATATTAGTCATATAAAATTAGCCGAGAGCGTGAAAATCAATGGGTGAAATTTTCAAAAATCTGCCAGAGTACTGTACAATTAAATATGGGGCATTTGGCACAAAAAAGACTTTTGTAAAACAAGTCCTCCAAAAATCTATTTTTCAAAAATTTAAGATCACAGAAATGTAGACAACGACCATCCCAACAGTTCTGTGAGGATTGTTTGTAAATTTGTGCTCAGCTGAAGATGTTGTTTCGTCGACATCGAGTGAAGCCAGATTAGGCAAGTAAGGTTAGCGCCACCTGTGTCACACCTTGTCGAGTTTAACTTTCGCATACCTTACCAAATCAAGTTCACTCAGGCTTGCATTTTGACCTCTGATTCGCACGATAGCACATGCCACATATTCATAATGCAACATCAAACTACACATGAAAACCAAAAGAAAGAAAGAAAGAAAACAAGACATGTGGAGAGCATGGTGTGGTAAAGTGAGAAATGAAGGGGGATGGCCTTAGTTCTGTTACAGCTATTTGCAAAAGTGATGGCAGAAGCTGAAATCATGTGACTTTTGTGCATTGAGCACCTCAAAATACAAATTAAATCATATCTCAGTTTAAGCCCACCAGAGCATTCTTACCACATCAACATGACACCAACTGTCCAGACATCATGTCATGATTCTGAGGTACCAAGCTGCTGATATTCTGAGATGCACAAACTCTGGAAGGCCACCATACAGCCATACCATGACCACACCAAGTCCAAGTCCAAAACTCAGTGGCAGTGCAGCCTCCAGACCTTCAGAGCATGGCATGTTATATTCTGTTCATATCCTTTTTACATTCCCTTCACTCTCTGACCCATCTGAAGCTCATACACACTTGCACTGAGTTGAGCAATACTCTAGCATGTATATGCTAATGATTTATGTATTCTGAGAGTAATTCTCAATGGATTCCTTTCAGACTGGTACTGTACAGTTCCTATTATATAACCTTTCTTATTTGAATGCTTTCTGATGCCTTTGTTGCCTCAGTTCTCTCTGACAGCAACAAAGGTGAGTGGATAATTTTCCTGTATGTATTTCTAGTCTCTCTGACAGCAACAAAAATCATTTTGTCCTGTCTGTCTTTGGCACTACCTAAGTGCCTTCCATCAGTATGCACAGACCCTTTCCCTTTTAAAAGTATATCACATCATGGTCACTCAAGGACACATAACTCTATATAAACCTTTAAGTAGCAATAGTGAAATCCCTAATTCTTTCTTCTCTTTATACCTCCTCTCTACACACCTCACTTGTCTACTTCATACTATGCTTATGATGGAATAAATATACCTCATCCTCTTGTCTGTAGTGAATGCTCTGATACATCTCAGCACTCTAGTCTGGCAGATTAGATGACAACAGCAAGAGACTAGTGAGGTCCAAAATAAGTGAGAGTGGGATTGGAGCAGGAAATTGTTTCACAATGAAGGAGTACCACTAGCCTATGGACTAGTGAGTACTCTGCTCTATGAGCTAAGTAGCTTGAGCATAATACCTATACATCAGAGATGTTACATGCCTTCACATTGTAGATGACTCACTACCACCTCTGGAGTGTGATCCTAACAGCTCAAGTGTTGACATTACAGGTGGTTCTGAAAAGTATTTGTCACCCTCATTTTTGGAATTGATTGGTATACCTAAATTCAGAAGGTAAAGCTGCTAGTGAAAACCTTCCTCAGCATGTCATTCATGTTGTTGTTATCCTTTTACATTGTCCATAAAGTATAACTTGTAATTTTTCTATCTTATACACATAAACTTTAGGATTGGGGATGTTGTATGTATTATTTCTGGCTGGTTTCACATGAAGGACTAGGTGGAAATGTGTGTTAGTTAGTGTCTGCACCTTCTGAA
Source organism: Porodaedalea pini (assembly GCA_002794775.1). Classification (NCBI taxonomy): domain Eukaryota; kingdom Fungi; phylum Basidiomycota; class Agaricomycetes; order Hymenochaetales; family Hymenochaetaceae; genus Porodaedalea; species Porodaedalea pini. Next base: position 256,473 of record NBAY01000047.1, on the reverse strand, counting down.
TTTGGGCACATTGATTGATTCTAAAAATGGGGATGACAAACACTTTTTGGTACTACCTGTATCTAGGTGTATAGTTGCTGCGGTCCAGTCCAGGTCCGGTCCAGGCAAAATGTTGGTGGACCGTAACCCAGACCATTTTGGATTTTCCTGCTCAGCTTGGACCTGGACCGGACCCCAACTGGACCACTGGTAAATTGAGAAGAAAAGATTGAATTAATTATATTTATGCTTGAGACAAAGACATGCATTTGTAAAGGCCTATGTAGTACATCTATAGTATCTCTGTACTTAAAAGTTTCAGAAAGAAGGTGGATATGGCACTTGGTATCTACCAGACCTGCTCCTGAGTCCTGAGAAAACCTGTTCACACAGTAAGGAAGACCCCCTGCATAGGCAAGTAGTCATGTCACAGTGCTATGCAAAGCTCAAGCACATCTTCTGGTCTCACTAGAGCTGTTCTACTTCTTTGTCAACCAACTTGAGGCCAGTAATGATGTCAAACTAACTCCCACAAATATTTCTTCCAGTCTAGGTCCAGTCCAGGGTCCAGCTCAGTCCAGAAAAATGGCAGGAGAGCTGGACCCTGGACCAGACCACATCTGGACCTTAAGTGGACCAGACCGCAGTCTGGTCCACTTTGGGTCTGGTCCAGGTCCGGTCCTGGGTCCAGCAGTCCATGGACCGGACAACGGCAACTATATCTAGGTGCCTTCCACAGACCTGGCTGCTACAGTATGGAAACTTTATAAGCTAGCTTCAAATTTGCAGGAACTATCACCATAGTCCAATACTTAACTTTGGCAGTTAGAATTTTTTACAGAGAGATTGAGTTTGGGTGGAAATGAGTGAGAGATTGACCTGACTGAGATTGTTTGACCTTGTCCTGTCAAGATAGTCAACTTATTCCATTTTTATACATATTTCTACTCCTACAGATTGCATCTATTTTTCAAGTGCTTAACAAGGGCCCACCATGCAGAATTAGTGGAGAAATTAGGCATTTATCTCAGATGCACATCTCACATGAAATGCACATGTCTCAAGACTTGTGAAAAACACTGTAAAGCAACATTGATCCATAGAGGTGTACTTGTTTCCCGCATCTGCATTCCTCTGGAAGTGACTTGGATGTTGGAAGGTGGACTTGGAGGGTATGCCAGGTCGCCAAACTCAAATAAAGGAAGGTCCATCTCTGTCTCTTCCTTCTTCGCTCGGAGATTCATCAACAGTGCATCTCTTACCATGCAAAGAGTGCTCCTCTCACTCCGCGCAAGTCGATAGGAGGGGAGACGGGAGGGAGCGCATGCGGCGAGTCCAAAACGACACCCGACTCGGATGGTCGGCCTCCGCCGTCTCGTCCACAGTAGGCTCCGGAACGCCGTCCTTCGCATCCGCGGTGACACGTGCGTCGTAGTCCAAAGTTCACTTGCCCCAACCCCAACCCTATCTGTATTAGGCATTTTCGCTGCCAAAGTCGAATGACGCACTGGTGTAGCCGTGGTGCCCATCCAGGTCGACGATGAGGTGATTGTGTACGGCTTTCAGCGCGTTTGACGTCGGAGCTCGGGAGATGTGTAACGTACGGATTCGTTCCGAAGGCGGGTCTGGGTCGGCGTAGAGGTCGCCGTCTTGTGTATACCATGCCATTGATATTGGCTCCTGTTGATACGGGATAAATGTAGACATAGACTCGGGTGTTCTTTTCTTTTGGTGGTCCGCGACGCATTTAGTGATCGCTGAACTTTTTCTTTGAGAATTGGTATGTTAGAAGTCTCCAGAGGAGGTTTTTTCCTATTATTCCTAAAATGCGATGCGAGATATAAACCTGTAAATCCATAATATGAGGAATGATTACGACTGACTAGCCGAACATCGCTTACTTTGCATTTGTTGACTTGTATTTGTTCGGGGTGGTGCGCACGTGCCCGATCAAATGCAAATCCTGTGCCGCCGATCTGAATCCGCTTATTCAAGTTGACGCTGGCGCTGACTGAGAGGGACGCGTACGCTGTTACGACCATTCATCACACCACCAATCCATGAGTACAGCCATGTCGAGCTCCGACGAGACCATGAACATCACCATAACATACCGCGGCGAGACGCATTCTCTCAGCGTCCTCCCGGATAGCACGCTCGCCGCGCTGCAGCTGCAGCTCGAAGAGCTCACCGGCGTGCCACCCTCACTCCAGAAGCTTTTATACAAGGGAAGGAGGTCCAACGTACCGTTAGAAGCGACGCTCGAGGAGGCGGGGCTGAGGGACAGGGCGAAGGTGCAGCTCGTCGGGTCGAAAACGGCGGAATTGGGCGGGATGCATACGGCGGAGAGCGAGAAGCGGCAGAAGGAAGAGGTGCTGAGGCAGCGCAGGGCGAAGAATCTGCCGAAGGTGAGCTTGGAATTGATTATGGATATGAGCAAATGCTGAGCCAGACATTTTTATCATCATGAAGCCTCGCTCGACGGGCAGTCCATCTGCTTCTGTGATGAATTATAGATTTCACAATCTCGTACCGCTACCTCACCTCCCCGCACCCGATACAGCACTCGCACTTCTATCAAAGCTCTCCTCTGACCCCGCCATCCAACACATTATGCAGGTAACGTATTCATCAAGTTCTGGGGCTTTTACTAGTTCACAAACTTGTATTATAAATGGATAATAACAAATTTATTGCTTGGACTAACAGACACACCGATTCTCCGTCGGCACACTCACGGAGCTCGCACCTCACGAGCACCCCAACCTCCTCGGCCTGAACGTCAATCGCGGCGAGGCGATCAAACTCCGCCTGCGCACGGATGCATACGACGGCTTCCGGCTCTACGCCGACGTCCGCCGCGTGCTCTGCCACGAGCTCGCGCACAACGTCTGGGGTGATCACGACGACAACGTAAGCCCATCTCATCTCGCCTTTCTTTCCTATTTCTCTACTCGCAATCCCGCCACTTACTTATAAGTCGTATTTTTCAGTTCAAGACGCTAAATTCCCGGCTGAACAAAGACGTCGCGGACTTCGAGCATGCACAACGTACGGGTGCGCACACGCTCCGCGGTTCGGGACCCGCATACACACCTTCAGCCTCTTCTTCACCCTCCCTGTTCGCACCCGAGCTGGAATCCGAAGCGCAAGCGTACATCCTCGGCGGAACGTCGCCGTCCGGCCCCATCACCGATTCGCGCGAGGAGCGCAGGCAGCGTGCTCTGGATGCGGCTATAAATCGGCTGCGGAAGGAGGAGGAGGAGCTGGAACAGAGCTGTGGGACTGCTGGGCCTGCTCACGATCGAGACACGGACGCGCCGACGAGCAGTGCGACTTAGAACCTAACATATCTGATTGAATTATTTACTGTGCACCGGATTTGTTGTAATTTGTGTTCTCATCTTGTTTTCATACATGAGGAAGAATGTCTTAATATGTATTTTGTGTATTTGGGATAATGGCAAGAACCAGACGTGTACCCCTTCGCACTGAAAGACATGTTCGAATGCGAAATACAATTTACAAAGTAGATATAGCGACGACGACGTCTTCATATCCAATACTCTGGAATAAATTGACGATGTGTTAAAGGAAGGAAATAGATCAACCACGTGTTCATTCAACCAGGAGAACGCCTTGCAGAAGACTATGACGAAAACACAGATCTCCCAAATTATGGTCTATTATACTTAAAGTCTCCATCCCCTCAGTTATGATCATATTGGGAAAACTTAAGCCGACGCAGAAACACTCGGCACCGCACCACTGCCGCTGGGGAAAGCGCTTCCGCTCGGTGCATCGCCGCCGCCGATGCCACTGTCTGCATTCGCAACACCACCGTCCTCCGTGAGCGTCGCCGCGGGTGTAACGTCGTACGATGCAGTCGTGTTAATACCAAGCGAGCTCCATGCCAGGATGCCGTCCGTAATATCATCGCCGAGCAACACGTACTCCATCACAGGGTCGATGTCATCCGCCTCTTCCGACAGAATCGAGTCCTCATCGTTCGTCGTCAGGTCCTGCGTGTTCGTACTGTACGGCGACGTCACTTCGACTTGGCTGATCAGGTCCTGGTCGAAGAAGATCTGGCCGACATGTGAGACAGAGCCACCCGTGTACGTGTTGTTGTCGTTCAGCGTGCCATCGGTCTGGTGCACCATGATGTGGATGTGCGTCGCGCGCGAAGTGTAATGGCCCGGGAAGATGGTGATAAACTGTGCATAGCCCTCGTCAGAGGTCTCCTGAATACCGCGGAGGAAAGTCGTGTTCTGGAACAACTCGAGTTACAATGACATCGACGAGTACAACGAACAAGACAGCTTACGGTGTTGGAGGGATCTGCAGTGCCTTCACCATTTCCAGAGGCGACTATTCCTGAGTATACACCAGTTGCGTTGGCTGGGCCGGTCGGTTAGAGGGAAACTAACCGAGGTCGGAACAAAATCTCACCGTGCCAAAAGTCCATATAGAGGCCGGAAACGGGCTCGCACGTGTTCACGTCGATGAGCTCGATATCCGCATACAGAGGGATACCAGCCTGGCCCTCGGTAATGTTCGAGCGGATGGATTCGCCATCGACAACTGGAAGGAAAAGGTCATCTCAATGGAAACAAACGATAAACAGTGAAGTACGAACGGTAGGGACCCTGGGTGACTTCTGGACCAAGGACACACGAGCTGTTTCCGTCAAATGGATCAGAGTCTGCGGTGAGACCAGTGGCATTGGACGCATGTGATGTGTTGAGGACAGTGTCCAGGTCACGCCTGCCGAGGTACGGGCGGTCAGCGATGAGCCCGCGGGTCTTACGCGCATTCTCTGCAAGGGCCCGACGACGAGCGCTTGCGCGTTCCGCAACACCACCGCGTGCCCTCAGCTTCGACTGACAGCCAGCGAGCGAGCGTCGCGCGACGATCTGGAACTCCTGGCGCTTGATGAGCTCGGCCTCGGTGAGCGCGTGCGGGTGAGCAACAGCAGCACCGGCCGCCATGAGGGCGACAAGAGCAGAGAGGGAAGATGCAATTTTGACCATGATTGAGAAGCTGTTACCTGAACGAGTGGGTAAGGAAAATAAAGTGTTCGATGGATTGACTGTGCTGTTTTGCAGCCTTTTTATATGAATTTTCAGCAATGCCTCCGACCACGTAGAAGGGGGTGTAAAGTGAAAGAGCTGAACGCATGTATCGGACGCCGAGCATTGCGCAGGTTAGGAGGCAGTCGACCAATGGCATCGCGCATAATTGACTGCGGCATATGGTGCAACTGCGGCGAAGAACTAGCTAGACGTCGTCATTTCGGCTCCGGGCCCCCCAAAATGATTTACGCACTAGAGGACTGACGACGGAGCCCGGCCGCCGTGCAGCCTCAGACTACGCATTCTGGCAAATAGCATCCGCCGGGTCTGTTTCTATGGAAAAGTATGTGCCAAGCCTGAAGCCTGCTGACCATAAGCACTGGATTGAGGAACCGCAGTCCAAACGGCCATGGAACAACCTAGATACACGTTTTTCATCCTACGAATGGACCACTTTCAGCGAGGGTGCCAAAGTACGGGGATGCATATGTTTCGAACGTCAAGGCAATTCCGGCGAGCAGGCAGGCCATTTGTGTTTCTGGATATATTTCATTCTGGAGACGTGCCAGAACGTGACTGCCCAGGTCAAGATCACCCTGTACGAAAGACAATACTACCTTCTCCAAGCAACTTTTCACTGGAAGAGACGAGATAATCGGGCGCGACTCTGAAATTATGGAGGCAATGTTCTTATCCTCCCTTTGCCTTGGATATTCCGAGCCTTCGACGATGGCAGATAAACCGACGTCATGGTGGACATGAAAGACAATGAGTGTGTCGGGAAGGCGTAAGTGCGGCGTACGCACGAAGGAAGAGGCAGATAGCGTGAATTGTTGGAGGCCTTGCGCTTTTGATAACAAAGGACCCAGGCACTCGTTATGTATGGCATCTTCAGAGTGATTATCGGTCAGGTTAGTCGAAATATGGAGTGTCCTGAGCGATGACAGGCATTGGTAAAACTGTTCTACTGATTCTGGATCCTCTTCTAATCGGTCCGGTCCGTCCAGCGAAAAAGCCAGGTTTGAGATACTGTGACCTTCGCGAGGACGAATGAGACATGAGAAATATAGCCAATCTAGAGCGTCAATTATTGCAATTGAATCGAGGCACCTCGGTGGGTCCAGTCGATGAAGCGCATCAGTTTCCTCGTCGCTGCTGCTCACGGTGTCCATAACCAAACTCTTAAGGCTTCGCAAAGATGAAACACAGAGCAGGATATCCTTATAGTAACCTTCCATATCTCCGACGAGCCATAGTCTCTCCAAATATGTGTGCGTACGGAGCTGCTGCAAAAACTCCAAGAACCCTGGATCCGTCGGCTCCTCCACCTCGATGTCTACGTACAAAGAACGCAAATTGGGTGTTTGACGAAGGATTTCTATAAAATGTCCCCAGTATAAACGATTTTCAAAGCCGGACGCCGTGAGGGCGAGCTCTCGAACCTGCAGACAATCCGGGGCGCTGACGGGGAGCCTGAGCACGATCAGATCGTGGGCGCTTAGAATAGTTCTATGCCATAGACCGCGTCGAGCGACGTCCGTCCACGTCCGATGGACGAGACTCATACTCCGGAAGATGCGTCTTTCCAAGGCATATCCATCTACCCGTGTTACGGAAAACTCCTCTGTAGCGAGAGCCTCAAGCGGGAGCGGCTTCATAGAGCAGATCAAGGCATCGATTACAAAATCCAGGATGAGATGCGGCACACCCACGGTAGAGTCCCATTGCTTCCTTGAGGCCATGCACGAAGCTAGTGTTATTTGAAGACGCAGTAAAAGTGGTTTGAGTAAAGAGATGCAGACAAAGGACCTGAAGTTGAACGGCAGAGGACCGTGACTTTTATGTCACGTGACTGTTTCGGCATTTTCATGATTAAATTAGTGGTCAGGTACAGGTGGGTGTAGCGGGTTAGTAAGTCACGTGAATTAGATAATGATCAGACCTGCCTTATGTGGTGTGGTGGATCATGGTTGTGACGTGTCGACCAACACACTCTTGGTACACCCAGAAAGTGTGTGTTGTTGGTGCAATGGTAATAATTTGCATATAACTTATACTGCATATATTGTGTTTTATTTTGTATCTAAATTGCTATGTGAGCATCAAGCTCAGACTGCAAGGTCAATCTCACACAACCATGAACAACCACACCACATAAGGCAGGTCTGATCATTATCTAATTCACGTGACTTACTAACCCGCTACACCCACCTGTAGAATCTCGGAATTCAGGTGCTGAATACAGTCTTGGACCGGTCCTTGCACCACCACCGGTCCTTGCACCACCACCGGTCCTTGCATCACCCTACCTATAACACAGCAACAAAAGCTTTTTTATCTCAGAAAACTATCCCAATAGACTCTAATTAGCATAAAACATTGTCAGAAAAAAAATTGTATACTTTGCTGCAGAATATGTGAAGTTATTGAGTCAAACACTCCTGAGAAAGTAATGATCTGCTAGTTTGAAATTTGTTTGCCACAATATTTACAAAACGAACAGCTCAAAATTCAAACAAAAAATTTCGGTGAATCTGTAGCTGTAATAAAATTGTGTGTACAAAATTTCAAGAAAATCGGTTGAGTGTTTACTTGTATAAAAATTCAACAGGCTTCATTGACTAGGCTGAGGGCGATCTGACTTGGTCACGTGACCTTCAACGCGTCAAGTTTCCATCAACTTGAATCCAAAAGTCCCTGACTGAAGTATACAAAACACAAAAAAAGGCCATCTGGAATCTGCAATTCCTAATTTTAAATTTATAAATGAGATTTATTATGAATTAGAATTTATTCACCTTGAAAATGTCAAGGGGGAGCTCAAATCACAAATGAACTGAGCGTGGGAAATTTGTGGTGCAAGGACCGGTGGCAACTCATTCTGGGCTCAAAACATAAATCCTTTATATATATTTTTTCTTTCATTGCCTCCACTTAAAATTGGGCATGGATGGACTTAACATAAATTGTTTTCATGTAGTATTATTGTTTTGAAATAAAATTTTGTAAATGTTGTACAAAACCGAAATCAAAATGTACTGGTTCAAGGACCGGTCCAAGACTGTACATTATCTGGCTGCTTAAGTCAAGTCAAGCCGAGCCCACTCGTTGAATCACATCACTGAAGATTTAGGCCCTGTTCGGTAACTTTTTTAACGGCGTGATAACGCCTTTTTAGCCCGGTCTCGTCGTTAGACCATCGTTAGACCGCTGTGACACCAGTGGAGTAACATAGACTTGGTCTGGACAATCACTGAATCAGCATCAAATTACCACAGTAAGGTAATAACATAAGCTGAATCAATCTCGGTTTATTACAAACTGATGAAACTTGACTTATGGAGGTAGAAGTTTCCAATATTAATCAGAAACTCAAAAGTTAAATATCACGGCCTTGTCACCTTACAACAAATCGTTAGCTATCACGCCGTTAAAAAAGTTGCCGAACAGGATCTTAGGCTTCAACTACCAGTACTAGTCTTTACCTCGCTTATCCTAAATACTTGCATGCAAAAGCTTCGCCGTGCACTTATCGGGGCGCTACGCTCCACTTGACTCTAGAGTCTCATGAACTCTTAAGAACCTTCTTGCTTCATCTGTTCTATCAGACTCGTGTCACTTTCATCAAGGCACAATCTTTCAGAGATAGAATTGACTTTCTAATTGCGGGTGGAGAGACAATGCTCACCAATATCTTCCTTCTGATAGAATTGTATTTCTTGATGGAATGATGGTTAATCAATCTTTCCTACTCGATCCAGTATGCACGCTATACTGTTTTCAAAGCTATTTCCGCGACTAAACTCTTTCTATTGTATAGAAATCGAGGTCTAATTTTTTTGAGCAGCGTGACTAAATCGCTTCACAGAATGCGAAGAATTCGACCAGCCTCGCTGCTCATCAATCAGTACGGGTGCCACTAGTGCACCCTCATTCCCGCGATATCGGTATTCTTGCCAGAAGCTGTTCCTCCAAGGTTGGATCTGCCAGTGGTCCACCAATACTCTCTCCCTTGCGCCAACAGCTTCGCATCCAAAAGCTGGGCGCAGCATGCGTACTTCGCGCTGCACACTTGCCCTCTCAGCTTTGCTCCTCACCCTCTTTCCAGTGTCTGTGCGTCCGCAGGCCACCAACCAAACTGTCACAGCCATCGATACACGGATTACCTATGACGGTGACTGGACAGTGCAAGACAACGGCGGGCACGTCTTCACTTCCGTTGCTGGCAGCTTCGCTTTGGACTTCACCGGCGGCGCGGTTTACTGGTACTCGCGTAAATTGTATAACGGAGCAGTTGCGGCAGTCACGCTCGATAACGACGGTGCTGTATACATTGACCTGAGTGCAGGGGTAGAGCAGAGCGACACGACTGTCGTCGCCGTACTGTATGCGAAGGATGGATTAGACGTAAACGAGAGTCACCGTCTGAATGTGACATGGGACGGACCAGGCTCGAACGGCGTTGCTTCTTTTCTGGAGAGTTATCACATAGAGTACGTATACTCAAGCCTATTTCTTGTTCACGGCATGATGACGAGTTAATATGGTTTCCTTGTTTGGAAAAGCTTTACGAGCGGTGAATCCGAGTCTTTGACCTCAACCTCGAGTTCTGCTTCAACCTCGAGTTCGAGTTCGAGTTCGAGTTCAGCTTCGACCTCAAGCTCGAGTCTAGCTTCTACCTCAGGCTCGAGCTCCGCTTCAACTTCAAGCTTAAGCTCCACTTCGACTTCAGGTTTGAGCCCAGCGTCGACTTCAGGCTCAAGCCCTCGTTCAACTTCAACTTCGAGTCCAGCTTCGACGTTGGGCTTGGGCGTTATTTCGACTTCGACTTTGAGTCGAGCCTCGGTCTTAGGCTCGAGCTCTGCTTCGACGTTCGATCCAAGCCTTGTTTCGCCCTCAAGCTCGAGCCCAGCTTCTACCTCAGCTTTGAGTCCATCGAAGTCAAACATAGGTGCTATCGCAGGCGGCGTAGTTGGAGGTATCTTCATCATCCTAGTCCTCGTTGCTGCTCTTCTCTGCCTCCGGAGACGAAGGTCCAGCAACGCTGCTCGACAGAGTATGCAGTCCGGTAGGTCATGTATAATTCTTATCGTGATCTTTACTGACCTGACTCTTTATTTGAAAATTCAAGCCACCCCATTTTTCTTACCTCGGAATCCAAATCCACACCCAAGTGTCGCTTCGCTTCCTTCGTCACCTATCACGAAACCGCCTCTGGACTCAGATGATCAGCTACTTCTTCCAAGTCAGAGCGAGCAAAACCGGACGTACGTCCTGGCTAACCCATCGAATTCAACAACGCTGCTTTCTCCAGGATCGACCGCTCCATTAATCTCGTTGCCAATACGGGAATCGAATTCTTCATCACGATTTTATTTTGCGCGTAACTGGAAAAGGTTGCGCTCCGAGTCAATATCCCGAACTCAAGGCAGTACAAACCATAGTCCGCAGGAAATCTCTGCATCCGCGAGTACGTTCGTCATCGGAAGGGATTATCGTTCATTGAGCATACCTGCTACAATGACTCTACCGCCTTTACCTCCCTCTTCCGCAGTCTCGGACCACCAGGAAGCGCTTGAGGATCCACCGCCTGTCTATAGGGACTAACTTCTTTTCGAGCCTTCTCGAAGGCAGCTTGCCAATAATGGTCGTCTTCGTCTATTAATGCACTTGTGTCGGTATTTGGGACAGTTTTTTCCGGACTTATCATGTGTTACTGGTAATACTCACTCATTCCTTATGACCCTCGTTATCCATTGATTGCTGTCACTTTTATGACCATGTTCCAGCATGTTTGGTTTCCGCTGTCTGACGCTGTCTGAACACTCGCTAAAGTTTACACAGAGCAAAGCCTGAGCTAAAAAAAACCACTGACAGACTTCTTTGAATATAAAGATCGAAAGGTCGTTGGCTGAAGTACCCTGATTCGAGCGCTCGACGCTTTTTGCAGATAAACTCTTGAAGGCGTCCGTGTTCCGTTTAACAATGCCGATCAAAAGAACGGATTGATACTTCATGTTTGCTGTCATGTGGGTCCAGGAATGATCGACTGCGCCGTCATACTATTACTCGTGCGGCACAACATTGAGTTCACAGATGTCAGCTAGAAGTGAACGGCAAGAACGTCGACTTCATGGGCATGAAGCAAAGTATGTGCGCGTCATGGAGCTTTATTTCAAACAAACAACCAAAAAATTGTCTTCGATCCATTCAAGTTCGTGGACATTGTTTAACAAACGTCGCTTGAATTTTGAACTGTTTCATAAGACAGTCAGATAGGTAGATTTGAAACTTTAGGAACAAAAAACATTCGCAGGCGAGAATGAACGCCTGATTTAATGGCTTACAGTCGCTGGCAGACATGGTTAGTCAGAACAGATCAATAGAAGGGCGAGTCGCGCCAGAGCTATCAACGAGCAATGCGTCCTGTAATGTTCCCCAGTTTCAGAGTCAGGATTGACTACAGAGGGCGTGATAAGAAAACAGACCGAACAATTGCTTCCCAGTCCAGCATTCCCAATCCACCCCGGCTCCCAGTACACGACGCCAAGTCCATGTTTGTCCGAGAGTCCAGATAAAACACTCTCGATGTCCCTCACCCACGTCTGCTGTCCGGCTGCAGACGTCGGGATACTGGGTTCAGAAAGTGTGACGGCTGAGCATGAAACAGGCCAGTCTGTTTCTGCGATGAGGATATCCTGTAGATGTATAGGGTCAGTAAATGAGCAAAAGAAAGGTACAAAGACATGTAATACACCTTGTGGAACTGCGAGACTACGGAGGTAAGGGTCGTGGTCAAGGCACTGAGCGTCGCACGCGTGTCGTAGAAGGGGTAGAAGGAGAATGCGAAGATATCGACATCTCTGGTGGAGAGTGCGCCGGATATGAAAATTCCTCCGAAGAAGAAATCGACATCATCTTCATCCCATCCGTTCGCTATATGAACGACAGTCTTTGTAGACGAAGGCGCATCTCGTACACCGGATATGGCGGAGTGCAGCAGCTCTGAAGCTCCCTGGAAGCCGTTAACGCTGATCTGCCCCACAGGCCACAGCAGTCCGTCATTGATCTCGTTCCCAACTTGAATGTAGTCGATTGGAACGTCTGCATCGGAGAACGCAGTTACGAGATCCTTGGTGTATCTGTAAACCTCGCTTAGAACCTGTGATGTGCTCAAATGTGAACCTATGACTGACATGTATATCTGAGTGTTTAGACCGTCAAGGTCCGTTGGCCACGATGAGGGAATTGCCTGGTGTCCTGGATCAGCCCCTGGTTGGGTATCCTGACTCAGAGCTCTCACAAGGCCTCCAATTACGAGAAGACATACACGTATCACTATAGTGTAGATCCACTAGGATCTTCATTCCAGCAGCCTTGGCTCGCTTTGCCAATGCGATCGCGTAGTCCTGGGTATACGTGCCTGCTGTCCATACGCGAATGCGTGCGAGCTCGAAGTCATGGTCAGCAAGAATAGTTTCGAACGCCTTGGTTGACCCGTCATCCGAGTATGAGATTCCTTGAGATTCAAGCAGGGTAAGTGAGGAGAAGTCTGCACCGTTGAGAGACAGCGCCACAGAAAAGTTGACGAAAGCGAGCACAGGAAGGAATAACTCTAGGAGATGCATCATGAACAGAAAGGATCGAGCACTGATGCAAACGAGCTGCCATATTATAAGCAATTTCTGAAGAACAATCATCCACAGATGCCTGTACGTAGGTAGATGTATATTTCGTGGCTAAGATCTCTGACCGGGCTTAGTGTGACTCGTGATGTAAACGGCTCTGCAGAGCCGGCCAGAAGTGCATCGGGACGCTCAGACACTTAGAGGTTATTCATACCATGTATTTAATTGGCAAGTTTGAGGCAAGAGCAGGTCATGAGAGCAGTCTACAGAAGTACGGGAAAGGCGGGATCTTCGGCGGAACTGACCAGTGAGCAAATGACACCACGAAAAAGGAGATCATGTCGGCTTGACCGCATGCACGCAAGCTTCTTTCAGCGATGAGCACTGTTGACGAAACGCGGTCAGTCCAGCTTGCGTCGTCATGTTGGGAAAGTAGAGTACCCGCTTGGCGGCAACTCTAATTTTGCCAGGAGGTCGACTCAATATAGATTAAAGTTCCCATGGGTTTCTGAATTTCGATAATCTGATCCCACAAGAGTGCTCCGCTTGGGAATGGCTCAAAAGTATCACCTTAACACCCCCCCCCCCCCCCCCCGCGGGTCATCCCTGCTCTATGCTTGGAACTTGCTGGAGACTCTGCCACCTAACATGAGCAAAAATCTCAATTTTGTTGTGTATTCTTCTTGGTACTGTGATTATCCCGTGCAGAAAGCAGACGCGGCGATGACACCTCGCCGCTCAAAAAAAAAAACAGTATAGCGAATTGGAGGTTTCTGCGTTGAATGCGCGAATGTAGTCTATGAATCCGGCAAGCCAAGCCCGTAGTGCGCATCGATGACTAATAACACGCGGATTCCCTCAAAGGTTTTCAAACGGACAGATCACTCGTAGTCGATTCTCTTCATACTGGGGGTGCCTTATATCAGAAGAAGAGGTAATCGAACGGGGAAAAGATACCAACGGTCCTTACATAAGTTAAGAAACTCCGACGCGGACGCGACGTGTTTTTAACACGTGACTGTACATATATGGCATTTTCTCGGAAGTGTCCGAAACCGTTTACCCGAAATTAGAACTCGAACTTAACTTGAATTTGGATAAAAGTATCGGCAAAAATCTGATACATGGACAAATAACACTAGTACTGCTCTATTTCCTGCTAACTCTAGATTTATAAACAAGACGATTTCAGAACGACCGGAGCCAATTATGACCCTTTATTTAAAGACAATACGAAATTCCACAAGATTAAGTACGTATGGAAGGGAGAAGACGCGAAGCTACATCAATAATTATGCGTATGAAGCGGGTTTCATAAAGCCCGTAAAGTATTCATTCAATGCCTCAGAACCATCCAAGGAAGCGACCATGCCGATATATCCATCAGGGCGGACGATGATGATGGCGCCATCCGGAGAAATCCCGAAAGAGTTGTACGCCTTTCCGCCATCGATGCCTGCAGCAGTCTTGTCATCGATGAAGACCCTATGACAGCATATATGATCAGCTTCTGCAGAGTGAACAGAACGTAGAAGCGGCGACATACTTAGACCAGTGCGGCCGCAGCGCAGATGGAACGCTCGTATACTCCACAGTCTCCTTCGTCCCGATCAGAATAGTCAAGACCTCGAATACCTCATCCCATCCAGGTCCCGCTTCGGCTCCGCTCCTGTAGCCATACCGCGTCAGGAAACCAGACTTGCCAGTCGAGTCCGCTACGAATGCCTCGAGCCTGGTCTTCTGGCTTTCGACATCAAGGTCACCCGCAAAGACGATGACCTTGAATCGCGTGTCCGAAGGCAGAAGGTCCTGGAGCTCATACGGTTTTGCATCCGCCGCACGGATAATCACCTGCGGCGGCATGCGCGTTCCGATCGCCAAGTTGCTAGCGTATTGCTGGAATTTGATATTAGTGATCGGCGAAGGCGCGTATTGGATGCCCGTCCCAGAAGTGAAGCCATTAAACGTCTCGTAAGCCCTGTGACGCAGTCAGCATGTTTTGTCTATTACCAGACATGAATGGAACGCGAACTTCAGCATCTCGTCATGCGAAACGCCATCCTTATTCTGCTCGGTGCGAGGCTTCCCCGAAAAGAGCTTCGACCATTTCCTGTCAAAATCGATAAGGTCCTGCGCGTATTTCCGACGCTCGAACTCATACTGCAAGCCGGTGTTGACAGGTTATTCCAACGAGAGAAATAGGAAAATTACACTTACAGTCTGGAGCAGGCTACGATCTGCCCAGCCCCTGAGGACATATGCCAGTTTCCATGCTATGAGCACACGAACGATTCAGACATATCCGCGAATGTATAGATTGACCCTATTACACATACCAAGATTGTGCGTGTCATTCATTCCGGCATTCATACCCTGGCCGGCCTTCGGGGAATGTGTGTGGCACGCATCTCCAGCAATGAAGACCCGTTCATGTTTAGAGTAAGCAGAAGCCACACGCTGCCCGACTGAAGATGTGACGTTGGTCAGGACCAATTGTCTTGCAGAAAGATCTCGGACATACTGATGTATAATGTCCACCAGTTCATTTCTTCTGGGAAAGTAATCTGATACGGGTGCAGCTGCGACTTGCAAATCTGTCCATCAAATTATGGTCAGTACGAGAAGGATCGTAATGCAGAATTAAACAAACACAAGGGAAGGAAGAAGCTTAATATGCGAACGCACCTCGAGCAATCGCTCAGGTCCCCATTTCGTCATGTCAACGCGACCATTCACGTTCAACACCTCTTGAGCATCCTCATCCGAAAGCTGGGTGTAAAGCCGCACGAGATCGTTTTCGCGCGGGATGACCATCATTGACCCTCCAAGAGAGTGTATGATACACCTGTTACGAATGTCGGGGAAATTTGTCGTGGGGAAGCTGTCGACAACGCCCCAAACATAATCTTTGATGCCAGTCAGAAAATATGTTTCCTTGTTTGAGTTTAATTTCATGATTCACTCGTCTGTTCGCCATCCATCGTGAAGCCGAGCTGCTTTCTAACCCACGAATGTGCGCCTAGTAGACAAAGAACATCAGAGCCGTGAACAGTTGAACAACCGAGTCCGCAAGAACCAACCGTCCGATCCAAGCATATACTTTGCACGAACAACTTCAGTCTCAGTCTCTCCGGAAGGGGTGTCAAATTTATGAAGGACAACCTGCAACTCCTCATGAGCTTCAGTCAAATTCAAAGACACATACGCAGCTACCTTTACAGGGTAATTATCCGGATCCTCGAGCTCGCATTCATCATCGCTCAATGACAAAGCAGCCGGCTGAACAGGGCGCTCCACGCTCACGCCTTCCTTGCGCATCGAGTCGAGAAAGATGCTTTCGATAGCACCTTGGTGGATAGTGACCTACAGATGTCCTTATCAGTGTGTCGAAGCCTACTCACGGAATGACTCACTGAGTGCGTGTACCGGGAACCTGAGAGATCTGTGATTACTTTGTTCTTCAGCACCCTCCCGGCTCTGCCGGATCGCTATTAAGTGCACAGATTTGAAAGGCAATCGTTAATTGTAGTTCAGAGTGAAGGCATACCGCAATGCCTCCTTCTGGAGTAGGGTCGTAGAAGGCAGACAAGTAGATATGGTTCCCCTCCTCGAGCAGACGATCAGCAATGCCATAGCTCTGCAGGACAATGAACATTAGACCACCGCATTCCATATAGTCGGATGAAAACTTTACTTGAAAGACCTCAATAGTCCTCGGTTGAATGCCGTCCGCTTGTCCAGCTTCGACTTTATTGGGCCTGAATGACAGTTAAGACAGGGTACACACGTTTTGGTAAGAATATACGGACCTCTTGTCGACGACGCGGATAGAAATGCCGGCCTTGGCAAGAGCGTTGGCGGCCATGAGTCCCGCGGGACCAGCACCGATGATGAGGACATCTACCGTCGACACCTTGGATTGTATTGCTACAACCATCGTGAATAATCTTTTACCAGCAGAAGGGGGGAGAGTTGCTAGTGATGCGTTTCTACGAATAGAACGGCGTCCCACAGCCTTATATGCATCTGATTGACCGCTGGTATGATGTTGGACCTGGCATCTCGTCTACGCAGCGCGGCCGCAGGCTCGATGGCTTCATGCGAACAGCGCGCTACGGATAGGCCTTCTCGGGTTGTCCGATATGAGACTTCGCGATGCAGCTCAAATGAATCACCATCGCCGATCCAGAGATTCGCCTGGACGGGAATAGCGAATAAATTGCTTATATTAGAAATGGGCGGTTGACGGCGCTCTCGAACCACTGTTCAGCGCGCAGGGTTGTATACCTGCGCGCATCTGCAACACTCCATGATGCAGTTCAATAACGCGCTGGCCATCAACCCACAAGATCTTTCCATTTTGGGGTGGTGGCGGAGCTGTAAGTTGTGCATCGCAGAGAACCAAAGTAGGTCTCGATGGCCCAAAGAAAGCTCGCTATCACCGCAGTGCGTGATTTGCTCCGCGGTTTAAACTCCACGCGCATCAGCAGGCAAGTGCGGACGCACGCATGGAATGCTGGTGTATCTTCGAACAGCAGTGAAGAGTCGGTAATGAATGCGGACGAATTCTGACAAAACAACTCACTATTGTCTTCGTTTGAATCATCCATTCGCAGAAGCGAGTTTTAAATGCATGGTCGAAATGTCTATAGCGAATATGGTCGTAACAGAGACAAACACGCTCTTTCGAGAAAAAATACAAGTAGAGATCATACAGGGTTATCCGGGTGATGAATCGGGAAGCCGAGAGTGAATTACTTAAAGGGATGAGTCGGATGGCTGGCTATTCAAGAGTAATAGCATGCTACAGATCCGCTTAAGCGGACTTGTGTGGCGACGCCCTTCTGAAACTGGTTCAAAGATCCTGATATGAATTACGAAGGTTGAGGCGCAAGTAAGGCTCCGGAATCATCCTCTAGTCGAATGGACCAGCTCCGCAGTCGTCTTTCATAAAGCTGTGTGCCCATCGTGCTGAGTCTGCGGAGGCGCTGCACAGTCCGTTCCTGTAGGATTCTGACGGTCTGTAGCTCTGGATAGTTTCCCTTCTCGGTCTGGGAATCTAAGAGACCAAAGGTGTACAGCAACATCCGAGTCGCCTTCTCGCTGTCGGAGATTTTGTCAATGATTCCGATACTCCTGACACTGGGCCATGGCCTTTCAAAGAATTCTGTTTCAGATCCGTCCATAATGACTTCCAAGATATTGGGGCAAAGGACCAAGAATTCCTGACAATAAGAAGCCGCGTGCCTAATGTCGAGGCCTATAATCTTCTCGCCATGGCGTTCGAAGAATTTCATGAAGCTCTGAACATGCCCGGCGCCAGGTATACTTTGTGTGCAAATTAGGGTGCGGAAGGACGGGAGTTGAACAAGAAGGAAATGTGAACAAATGATTTCCAACGGGCCGATGAGGGTGTGGAGATGAGGTAACTCATACGTATCCGTCTTCATGTCTGACGAACGAGTGGCCATGGACAGATCCAACGCACGCAGCTCGCCGAAGTCGGGAAGCACTGAAGGCGGCGTAAACATCGTCAAGGGGGTGAAGTGCCAACGCAGGACCTCCAGAGAGGGACATGCATCCAAGAGACCGTCTACAAGGCCGATGGTCGATCCGGACAGACTCGGATGGACGTGGCAATTGAAGTAACTCAGCTTCGCGCACAAGCGGATGATAAGCTCCAGATCTACGAGAAGCTGAGACCCCTTCCCGCACGGCTGATAATCGACGTTCGAGGAAGGGTCGGAACCATTTTCAGAGCCTGCTTTCACCCCTATGCAAATGTCGAGTCGCTTCGTCCACTGACTTAAGACGCTTGTCAGTTGAGGCTTCTCGCTAAGCATGCGGGCCAGGCATTTTGCCTGAGTGACTGTCCGCAAGGTAATAGATTCCATAGCAAGAGGCCTTGAGAGCGCATAAAATTCTCTAGATACGAGGCCTAGCGCGTGTTTCGTTGCATTGCTCTCGGACAAAATCTGTCCTGTATTATCTTTGTGGATTCCGCTACCAGTGACGATGTTGGCCCAGGTCTCGGACTGCGAGTTCGCAGCGTCGTCGATGATGCTGAGATAAAGGAAAGTATGGAGCCATAATTCCGAAGGCAGATGAGGAGCCATCGAAGACCCCCGGACGGCAGTAAAGTGGGTTAAAGTATCTAGGTCTCAAGAGTGAGAAACGCTTGCCAAATACGCTCTCAGTCACATGGTCTGTGTTACGGGCTTTGGCATTTATAATTGCTGCTATCTACCGTCATGGACCGGTCCTTGAAACAGCACATTTTATTTCAATTTTTACTCCATTTCTTCACTGATTTTCTCGAACCAAAAAATATTAAATTAAAGCTATATCACTAAGGTCCATCTGTGCAAAATTTTGAGTGAAAAAAGTCAGGAATAAATGAGTTATGAATTGCACACATTTTGACTCTAAATCAGCATGTCACCGCTCCTTGAAACACAACTTTCCCACACTCATCTTCACTCGGAATTTGAGCTATTGCTCTCATATATTATTAATTTTATATGTAGAGTATTATAGATTAGTCTAGTATTTACTACTATCAATAATTATTACACATACTATTTTATTAGCATGAGTTATGTGGCAGAAGTGAGCAAGCTCAAGATGAGCTGCATAAGACATGACGCGGAAAGGGATGTGACATAAATGTGACACTTCAAAAAAGCGCTACACAACTTTCTGAATTTCTACACAACTCAATTTCTATCCATTTGACTTGAAAATTTGCAGACACATTCAATATATTTCTTAAAAAATGCAGTCTTTTTTTGTTCCAGCTGAAATGCATGTTTTATGAATGAATAGAGCCAACAACATTCTGAACCACTCAATTCTAGTACCTTCTCACACCCATTTTACCCATAACTTTCTCAAATTCAACCCATTTTTCATGGGTTTTTTTCTAAATAGCATAATTACACGAGTAGGCTGTTTTTATGCATTAATTTGAGCTGAGGGATATGTTGTTGAGCCAAAATAAATGGGGTGTTTCAAGGAGTGGGGGTGTTTCAAGGACCGGTCCATGACGGTACTGCTCGCAGTCTTCCTACCGCTAACGAAAAACAAGAGAGAACTAAAGAAAAACGGACGAAGTGCGTGAATATGGGAAAGCGAAAATTTGCGTACAATGGAGTAGCTGAAAGGTTGTATGTTGTGTTGCGTGTTTAGTGGAAAGAAAGTGGGAGTTCAGAATAAAGGGGCATAGCGTCGGGAGGACGACGAAAGGAAAAATAAGCGAATTTAAGAAGAAGGAAGAAGTTGTTGGGACGAAACCAATCATTAAACGACAAAGGTAAGGAGCGTTGACGAAAGAGGCCGTAGCGAATATGTGAAAAGAAAGAGCAAGAATTAAGAATGTGACGGACATCGTGTTTGATACAGAGGGGGTCCGGGCACCGGGGGGTTAGATTTCGATCGTGCAAGTTGAGCGCGTTAAGCATGATGCTGGCAGCTCGGGACAAAACAGTCCGATGGCTCCGTCCATTACAGACACAGCCTGGCACACTTTTTTACTCCCACTCCTGCTCGCGCGCTCATCTTCACACCTAGTTTTAATCCAAGAGAGTATGAAGTGAAATGACTCTGAGGATTAATGCTGCATGCTATGAAAGGGCGCTTAAAACCATCGCCTTAATAGTAATACCGACGTTTTACTACAGTCTGTCAACTCCATTTTATTCTGAAGGTGCTGTATCTATATTTCGGCTGGCTTCTAGTTATAATTAATATGTCTTTAGCTACCTGAAAAATAAAAATTCTGTGCCCTGAAGCTGCGTCTGACATAGACTTTGTTGTCTCATCCGGGAGCGAAGTACTATGAGAAGCTTTGGACAGAAATAGGAGTAATGCGATCTATCTATCTGCTTGATCAGCTTCAGTCGCTGACGTCGCACTGCGGCCGGCTTGCTTCATAACACTCTCCAGTTCACACTATAAAACGTTGTCTCTTGCGACGTCCCACCGCCTCAAACGCAGTCATATTCCGCTATGGCCTCCACCAAAAAGCTCCCCACGCGTCGTTTGGGCGCGAATGGACCGACTGTTAGTGCTATCGGGCTCGGAACTATGGGTAAGACACACTCAACAAGTGGTACAGTGTCGCTGACATCCATGATAACAGGCATTGGCGCATTCTACGGAAAGACCGATGAAGCAGCTGCATACAAGGCTCTTACCTATTCCGCCGACCGCGGTATGACATTCTGGGACTGTGCAGATATCTACGGCACGAGTGCGTCTCTCACCGCAAAGACACTATCATCCGCTCTTTAACTAAAGCCTGTTAATCTTTCAGCCGAGCTCACCCTTGCAAAGTGGTTCGCAGAGACAGGCCGTCGGTCCGAGATCTTCCTCGCGACCAAGTTCGGCTCGCGCGACCCAGAGGGCAAATATGGGGATGGCAAGCCAGTCTCGACGCCATCCTACATCAAGTACGCGCTCGAACGCTCACTGAAGCGGCTCGGTACGGACTATATCGACCTGTACTACCAGCACCGCGTCGACCCGAAAGTGCCGATCGAGGTCGTGCTCGAAACGCTTCGCGCCCCGCTCGAGAAGGGTACTATTAGATGGATCGGACTAAGCGAGTGCAGCGTCGAAACGTTGAGGCGCGCCAAGGCGGTGAAGGGTGTTGGCGAAAAGGTTGTCGCAGCGCAGATGGAATTCAGCCCGTTCAGTCTCGATATTGAGAAGAACGGCTTCTCTCAGGCAGCGAAGGAGCTTGGCGTTGCTGTCGTCGCATACAGCCCGCTTGGACGCGGATTGATTTCTGGCAGGTGAGTGTTGAGTGTCGGCCATCGGCAGGTATGCCATACTTTGTCTTACGATATTCTCGCAGGTACCGCTCCCGCGCGGACTTCGGTGAGGGCGACTTCCGACTGAACCTGCCTCGCTTCTCCGAAGAGAATTTCTCGAAGAACCTCACACTGGCAGACAAGATCCAGGCAATCGCAGACAAATATAAGTCTACGCCGAGTCAGGTCACCCTCGCATGGATTCTTGCGACATCCGAGAACTGTTGAGTCAACTATCTTCACAATGATCTTTCCATTGGTTATTAATGAGACGCTCAGACATCCCGATTCCTGGCTGTCGTTCGTCCGAGCGCGTTGAGGAGAATTCGGGTGGTGCCGAGCTACGGCTTGCGCCCGAGGACGTCAACGCAATCCGCGCACTCAGCGAAGCTGCGGATGTCCAGGGCGAGCGCTATGCGCCAGCTTTCATGACTGCCGTCGAGGGAAACTGCATTCCACTGGAGGAGTGGAAGGGCGAGTAAACAAGAAATCGTTCTATTAAACAAGCCAACATGGTTAAAAAGTCACTACTTGTAGTGAATAGCACCGTTAGAAGAGTGGAAGCACGAAGTGTAACATTTCGCAGGGAGTCTGAGAAATAGTATAGGCAGACTCTGGATATTGCACTCAGTTCCGTTTCTCCATTGAGTGATGCGAGATGAGTTGACGACGAGCGTCGTGAGTTACATTTGAACTATATCTGAGCCTCAACATTTGCCAGAGTCCATTCCGCTTCACCATCTTTACCAGGCTTCACGATCAGACTCCAGCATCGAACAAACCTTGCTGAATGGCCGAGTCTCACTTCGTTCTTAGCGCCTTCCGCAAAAGCTTTGGGTGAGATGTACGATATAGGTGCACCCGCGAACGTATTTGCCGTCACAGCGACAAACTTTGGTCGTGAGCTGTCATTTTTTATGCTAAAAAGCCCAGTTTATGAGGAAGAGATTCGGGTGGGCATATTGAGTGTTTATACGCACGAATCAATCACCGTTTCTAATATCTTTTGAACCATAGCAGGGCCCAGTAAACCACGCCATCGCAGAGTTGACACACTCCCTATCATACTCGGAGAGGGCGTCTCATAAAGTGCGACATATGGATTTGCGCGATCGTTGGCTTTTATCCTGAGGATGCATGAATGGAACGCAATCATCTAGCGGATTGCAGAGGAATTGGACAAACCGCTCTGAGCCTATGCAAGCCATACCGACCCACTCAAAGAGTTCGGCCATGTGTTCTTGCCATTCCTCCGCTAGCTCCTCATTTGCGAGCGCGTCCTCAGAAGATTCACGGTTGCTCATGTCCGTTTCCGGAACAAGTATGTCAGGAAAGGTAGCGCAGTGAGGACGCAGTTCAAGCTCGAGATGTGACTGCAGAACATTTGAAGAACCTGCATGATATATATTCAATAAGACACTTGCAAGGAAGTTCCGTAAGCCTAACCTTGGAGGAGCACTTCCCATGGACCGACTCCTTGAGACGTACGTCGTTCATCCCATGATCGAAAGGATTCCTTCGCTCGGGTGAATATATTGGAATTGCGATCATGCAGATTTATTCGCACGACTAAGGATGGATTCGTTAGCTGGCCAATCGTACGAAATCCAAGAATCCATACCAAATTTATCCTTCGATTTTTTGGACTGTTTCTCCCCGACGAGGCCCAACTGGTAGTACGTTTCTTTCGTCAAGGCCAGTGTCAGCAGGCCTCGATGGTCTATACACCAGACATCTTCCGTGTCTATGGATCCCAGTGACAAAGCAAGGAGGTCGCTGCCATACGATTTATTTCAGAGAAATGCCATGAAATTTTAAGGCTCACTTTTGTGTTGAATATTTGCCTGTCAGACTATATGCAGCATCCAAGACTTGACACAGCTCAAGTCGTCCTTTACGGTACGTTCCAGAAAGTGCTTGGAGTCTTTGTTCAAGGGCAGTATTCGACGGAAAGAGAACGTCAAGCTAAAAAATGAAATGAGCACGCGTTTTAGTTTTCAGCACGACCAAGACAACTGACAACATTCCTGCTGAACGAACGGATGGCTGATGCTGAGCAGCTCTGGAAGCTTGGAGGGCGACCCCGAGCTGGCTGTCACGGTCGTCCTGGGATTGTTGAGCCTCATGGTTGACGTCGGCGTGGTGGTCAAGGCTAAAGCCACGATCTGAAGATGCCCCGTGATTTGTCTCTTGACTCGACGGAACTTGGCTCGCAACTCGGTCCTCTGATTCTATAAACCTCAAAATATACTATTTATGAGCTAACATTCTTGGTCGTAACGATATTTCTCGCCATGCTTGCTGTCATTTCTCGGAGTGCGTTCGCCACTGCGTCGCGCCGCTTCACGACCCTCGCCCCGCGCGCGGCAATGTCATCATTGGCGGCATCGAGTGCGGAATTGCCAGACTCATCGATCTCAGTCTTTCAAACGCTCCAGCAGCTGCGAGCATGGAGAAGTAAGGCATTTGCTGAAGGGAAGTCTGTGGGCTTCGTGCCGACGATGGGTGCGCTGCACGAAGGACATCTGTCTCTAGGTGAGCGCGGGTCGGCCCTTCCTGTTTTCTTTGCTCAACTTGTTCTGACATTTTAAAGTACGGCGCTCCCTCGCGGAGAACGACCTCACCATCGTCTCCATCTTCGTCAATCCGACCCAATTTGCCCCACACGAAGACCTCGCATCATACCCCCGTACACTTCCCCAGGACCTCGCGGCGCTCACCTCTCTCCACGTCCCCTCAAACCGCACCACCTCCGCCGTCTTCGTCCCAACCGTCGATGTCATGTACCCACCATCCCCAAGGCAAAACGTGTGGTCCGAAGAAGGGACATTCGTAGAAGTAAAAGGACTCGGCGAAGCTATGGAGGGCCGCTCACGACCGACATTCTTCCGCGGCGTCGCGACCGTCGTGACCAAGCTCTTCAGCGCCGTCCAGCCATCGCACGCGTACTTCGGGCAGAAGGACATCCAGCAGGCGCTCCTCCTGCGGCGCATGGTCGGCGACCTCCTTCTCGCGCACCCGACGCCGGAGACGGTGCACATCGTCCCGACCTCCCGATCTCCACTACCTGAAGACAGCGGCCTGGCGCTGTCATCACGGAACGCCTACTTAACTTCCCAGGAGCGCGTGCACGCTCCAGCGCTGTACCGTGCGCTGAAGACCGGGGAGTCAGTATGGGAGGGAGGAGCGTCTAAGAAAGACACCGTATGTGCTGCAATCGACGTGCTGGAGAAAGAAAGGATCGCTGCGAAGGAGGCCGGGGTGGACATGCACTTGGACTACGTGGAGATGAACGATCCATGGACTTTTGACGTCGTTAGAGAATCAGAGACCAAGCATTCTGGAGACGATCGACGCGTTCCCATTCTCAGCGGAGCGATACGGGTGGGGCTGACGAGGCTAATAGACAATGTTCTCCTAGGAGACAGCAAAAGAATTTTGTACTAATTTGTACCGCAACGGAAGCAAAAGCATTATCACTGTACAACAAACGACTCACAGGACAGATATCACGTACTGGACAAAGTTGTATATGAGATGTCAAGGAGTCAAGGAACGTCAATATAGTACATTGATGTACAGTATATTCTAACCACTTCAAGATTGAGAAACTAGCTTCATAAAGCCCGCAAAATAGGCGTCAAGTTCAGCTGCGCTTTCAAGCGAGGCGATCATGCCGACATATCCGTCTGGACGTACGACGACCACCGCACCTTGTGGCGAGATCCCGTACGACGTGTATGCCTTTCCGCCTTTCCGCTTCTGCACATCCTCGTCATCAACGAAGACCCTGTCACAAAGACGCAAGACACTATCAATATGACGTTCAGAATATATATATAAAGAAGAGATTCGTACTTGGTCCAGTGCGAGCGCAATGCAGCGGGCACACTTGTATAGTTGACAGTCTCTTTTTTTCCCACCATGATCGTCAACACTTCAAACACCTCATCCCACCCCTTCGCATCTCCCGCACGCTTTCCATATTTCACCAAGAACCCCTGGTCTCCGGTCGCCTCCTTAGCGAATGCGTTTACCCGTCCACGCTGTGTCTCTGCATCGAGATCGCCTGTGAAGACAATAACCTTGAAGCGCGAGTCCGAGGGGAGGAGGTCCTGCAGTTCGAATGGCCAGCCGTTCGCGGCGCACAGGATGACCTGCGGCGGCATGCGCGTGCCGATGTCGAGGTTGGTGGCGAGGTTCTGATGCGCGATGTTGGTTACGAGGGAGGGCGAGTACTGGATACCGATCCCGGAGGTGAAGCCACCGAATTGTTGAAAGGCTCTGAAGATGTAATTTATTAGATGAAAATCTGCTCCAACGAAATTTCGACGTACGCCAGGAATTCGTCATGAGTCACGCCGTCCTGGTTCTCTTCTGTGCGCGGCTTTCCGGAAAACAGTGCAGAGAACTTTCTGTCGAAATCGATGAGGGCCTGAGCGTATTTGCGTCGCTCGAATTCGTACTTTGGAAAACAGAGATCGTAAATAATCGCCTAAGACAAAGAAACGTAAAGGGAAATTACAGTCTTCAGAATTGAAGGGTCTGCCCATCCGCGCAAAATATGCGTGATCTTCCAGACTATGCGTAAAGTGAGCCGTGGTTGAAAATAAAGGTCTCAGACACTGACCGAGATTATGCGAGTCGTTCATACTCGCATTCATACCCTGACCAGCTTTCGGCGAGTGTGTATGGCATGCGTCGCCAGCGATGAAAATCCGCTCCTTCAAAGAGAAGTTGGACGCAACTCTCTGACCAACTTAAAACAGACCAGTCAGCCTTTCAAAGAAGACCGATAAAGCAATACCCCACTGATATAGAGCGTCCACCATTCGACTTCGTCAGGAAAATCAATCCTGTACGGCTGGAAGCTCCGCTTCGCAATCGCCATCAAGCGCTGCGGCGTCCACCGCGTCTTGTCGATCCGGCCTTTCGCATTAATAACCTCGCGTGCGTCCTCGTCGGACAGCTGGAGGTACAACCGCACGACGTCGCCCTCACGCGGGATGATCATGCACGAGCCGTGTTTCGAATGGATGGCGGTCCGGTTGCGGATGTCCGGGAAGTCTGTTGAGGGGATCATGTCGACGACGCCCCAGACATAATCTGTGTACCAAAGATTGACGAGTTCGTGACGTTGCAGAAAGCAGGAGAAGAAAGGCTGCGCACCCGTTTGTTCACCGTCCATCGTGAACCCGAGTGCCCCACGGACCCAGGAGTGAGCGCCATCGGCTCCGAGAACGTACTTGGCATGCACGATCTCTGTCTCTTCTTGTCCTTCTGTAAGATGCTTCAGAGTGACCTAAGAAATCCCCACATTCTGATGAGCACCCGACCGCCTATTTCCATCAGAATATATGCATACCTTTACTGGGTAGCTGTCGAGACTATTGAGAGCTTCTGGACTCTCGTCGAGCTTGATCTCCGCTGGCTGAATAGGGCGTTCGATCTCTAGACCATATCCGCGCATTGAATCCAAGAAAATGGCTTCGATTGCTCCTTGGTGAAGGGTCACCTGGGCTCGACATCAGCATGGCCACAAGTGTAAAGCAAAGGATAATCGGTCACCTCGAAAGGAAATCGCGCTGTTGGTGCAGTGACGTCTGGTGCTCGTCCATCTCGCTGTCGATGATTTGTGATTCCAGGAGGACATGGTGCTTTAATAATGCAAGACATACCATGATACCTCCACTAGGAGAAGGATTGTAGAAGGCAGCCAAGTGCATCTGATTTGCCTCACGTAGTAGACGATCTGCAAGACCATAGCTCTAGTAAAAAAACAGTTAAACGTGCTCGATATATTCTTTATATATGAACAAGCGCGTACCTGGAAGACCTCAATCGTCCTCGGTTGTATCCCATCCGCCTGTCCCGCGGCAACTTTCTTGGGTCGCTTGTCCACTATACGCACATTCACGCTCGCCTTCGCCAGCGCGTTGGCGGCCATCAAGCCTGCAGGACCCGCACCGATGATGAGCACCTCGACATTCGACTCTTTTACCATCATAGTCGTATAGTATGAGACAGGAGGGCTTCGTTCCGATCTTGTGCGCGAAACTTATATCGATAGCAAGTCGAAGTTGACAGAGGGAGCTGGACGTCGAATAAAGCAGTGAAGGGTAGGAGCTTTATAGTGCCCAAAATGCTGCTATTCGGCGTGATTTGACGAGGAGGATGAGGAAGATGCGGCTACAACGGGCTTGTTGCATGTTTTCAAGACAATCTGAGTATTAATGGTTTCGACCCAGTATATGGAAGATGCTCACGAGGGCACACGCTCATGGCCGAGCTCCGAGAGTCTCTTGCCTTTTCTGGTGTTCAAATTCTCAGGTCTTTTCAAACGACTCGGACTGGAAAATCATAAAGCCGTATAAAAACATGTCTTGAACGCACAGAAGAGCAGTACTAGTACTAGTACTGGTATCTATGCCGAGAGCATCGCATTATACGTTACACTGTCGTTTGTAATTCTTCGTTTTATGCAGTTCCAGTGTCGAGCTAAACAAGCATACTTATAACATGTTACAGCCAATGATCTTCACCTCTAAATCCATACATAGCTCGAAGCCTGACGCCGAGGCCAGGTTCTTCTTACTGATCATCGGGAACGTCGAGGGAGAACGGACTCCATAAAGGGGATATCTCAGTGATCATCTTACATCTGCGACTGCAACATCGAGGTCCGTGACGGAGTCCGATTAGTATACTCTTCTGGTACGCGATACGGACGGTACGCAAAGCACGGAAATTTACAGCACTCATCTTCTTTGGCAACATGATAGGTGAGCATGCTGAGATATCGTGGGACGGTGGGGGAATAAAAGCCACAGGTATAGGCAAAGAGCCTGACCGAAGGTCGGTATCGACTCGGAGGCGCTTGATTTCCTCTTCTTTGTGATACCGACAAGCGAGACGCAAAGATTCCCGAGACATAGCATCTTCGATGATACCTTTTTTCTACTGAAGCTGGGAGTGAGCGGTCACGACTTGGACGTTGCCTATCTCTCGAGCGCAGGGTCGGTAGATGCCGAGCCAAGACAATCGAAGTTTGAATCCGAAAGCTCGGATTGAAAACTATTGAAGGCTAACACAGACTACCACCACACCTATCTATACTTTACGAGCGACTAATACCTTCCTCGCAATGGCTTCTGTAGGTCGGCAGATCGGCGCCGGCGGTGTGCCAGTCACAGTTTCTAGTCTTTCGCATGCGTACTATGGCACGCCGGCGCAGCCATCGAAATCGCGACGAGCACTCGCCACCGCCTTACCTCTTCGCAAAGTCTCGCAGAGCCCAAAGAGCACGCTCATTCCGCTGCTCGTTCCCGAATGCGTTACCGCACCGGGGAGTGTCATTCTCGCTTCAGCCGACGGAGCAAATTTCCGAGTCTCAAGAAACGTGCTTGCATACGCGTCTCCTATTTTTCGACGACTATTTTCAGCCCAGAAATCAGAGCCGTTGGAATCGCCATTGTCTTCGACTTCATCTATCTCGGACCTGGACTACTTACGTTTTCTTGATGAGACGTTAACGGACGGGACTCCTCTTATCCGATTGCCAGAGAGCGGCAAGATACTCGACGCACTCCTTCGCTACCTATATCCGTTCCCCCTTTATCAAACGAACTCTCCAAAGAATTCTCGTCAAAGAGATCTTCCCATATATGCATAGAAGAGCTCAAGCCTGTACTCGAGGCAGCCCAGAAATACGTCATCCTCTCCGTGCTCGACGAGATATGCGCGCGCCTTCTCTCCGACCTCGCTCTCCCGCCTTCAGATGAGGAAGACATCTTCGCTCTTAGTGTGTACGCACTCGCCTGCCAGCTTAATCGGAAGGGCCTCGCCGAAGCCGCAGCATACGCGGCCCTCCGCATTCGCGTCAGTGGTGTATATTTTCCTGAGCTCGAGGACCTCCCCGCAGTGTATTACTACCGCCTGCTTGACTACCACCAGCGGTGTTCTTACGCCGTGATCCATTTACTAGCAATTAAGGGAGAATGGGAGGGCGAATGGTTACCCAGGACTGACCGCGTCCTGTGCCTGAAATGTGGGGTCGCATCTGATGATAACGATGCTGCTCCTCGGTTGGAAAACTTCGAATCGAGAGCTGCGGTTGTGGTTCGCGAGTCACCAAGAAGTCAGCGGATTTCCGACCCTGACTTTATCGCCGGTGTGTTTCAAGAGGCTGATAAATGCGATTGCCACTGCAAACAGAAAGTGCTCACGGAGTGGCCGGTAATATCAATAGTGCTTAAAGAAGAAATTGAGAATAGATTACTTGAGGTAGGACGGCCCATCATCTCTGGTAGTAATCACCACTGATTGATCTCTTCTAATACTGTAGGTAGAGTTTGACCTAAGCGCACTCGAGCCGGTTGATCAACCACCTACTGAAAGTGAGGGAGGAAGAACATCCAGACTATATCATAAATGTTCTACTATTAAATAAACTCTTCATGGTATATACGCCCATCAATATTTATTATTACCTCACTTGTATATTATCTCCGGCCGCAGTGTGACTCTGAGACTCGTAGATTATCTTACTGTAAGTGACTGTTGCTGATTTGCTTAATTGTTTGAGACCGCTGTAATTCATAAATTTCGCTATTATGAAAGGCAAAATTAAGGTAAGTCAGGTACTCCAGGGAGGGGATGATGGAGACAACAATGCTATCTGCATGAAGTCGTTAAAACTCCGCTTTGTTCGCGGCGCGATTTGAGCACGTGATGCCCATCAGCCCTTGCTTCATTGCGCTGCTGACGCCGACGGTCGCTGCTTTCTGCCCTTGTGGTCTTCGTTGACTCTCAAGTAACTTGAACTCACTACACGATGGCACGCGGTGGACACTCACCGGCGCCCGCAATACCGAAGGTCTCGTACACCAAAGTCGAAGATAAAGCGTCAGCGCAGTTTGCTGGAGTCCATGACCTACAAGCTCGTTCTTATGGATGTGTGTTTACTGCGTGGTCCTCCCATCAAACCATGACGTGCTAACAAGTTATTTGTGTCAGACAATGATTTTCAGCCTTTTCAGAGACCAGAGCACTACATTCGGTACATTGGTGAGTACTATGTGTTATTTCTTCCTTGAAAGTATTTTGACGCGGATGGTCATGCTTGTAGAGCCGTTGGAGATTGATCTAGCGAAGCAGGTCGAATATGACATGGATGAACAAGGTAATGTGGTTTGCCTTCTAATGTCATATACAGCGTCGAGCTCGGTCCTTTTACAGATCAAGAATGGCTCGATGCTGTCAACACCGAGCGGCATAGCGAACAGCTGAGCAAGGTTTCGCCTGAAGCATTTGAGATCATCATGGACAGGCTGGAGAAGGAGTGGTTTGACCTGGTGCGTGTGCAGTGGACTGGCTCTTCATACCGTTGAGTTAAGGGAAGCAACTAGACAAAGAACATTCCAAAGCCTGACATGGCTCTTCCGTCGGAGGACTCAACGTGCGCAATTTGCGACGACGCGGAGGGGGAGAACGCAAATGCGATCGTGTTCTGTGATGGGTGTAACCTTGCTGTGCATCAAGGTATGCATGCTGCTCGTTGTTGTCGAATTCATTTTTCGTCTGAGATGGTCTCGTAGATTGCTATGGCGTACCGTACATTCCGGAGGGGCAATGGCTATGTCGAAAATGCACGGTGTCGCCGGAAAACCCTGTCGTACGTGAGCTTGACTTTGCGAGTGCAAGACATGTTCGACTGATAATCGCACCGCAGTCTTGTATCCTGTGTCCGAACGAAGGAGGGGCCTTCAAGCAGACTGTCAGCGGCGACTGGGCACACTTATTGTGTGCAATATGGGTGCCTGAGACGCGCGTCGCGAACGATGTGTTCATGGAGCCTATAACTGGCGTGGAAAAGATCAATAAGCAGCGATGGAAGCTCGTACGCCGTTTCCGAGTATGATACGAATCCATCTGATGATCTGGTAGAAATGCTCATTGTGCGGAATCCGTGAAGGCGCGTGTATCCAATGTAGCAAAGCCTCGTGCTTCCTCGCGTACCATGCCACCTGTGCGCGAAGGGAGAAGTTGCTGATGCCCATGAAGAGTGCACATGGATCCGAACCAGCGACTCTTGCCAGTTATTGCGAGAAACACCTTCCCGTAAGCTTTTTTTTTTATAACTGAACATTCGCAATACTCACCGCAGACAGAAAGAACAACTTGCGATTCACGAAGCTGCTCTTGCTGAGCTCGATGACCCATACGGCCACGGGGAGTATGATATGTCTGACGCAGCAGCGCAAGTGCATACACCTCGCACGTCGAAGAAGGCACGCGCGTATGCCAAGACGTACAAGCTCGGTGCACCACTCGTGCCTGCGATCATCGTAGATCGCATCATGCAGTACGTTGCACGCATTAAGATTAGCAAGAAGGAGCAGTTCGTGCACATGATGTGTCGTTATTGGAGCCTTAAGCGCGAGGCACGGCGTGGTGCGCCATTGTTGAAGCGGTTACACCTCGAGCCATGGACGGCAAATGCGGTCGGAAAAGTACAGACCGAGGAGGAGATGGCGATCAAGCTTGATGTATTGCCTCTTCTTGGATTATCGTGGCATGCAGCTTTACTGACTATTATTCAATTAGTATCTGAAGCGTCTGAGGACAGATCTGGAGGCGGTCCGTATGCTCGCGGAACTGACGCGGAAGCGGGAAACGCAGAAGCTGAAGCAGGCGCAAATTATACACGACGTCATATCGACTGTGTTCTACCCACATGTATCACAAATGCGACTTGTCTTCGACAAAATCATGAGGTGCGTTATTTCTCGATTTAAATTCAAATCTGCATACTTATGCAATTTTAATAGCATTGACCGGCACAACTATTTCAAAAATCCTGTCTCAATGGCTGATGTCCCGGATTATTTCGATGTCATCAAAAAACCAATGTGCTGGAGTACGATAGATGCCAAGCTCGACGCAAATGAGTATTGGAACATCAAAGATTTCCAGGTATGAAATTCATTGCAAGCCCTAGAGATTTCTTCATCTGCATGTTATTTCATAGGACGACATTGAACTTGTGGTAGACAACGCAATGCTGTACAACAAACCCGATTCGCCTTTTTTCAAGACGGCGGCAAGAATCAAGGCACAGGCCGTCCCTCTTCTTGAAGAGCTTAAACAGTTGGCCCGAACTATTCCTCCTGACTCTCCGGAAGCAGGTCATGTGGGCGACCTCGAGCCTCCACTGGATGTGCTTGAACTACTCCTCTCAGCAAGGGCTATCGATGGCCCCGACATGCCGCTCCAGCTCGACAAAGACCCGCTCACTTCGCTCTTCTCGTTTGAACTCGGAAGGCTCAAGCCACCACCCCCGCCGCCGCCACCAAAGCCACCAAAGCCGAAGCGCGACCGCAAGGCAGAGGCCGAGCGACGCAAGCAGAGGCTTCTGGATGCTGCAGCAGGTTTTCGAGCACCAACTGCTCCGCGCACTCGTCGCGAGCGCGCAGAGGCGGAAGCGTTCGAGGCAGAGGTACATGTCGGGTCTTCCGGGACAGAGTCGACACCCATGGACGAAGGCGGAGAGGGTGAAGGTGACGAAGGGAGCGCGTCGGCAAGGAGCAAACGGGGGACGAAGTGGCGCCGTGAGAAGCTTATACTGCCTGGACAGACGGAAGTTCCGCCCGTGGTGGACGATGTGGACATGCAGCGCTCGTTTAATATGTTCGACGCTGGCTGGATACTTCCGAGTAACACGCGTCGTGGTGGGCGTGCGCCAGTCGAGAAGCAGGATCTGCCATCACCGCGTAAGAAGCAAAAGACTGGTATGTACTCCCGGCATCGTTGCCGGAGGTTGGTATGCTGATGGCCGGCATCTGCTCCTAGACCGGCAACGATCAACACTATCCTTCAGCACACCGGCGACTGAGAACCTTACTCTGCGAGAAAGCTCTCCACACGCGGAAGGCTCAATCATTGAAGTACAGCACAAGCGCGAGAAGAGCGAGACCGTGGATCTATCAGATCCAAGGCTCTCAAACCCACTTCATGCAGGGTCTCCTCACCCGCTTACGGACACTAGTCTCGAGATAGACGGAAGCGGAGCCGAGGTACCTCCCGAGTCCGAACTCGAGCCTGAGTCTGAGTCAGAAGCAGCGCCCTCATCGCCTCAAGAGCCTCTTAAGCGGGAAACGAGATCGAAACGGCGTCAGTCACCTCGTCGCTCACCGATAATTATTGAGGAACTTGATACGCCTGCGACGCGCCGCGCAAAGCAGATGGCTCGGAAACAGCGAAGGGAGGAAGGGCGCGCGCAGGCTGAGCGGGAACGGCAAGGTGCAAGTTCTGCTGCCCCGATTGTTATCGCCGAAGCCCAGAGACAAGCCGAGGCCCCAAGACAAGGGCAAGTTAGCATCGAAGCTGTGCGGCCTTCCGCGTCCTCTCCGTCATCTGATGCGCAGGCTCTTGAGATTGTTGAGGTAGACGAAGTGGACTCAGACCTCACCTCGCTCAGTGAAATGGCCGAGGTAGAGCAGCAAGGCGAAGCCAAGGTTCGTAGTGAGACGGAGGAGAGAACGCCTGATGGGCGGCTCGTAGTGAAGGCGGATGACGCTCACAAGGCAGCCGAGGCTGCTGGTCTCGGTCCTGCAACAATACTGATTAAAGAGGGGGAAGTGCTTGAAGGTGGTACACTTGGTGGGTATCTTTCCACTCTATCTCCGTATCACGTTCACTTGACAGACAATTCTCGTTCCGCTGGCGTAGTCTGGGCTAAAGCCGGTAGGTCACCATCTTCGTGCTTTTGTTTCCATTGTTTCTCAATACTTCGGCCGATGTATTTGCAGAAACATATCCATGGTGGCCGTCCGTTGTGTTCGAGGAGGATGACCCGGAAGTACCTCCAAATGTACTAAAAGACAAGCCGACCACGCGAGCCACGAGCGGGCCCTTGATTCTTGTGCAGTTCTGGGACCAGCGAAAGTCATGGTAAGCCATCCCAGACGGCCAACGTCTGGTACTCTTATAAATTTTGCTGTTGTAGGCAATGGCTTCCGGGGGAGAAGATCCGACTCTTCGACTCAGATAAAGGTGTGTTTGAATTCTTCTCTCCCCTCTTAGACACGCATGATCTCGAACTGTTTGTCATGCAGAATGGGACGCAATGATGCTTGGCGGGAACACAAAGATACAACGGTTCAAGACAACAAAGATGAAGGAACAATGTCGCGCTGCATGGAGGTAAGCCTTAGTTGTGATCTCGGGACGTGCGGAGTTAGAGTCTAACAGCCGCTCCTTCCTTATGGCAGGCAGGCGATGGCGGAGATGGAGACGAGTATTGTCGGAAGCGAGGATGGTCGGGAGGCTAGTCAGCCTGTGCCCGCGGAAGACAATGCAATGGCTATTGACTCTGAAAAATGCAAGTAGTCGAGCGGTGATTCCTCATTGTATTTATGCTTTTTCTTGTATTATTTTCGCTGTTCATTTCTGTGAGTTGTCCTGTATCGTCCAGTCTTGTGAAGGGGCTTGCGTTTGTCTCGTTCCTCTTCCGTTTCAGCCTCGGAACTCAGTACAGTGTTTTGTGTATGACACATAAATCTGGGTGATTGCGAAACAATGTATCTCTCCGGATGTGCATGTTCTGAAATCTGAGCTTCGCAGACTGATAAATGCACTTACGAATTTGAAGCGGGTCTATTTGTGCGTGCTTGTTGCGGTTTCATCAGAGATCAATGATGGCCACAGCCATGTGTCATGTGTCAGTGCTCACGTCAGCCAGCCCTAATGCGGCCCAAGTGAAAATCTCAGCTCGACGCTTTTCAAACCGCCATCAACCGCTGCCAGCGCCTCTCCTTCTAATTCGTATATATTCGTCCTCTCTTTTCCTCCCCTTCCTACTCAATTCAAAAATGGGTCGCCCTCTGCTTTCGACTCTCATCGCGCCTGCTGCGCCTGCCGTCCGCGTCGCAGAGCCCGATGCAAAAATGCCGACGTACGAACACTGGAGCTACGTCAACGCCTTCGACCCTGACGCAGACGAGTTCTTCGAGGGTGACAACGTGGTGTACGAGGCCTTTCTTTCGCCTGAGGAGATCGCAGAGCGGGAGAGTGCGCCAACGCTCGCTGAGGTCTCGAGGCAGGCCGGGATTCGCAGCCGTTTGCTCCGCGCGGCTCAGGCGAACGGCGCCGTGAACGTCGAAATGGCTGGCGAGGATGAGCGTCCTGACTTGCTCTCTCCTACCATGGACGACTCTAGCTCAAGCGACAGCGATACAACGAGCAGTGGGCGCACGTCGCCCGCTGAGACTGATGAACTGCTGGACGCGTCACGGGCGCGACGCGACGAGGTACGACGAGGTACACGTCGAGTGGGGCGCTCCATACGATATCGCTGGGCTCGACAATATTCCACCGGCACCGCCCTTCGAATCGGCACAATCGCTAGCACGGTCTCTCCCATCCACACCGACGCGCGCCAGCTGGCTCTCGGGGTCGCCTGTGGTATCTGCGCATGCGGAAGATATCCCGCCGCCTTCTACCGCTCCGGTTGACATCCCTGCATCACCGATGCCGCACCCTGTTCAAGCCGTTGCTTCTCCGATGACGCCTCCAGGCAGCATCACGCCGCGCTTCCTCAGTTGGGGCGGGGCTTCGCGCCCTCGCGCGATCAATATGAGCCCCTCGCCGACACCTGCTGCACCCCTTGGATCTGCGCGTGCATCACGCATGTCGGTCTCTTACATCTCGCCGCCGGCGCTGCGCATTCAGCAGTGAAGAAGATGAGCGAAAAAAAAAATGCTGGACGACACCTGTTTTGTTTTCCTCCAGTGTACACTCCCATATCCCTTCCCTCTCTTCCGCATTATCCATTAAACTGCTGGCGTTGGATCCTTTGCTGAGGGAGTGGGAAGAGTGGGCTATACCCTCCTACACACGGTCTTGCTTTCTTTTTTATTCTTTACATGATTACATCGTCTTGCTATGCTCTGTATTCGGTTCCCGAATCTGCTGAACGTCTTCTAATTCCCATTTGTATGTTCTAACCGTTTTTCTCAAGTGTCGTGACTGGAGTAGAGTAGTTGTAAATTTATGTGGATTTCTTGCGCTGTGTTTTCTTCAGTCGTGACAAAGTGACTTGTAAGCAGAACAAAAGAAGGGCGATTTGCTTACCAAAAGGGGAGAATGCGCAACCGCTTTTCACGCCATCGCGCACAACACTGAGCTCTCGCTTCATTATAATAATCGACGCTGACGCCGACATCGAGGCAGTCACAACGCTGCAATCGTCGCAATAGACGGCGAACCACTCACGCATGCCGTCGGTCTCAGTCCTGCCATCCTCGTCTGCACACAGGGCTTTTGGGCCTGCTGAACCCTCGAAGCTCACCGAACATGATGGTCCACGAGCTGGACCGACTCAGAACGGCGCTCCTCATGGTAGCGATGACCCAGAGCTAAGCGTTGCGGAGATCAAGGAGAAGGTGCGCACGGCCGTGCAGGGTTTCCGCAGAGCGTCGGTACTCCCGCTCTTGCGTGCAGCGAGAGACCAGGCTGCTGCGGGGCTGGCACTCGAGGCATCGGGAGACCTGCGCGGTGCATATCGCTCTCTGCTATCCGCTGCGCAGCTCTCGCAGGCTGTCATGGACCACGCGGAGTTCAAGCAGGAAGCTTCGGGTAAAAGAGGCGTCGTCTGGAACGAATGGAATGAGTTTCAACAGGTGCGCCGGCTTCCTTCTTTGAATACGAAGTCGAGTCTTTTTTAAAAGTATTTGTAGCAATACGGAAAGGAGGTACTGTCAAAGACGAGGAGCTTGGAGACGCGGCTACTGGAGACGGAGAAGACGAAGGGGTACGTTTGGTTGTGCTCGGGTGCTTTGCGTTAGTGCGCGTGTTTACCACCCGACAGGATTGACAGTGATCGGAGGCCAGGTGGCTCTATAGCAGATCGCATACGATCTCTGCAGGATACGGGTCTGAAGGTGCAGACTACGAAGCGCCTCTCTCGCGATTTGTCGACTTCGACTGTGTCCGTGACCTCGCCTGCGGCTGTGTTCACCGACGACTTCCAGCGCAATCACCTGTCTTCTCAAAATTACAATGGCACTAGTAGCTCACATACGCCTTCCGTAGCGAGTCATGCTACGGGATCCTCTGTCCATTCCCTAGTCTCGCCCTCCTCATTCGGCCCTCCTTCGCCGTCGACTTCGTCCAACGAGTCGCCGCGCCTTTCGCACTTCACGTTCACGGAGTTCAACCAGGTGTTCCCCTCTATCGATGAGCTCGACGAGGGCATGAGCACGGTACTGCCGCAATTACCTTCTGTCCCCACTAACAAACCAGGGACCGCCGCTAAGCTTCCGCCCATCTCACCAAGCGCCATCCAGCGCTTCCCTTCCCTTCCTCTTGATCTGGATCCGGGTCCGCGGCCCGCGAGCACTCCCATTCTTCCAACCATGAACGTTCTGCAAAGCCGCCCGCCATCTCCGACCCGTGCACCTCAGCGCAGTCCATTATCGCCAACGATCCCGGCCAAGCCGGTGAGCCTGACCATGACGGGCAGCTCGTCTTCAGCCCGAGCTTCACCTTCGCGAACATCGCCAATGCACACGGGCGACTCGTCTCGGTCCAAGGGCATTGAGTTGCCGGTGACGAATACGATATTCCCGAAGCTGCTACACGAATATTTGGGCCGTGGGAACGACGTTAAGGTGCTTCTGCTCGATGTGCGTACCCGCGACGATTTCGCGAAGACACACATCAAGAGCGATGCCGTTGTGTGTCTGGAGCCACACGTCCTTTTGCGCGATGGGTAAGATCCTAATTTTAAAAAATTTCTTTAGTCTTTCTGATGCATGTACAGTCTAACGAGCGACAAGCTTGAAGATGCGCTCGCCGTCGCACCGCAGCACGAGTCTGCACTCTTCCGAAATCGCGACAAGTTTGACCTAGTCGTCATGTACGACGCGGACTCCGAGAGCTTCACATCGATTGGGCCTATGTCCGCCGCTGTGCGCGTCATATACGAGACGGCTTTCCGGCGCGTTCTAAAGAGACCGCCGGTAATTCTCGTCGGCGGATTGAAGGCATGGCGTGCAGCGTTTCCGAACGACATTGCGCACGACGAGGGTGTTGCACCACTTGATTTGGACATGGAGCGCATGAAGCTGTCTTCGCCAACCACGAATGGATCATCTTACACGTCGTATATGTTCAAAGAGCGAAATGAGTTGCCGTCACAGGAGGTGCGCTCACCGACGTCTCACTTACGTTCTCCATTCGCTATGAATCAGATTCCGGAGGATACAAGGTTCGTTGCTGTCTCTTCTTGATCGGCATCTTCTCGACTATGGGCGTCTATCAATGGCTGTGCTGACATCTACTTCGTGCATGCAGCTCATCGACAGAAGTCAACGGAGTGACTTCGCATGAAACTGGGCGCCGGCTTTCCCGAAAGCCTGCGATGTCGAGACCGCCGTCATCGTCTTCAATATCGTTCAATACCAGAGGTCCACACGACAATGTTGGTATAATAGTATTCTGTCCTTGGACCCTTCTGACTTTTTTGCAGCCTTCACCCTATATAAATGGATCGCATGCAGCAAGCTCATCGTCAATTGTATACCCGCAATATCCGCGTCCGTCATCGTCAAACTTTGGCACATCTCTTCCTGCGAACTCGAGTCAAGGAGGCATCGTGTCACCTCCACCGACGGCCTCGATCAACCCGTCTCTTTCAAGGCGACGCAGCGACTACATCGACCAGTCCGAGCAGGCTGTCTCCACCTTTGCCAGTCGGCCATCCATTGACTACCCCGACCTTTCTGCGCAGCATGTCGTCCGCCCCCCACCGGTCGCAGCTACGCCGCCTTCCGAGCGACAGGACCAACGACGCGTGTCGGCGCATGGGCACCGACAATCGCTCTCGATCGTCGACGTGCCCAAGCCACCGACGATCAATTCAGAGTATCCCGTGTTGTACTGGCCAGACTCGTTGCTTGCGACTTCCGGCCTCAAGAATCTTGGGAATACGTGCTATATGAACTCGACGATCCAGTGCCTGAGCGCGACGGTGCCGTTTGCGCGCTTCTTTACTGGTTAGTTTTGCTGTTTTGCTTGACATTTATTTCATCGTTTGACTGATCGAACTGACTAGATGGCCGATGGAAGAGTGCTGTCAACTTCTTGAATCCACTTGGATCTAAGGGGCAGATGACGTCGGCATTCGCCTCGATTTTGCACGATCTTTGGCATCAAGAGTCACCGACAATAACACCATATGCCTTCCGGGTGAGTCTTTATAGTTACTCGTTATTTTCTATTTGTTTGCTCATCACAATTGCGTAGAAATCAATATGCATGTATGGCCAGCAGTTCGCCGGGTCGGAGCAACATGATTCGCAGGAATTCCTCAACTTCCTTTTGGACGGACTCCATGAGGATCTCAATCGGATTCTCAACAAGGAACCTGTCACGCGGACTCCAGAGCGAGAGGCTGAGCTCGAGCAGCTCCCGCAACAGATTGCAAGTCAACAGGAGTGGAACTTGTACAGAATGCGCGACGATAGCATCGTCGTCGACTTCTTCCAAGGCCAGTTCCGGAACCGCATGGAGTGTCTGACGTGCCGCAAGACATCGACCACGTACAACTCGTTTATGTACCTCACGTTGCCCATACCGAGCGGACGCAATGCTAAGGCGACGTTGCAGCAGTGCCTCGACGCCTTCGTGCAGGAGGAGGTCATGGAGAAGGCAGATGCTTGGTACGATTGCTTCGCCGACCTTTTATCTCGTTGAATGCTAATGCAAGGTTTGTTACAGGCAATGTCCGAACTGCAAGACCTTGCGCAAAGCGACGAAGAAACTCTCTATTTCGCGTCTGCCACCTGTGCTGCTCATCCACTTGAAGCGGTTCACGACGAAGGGCCACTTCACGGACAAGCTCGAGACGTTCATCGACTTCCCGGTGAAAGGGCTCGATCTCACGAACTACATGCCATCTCCGCTCCCTCCAGGCGTTGATCGCAAGTCGACCACTCCGATTTCGTTAGACGACCCGCGCTCGCAGATCCCGCCTTACAGATACGATCTGTATGCTGTAACTAATCACTTTGGGACACTGAGCAGCGGTCACTGTAAGTCTCTCGCATATCAGTAGGATTGGTAAAGAGTCTCAGGCTGATCAAATGCATAGATACCGCCTTCGTCAACTCGCGCGGCAACTGGCTGTACTGCGATGACAGCCGCATATCGACAGCTGATGCACGAGAAGTTGTGGTAAGTTCTTTTTTGCCCTCTATACACCGTTCCTAGCTCACTCGGCTGAACAGGGCAAACCGGCCTATGTCCTTTACTACAAACGAGTTAAAGCATAGTTTGTTTGTTTGTTCTCATCACGGGAAGCGAACTTTTCTTTTACCCTTTACTCACCCAAATTTTACACATACAATCATTTTATTTCGGCTTTCCGCATTTTCACACCTATCTGTTTTCATTATTGTGCACGGATTGTAATTCCAACAACAGTACTTGTAATAAATACTTCCGGATGCGACTGGCGGAAACATGTGGAAGAGCCTATGAGGATACGAATGTCATCTGATACCCTACAGAAAGAATAGAAAACTGTACAATGCGTGATGTGCTGAGGAAGTGAGGTGATCCCAATTAAATAATGTGTGTTACAAGAGATCGGAAAAAACCAAAGTTCGTCTAATAGAAGAAGTCAACACTACGCATCCACCATCACGACGTCCACCGTCTCCCCTTTCTCGGGCTTGGGCTGCGCCTTGGTGGTAAAGAAGCAGCGATGGCACAACCACTGCTCCGGGTCTACTGGCGACGGATGAAAGAACGGCGAGCACTCCGTCTTGCAGGTAGCGCATACGGTAGATTCGGTTGTAGGCTCATCGGAGACGAACGACGAGGTGTTGTCGTGCGGCGGGATCTGCAGCAGCTGGTCGAGGCGGTGCGCCTTGCGTAATAAGCTGTGAGTCTGTCCGACTGCGGCTTGCTTGTACGTGCGTGCGTATACTTGCAGAGCGGTCTAGATTTCGTGTATAATGAAAAGGTATAATGTCAGCGGTGTGAAGATGGTGACTATGCGAATCGAGACATTACCTCGCCAACATCGTTGGTGTCGCAGATATCGTACGTGTCCCGTCTGTAGCTGCTATGGTCCTTGCAGCAGATGACAGCGTTCATCGCGCCCGTCTCCCGCTTGAACGTCACCATATTCGTCACGTCTCGCCGAGAGCTCTTCACCTATTTGCGTATCTAAAGGTCAAAAGAAGCCTCCAGGAGGACTGGGCACGGGGTACAAACCGGCTGTATCTCGAAGCCAAACTTGTGTCCATATTTCCAAGCACAAGAGACGTGGTACTCTTTCGGACAATTCCCGCATCTTACGACCGCACCTCCAGGTATATTACACAGGCAACAATTCTTCGTTCCCGTCAGTATCAAATAAAGTGAGTAGACATGATATGTCAGCTTACCGTCATCCATCGATGTTTCGGGATCGTGCTAACACCCTCGACAATGCGCAGCTTTGTTGCATCCGAGAACTGCACCTCTGGGACGAACACAGAACACAACACATGTACCCAGCCTTGGCCCTCCGTCGGCTTGCATGCGCGCAGATAAGTCTCCGACGGCGCCGTCCCCGCAGCCTTCAGCGTGTTCTTCGGCGGGCGGGGACACAGCAAGCAGTCCGTGCTCAGCGAGTATTCCATCGTCTTCTCGTTGTCGCACAGCTCACACAGCCAGGAGTCGATCTGGTCTGGCTCGAGGACGGCACCGCATGCACCTGCATGCAAGGCGACGCCGCAGCCGTTGCATTTGAGTACCTTGCCAAGCGGCCCGCTGCGGAAGCACGAGACACAACGATACTGCGTCGCCGGTGGCGGCGTGGACTTCGAGCTCGCGGAACCAGTGACCTAGACAGGTTTCACAGTCAGTACATGATTCCGTTGACCCAATCCTAATATCCGTGCACAAACCTTCGCTCGCTTCGCCGTAGGCGCACTCAACGGCGTGCCCTCCCTCTTCTCCGCGCCACGCGTCTTCGCTCCAGCAGGAACACTGACCGGCGCGCTCACGCTCGCATTCATCGCCGAATCCTCGCGCGTCGTTGGGCGCGCATTCAAGTCTGCATACTTCCTCCAATTCACACCGCAGCTGTCACATAAAATCGGCGTCGCGAGGCCCTTGGGCGCCTTCCACCATACGCGCGAGTCTCGTGTGCGGCACGCCGCGCAATAGTTCGCGTTGCGCAGCCCGCCTTGCGCACTCGGCTCGACGTTGACGATGGACTTGTCGTCATCGGAGACGTTCGAGCGCTGGGCAGGAGAGGCGGCGCCCGAACGTGGGATCTTCGACTTCTTGAAGGCATGGGGCTCGCGGAGACGCGTATTCTCTTCTCGGAGCCGGGCACTGCAAAAGTAGTCCTTATTAGTCTGCAATTCCTTT
Source organism: Porodaedalea pini (assembly GCA_002794775.1). Lineage (NCBI taxonomy): Eukaryota > Fungi > Basidiomycota > Agaricomycetes > Hymenochaetales > Hymenochaetaceae > Porodaedalea > Porodaedalea pini. The sequence continues at coordinate 213,549 of NBAY01000047.1, read as the reverse complement.
AAGGTACATCGAGTTACGGACTTCTTCCACTTGCCGTAGAAACGGACGACCTCAGGCATAGAACGCGTGCCGACCTCCTCTCTCACTGCACGCAGTTCTGCACCGAACTGCGCAATACCATCCTCGAAGGCAGCGACCTCCTCAGCGTTCCACTCCCTATCAGTGTAGCGTGTATCCTCTTTCTTCCACTATGGTTGGTAAATTAAAATGTGAAAATAACAAACGGAATGCTCCGGATAATACCTTCACGCGGCGTAGCGGCATCTTTATCGAAACGTATTCGATGGTCTTGCCGTCCGCATGGGCTTGGCTGACCTTCCGGACAATCTCCGTTAGCCAGTCCACAGAGTGATACTGCTCCCTTCGCACGAGCTGCCACCGCATCACCTTGTCCACTTTTCCCGTCATTAGTAAAGCACCCGGGTGTCGACGACTGAGAAACAACTTACTTGACTCCACTTTGACAAAACAAGAGAAAATGGTTAGATCCAATGCTAGAGACGCATGGTGAATGAGAGACCCTCACTCTCTTTCGGTGTGAACTCATTAACGAGACCCAAAATCTCAATAGTCGAGTCCCCTCCACGTTCCTCGATGTCACCTATACCTCCAGGATAAGCAATCTCGAAAGCTGAGAAATATGAACGAATAACATACCAATGCTGTGCGCGCCAGAAACAGATGAACCAGAAGCACCTGAAGCAGGCGGCGCGGGCTCGCCGATGCTCAGCGGGACGGATGCCTGGAACTTTGGACCCACGCGCGTTGCCGCACGTGGGAAGATGAGATCGTCGGGGTCCATCGTATCCTCGGCAACAGTATACAGCCTTTTATCTGTTATCAGCCAAATATGCGTACGAAAGTAAACTGCTCACCCAAAATATCTAAACGGCCATAATTTAAAATGTTTCACCTGGAGCTCCTCCTCGTTGCTCGTATTCACCAAGCCCGCGCGTTCCTTACGCGGGCGACCGCGAGGTTTCACCTTTGACACTGGTGCTGGCGCACTGACACTCGCACCGCCCTTCGGCGTGCCCTCGCGGAGCACCTGCTGGGCGCCCGGAGCCTCGCGCGAGTCGACCTGGTCCTCATGCCGCCGCGAGCACGGAGCACACGTCCAGCCGTACCCGCGCGAGGGCTTCGCGACGAGCGGCGGGTTGACGCACGACATGTGAAAGTGACCCTTGCAGGAGGCGCACTGGACTGCATCCAGACTAAACCGAGTGTTTAGAGGGAATATGAGGGAAGGAGGCAGGATGTATACGACTTACTGTGCACACCATTCGCCGCATGTTTCGCACAGACGTAAAGAGTCAGTAAGGTCTGGGACGACCTCCTTCTCCGCAACCACGTACTCGTAGCGCGAAACGAGCACATCTCTGATATGCGGCGGCACTTGAGAGACGGTCAACACTGAAGCTCATATCAACGTCAGAGCGAGTTCACATACGGTTCCTGACATCCGTCGAGAGCAGGACCTCGAACTCCTTCTTGATGTACGGGTCGAAGAGCCTGTGGAAATAAAAACGGTCGGGCTTGCGTTTCCACTCGGCCAGGTTCGCAAGCTTGTCGCGGTGGATGACATAGCACTTGGCGCGCAGCTGGTTGATGTCGCAGATCTCGGAGTAGATCGCAGCAAGCAGCAGCCGCGAGTCGGCGACGTTCCGATCGGAGACGTCGGAGGGTCGGTAGTACCACGCGAGGCGGACGCGTGTGTACTGGCGGTTCCCCTTCCACTTACTAGCCTGCCATCCATTCTTCCATATCTCGACCATGCCCTCAGGCAGGAGGAACTCCATTATGCGCGCCACGGAGTACGGCGTGCCGTCGCGGATGCTCCAGTTCGGGCTGCAGTACACATGGTCTGTTTTGGGAAGGCGCGCGGCGCGGCGCGTCATGTCAGTAAAAGGAAACCATAGAATATAAAATATAAAATAAAATAAAAATAAGTAATTACCGTTGACTTTGACCTTGTCGCCATTGTTGAGCGTGACCTCGAGGTCAGACGCCATGAGTGTAGCGGGACAAGGAATGGGAGTCAAGGAGAAAAGGCGAGCAAAGAAAGCGAACCCCGGAGGGAAATCCAATGAGTGCAAGTGATCTGCGAATGCTAGCTATTCCAGGCCCACTTGAGTCCGAAACGTCTGAGACAAAACTCAGAAGTACAAAATACAAGAAATGCAGAGAGGCTTTCTAGTTAACAAGAAGGCAATTTTTTTGTTGAACAAGAGGGAAGATGGAATGTCGAGGACAAGTGTCGGTGAGGACTCAGTTCCTGGGAGCACTGGCAGAAGATCAGCGAATTCCAGCAAGTTCGAACTCAGCCTCGCCAGAATAGGCTCGAGCGGGGTGGGAGAGCCTCCAAACCTGAAAAGCCGAGAATGGGGGCAGACGAAGAAGGAAGAGGGAGTGGTGAGGGACGGGGAGGAGGAGAGGGAGAGACAGAGAGGGAGGAGATGATGACTGTTACAGAGAAAGGAGGAAAGCAGGACCCACAACTGGCCGAAGGGGGTCGTCGACTCGGAGCCACTTACCATACAAGACTGTCTGCTTCAATCTTATGTTATTGATCTATCAGACATCTTTCAGAGTGTCTGCTCTGTCGTCATGTATATGCACTGATTTTTAGGGAAAGTCTTGTTCGACTATTCCACGAGCTTTGTGGCGAAGAACTAGCCTTTCTGTCCATGCGAAGACTTCCTTTTCTGGTTGGCAACAGTCCTCCGCCTATCCCAAGGCCATTCTCCGAGTCCTTCCTACTTGATCAATTTATTTTGGTACACAAGCTGAAAGTAATGTACCCCAGCTACATGATACATATTTTTTCGAGACGCAGCAATGCGGAAATTGACCCATTTCACGAATTCTGCTGTTTATTCCATAAATCTACCACGCCGCGGAAGAGGCAACGAGGCGTCCCGAAGTCGATCGACTGATTCAACCATGGCACCATCGATCCTCAGTCAAACATTTCCTCAAAACCTCTCTTAAATGTCTGAATTCACCGCGAAAGACGACGAAATCGACTGCGACGCCCGACACCGCCTTCCGCCGAGTCTTCCCGCAAGCTCTGCGTCCCTTCTCTCACTCAAGCACTCCCCAAACACAGGCTTTGGCGTCTTCGCCACCCAACCCATCCCAGCAAGCACACAGCTGCTCGCAAGTGATGGACCCGCCGTCTATGTGATCTGTCGTGCCTTCCGCAAGGAGGTCTGCACATGGTGCTTCCAGTACGAGCGCGGGCGAAATTGGAAATTCCGGTTTGAGACCGAAGATGGACCTGGGATTGGGAATGGAGGGATGGTGTTTTGCTGCGAAGAGTGCAGGGACAAGTGGAAGGGCGGGTATGGGGAGCGTGGCGTGGAAGCGTATGCTGCTGTAGAGGCATTTGTGCAGAAGCAGGCGCGAAGTAAAGGATGGGCGAGCGAGGCTCATGGAGAGGATAACGAGAATGTACCCAGTGAAGAGGAAATCGAAGAGGTGTGTTTGATTTGTTTTCAATATGAGTTTGGTGTACCAAACAGCTGGGGTCCGAATGTCATGTTTCTGAATACCTCATTCTCGTGCTTCACGCGATTTGAGGGATGGATGGATAGTAATAAAGTTCAGAAGATTGGCAAGGTTTTCAAGGTCGACCTTATAGACTTAGGATCGGGACGAACGAGACGAACGATAGAGTCCAAAGCTAGTCACTTTGAGTCTATCTTGCCTTAGTGTCTCCGATCACTTTCCTATGAATTTTCTCCATTACGAACATCATCTTGTGCATATGCTCTTCTTTACTGACAGGCTACAGGCATGGAAAGCCGCTGAAGAACAAGCAAACCTGATCCGCGCTCTTCGTCTCGGATCTCACTCCTCCACTCCTTCAGGTCCAGAATCTTCCAACTCAAAGAGCACACCGAATTCAAACCATAGACCAAGATTCCCCTTCAAATCGCCAAAAGCAAGCCCTCGCGCAAGCCACCACGCTCCCGACCCTCGACACTGACACGCTCTTCTTCCTCCTAAGCGGTGTCCTCTGCGCCTCTTCCCCGCAGTGGTCCACACTCCTCACGCTCAACCCCTCCCCTGCAGCGGTGTACTCCTCGACAGCCGCGTTCCGCCAGGTGACGACGGCGTTCCTGCATCTCCATGCCGTCCTCCCTTCGCCACTCCTCCCGTACGTAACCCGGGTGACGCTCGAGGCAGTCCTGGCACGCGACATCGGGAACAGCTTTGGTATCCGGAGCACGAGCACGGGGTCGAGGGACGAGGTGCAGGAAGAGGACCCAGAGATGCTCGGCTACGGCATCTGGCCCATCGCGTCCTTCTTCAACCACGCCTGCTCGCCCAACGTCGCACGACGTCGCGTCGGCCGGCGCTGGGTGTTCGCGTCCGGGCGGGATGTACCCGAAGGTGAGGAGTTGTGTATCAGTTATATCCGCGGTGAGAATGTGCTGCGCTTGGAGGAGAGGCGGGGGCGCTTGCGCGATGCGTGGGGATTTACGTGTCGATGTCAGAAGTGTCTCCGCGAGGAGGAGAATGAAGGGGTAGATGGATGATAGATTTGTATATGTACACCAATGTAAATTGAATGATACACTTGTTCGCACTTTATTTTCACATTTCTTCGAGTTCGTCGTCCAGATCGATGGGTGGGAAGTCGCCAACGCGCACCTTTTCTGGACGTACAAAGCCACCATACGGTGCAGGACATGAGAAATAGCTTTTGCCGCTCACCCTGATCCAATCGAAACACGTAAGAATCCAAATAATGTAGAATGGGAAAACCGGACGTACGTTCCATTATTCTTCCCAACCGGCTCATCATACTGCACTCCAACCCACACACCCTGTCCAGTCCCGAACTCCGTCTGCCCGACAAATCTCACGACTCCACGCCTTGCGATCCCGCCCTCCGAATTCAGCGCAACCTCGCAGCGCTGGCCCACTTCGATATTAATCTTCGCGTCCGACGGTGCCTCCGACGCTGGCGCTCCTGTATGAGCGTGAGCCTCTTCGGGAGTGGAGAAGCGCCCGAGCCTGTTGCGTTGCTTGTAAGCGAGTACGGTGTCGCGCCGTGCCGCGTACTCCGCCTCGGAAAGCTCGAACTTTTCCACCTGTGAGACGTCTGTGAACTGCCCCGTGAGCGAAGCGCCGGGTGGGCTCGTGTCTTCGACCTTCAGTCACGAAGATTTCGTCAGCTCTTTTTTCATGACCCGATTTTTTATCAAGTTTTCTCGCCTTCAACGCCTGCCAATCGTGCAGCCCGTAGAATCCGAGCGGCCGACTATCATCTTCAAGCGTGCCCACAACAGACACATCGTCTTCTGAATTATGCAGTGTGATGCGCTGCACAGAGGCAGGGATTCCTGTCACTGACTCGAGCTTTGTCTTTAATTGCTGTACGGTGAGGTGCAGGTCGAGGCGCCGCTCCGAGCGCGTATCCGGCGAGACGACAAAGACGGTGACAGTTCCAGACATTTCAATGCTGCTCAGTGTTGTCAACAGAGACTCCTAGGATAACTTGTGCTACTGGAAGAGGCGATAAAAATAGGCCCGAAGATTTAGAAGAGAATGAAGAGGAAGAGAACCCAACGATCTGCGCGATCTGTTCAATCGACTTGAAATTGATCAGATGCGGACGAGGTCACGAGGCGTTTACGCGTCATACGCGTTTACATCACGTGCTTATTTTGTTATATATACAAAATTCTTGCCGATCACTGGCATGATCAGCGATCTATCCATCTTGATCTCGATTCTACTCTTAGCTTGTGAACCACAGACATAGGCCTCAGCTCACGAAAACAACGCCATTCAGTTTGCAATGTCCAAGGCACCTGCAAATCCATTGGACGACTTCTCCTTACCTTCTGGCGGCGTCATTCTCAAGTCCTCAGACGGCGTCGAATTTAAAGTCTACAAAAATATCCTGGCACTTGCCTCGCCTTTCTTTCTCCAGATGTTCACTTTGCCTCAGCCAAATGACTCCAATGACTCAGATGAACCTGAAAAGAGACAGACACGAGCTCAACATCTGACGTACCGGTCATTGACGTGCCAGAGTCAAGTGGCACGCTCAACATCATTCTGCGCCTGATCTACCCGATCGCCCCGCCATCCTTCCCGGGAATCTCTGAAGGAGGCGAGGTCACTGATGCGCAAGCGCTTGTTAGCGGAGTAGAGCCTGTTCTGGCCGCAGCGCTCAAGTAGGACATGCATCTCATTGTGAAGGAGCTTTGTGCAAAGTTGCTCACCGCGGCGGACGCTACGCTGCCTGACGGCAGTGCCGTAGACGATACGCTTGCACTTCGCGTTTTCGTATTGGCCTGCCGCCATGGATTGAAGGAGGAGGCACGCAGAGCAGCGCACGCGTCGTTGAAGGGACGAGCTACAGGCGTTTTCATCGAGGACCTTAGACACATTAGTGCAGCACAGTACTTCCACCTAATTCAATTCCACCGGAAGATAGTCGCTGTCGTGGACTCGATCGTACTGAACGCTAGTCCCTCCATTCCACACTCCGACCGCTTCAAATGTTCATCTTGCGATCCTTATGGCAATCGCACTGGTTTCGCCACTTGGTGGTCCGATTTCGTCGCCCGAGCACATCCTATATTACATCAGTCACCCAGGAGTGCCACAGTGTTTTCAACTGCGTTTCTTGAGAACATGTTCCAGAAGGCATCACAATGCAGGGCGTCGTACTGCCAGCAGGTGCCTGGAATGTGGCACACGATATCTCAATACATAAAGGAATCAATAGATCGAGCAATCGTCGAGGTATGTTGCGGAAGTCAGCATCTTGCACAATACAATAAGATCTTCTAACCTAGAGCATAAACACAGAATGATATTGACCTCAGTGAAGTCTAAGGAGGAGGCTTTATCGCTGTTCGTAAACATGATACGGTATGTAAGGCAACAACCAGAGGCTTACACATACATCGGTCTTAGCTGTTCTCTTCAGAGCATATACGTTGATGTCTTGCTGCTCATATGGCAGTTGATCGAAGGGGATGTATGCGAGTTATTAGACATACTTTTGTGCGTGTCCTTCTCTGAATGGATAAGCCTCAAAAGTTGTCTCTAGAATACAAATGAATGATGCGCTCCCTAGGTATATCCAGGACGATTGAGCACTACTTCTCTTGACAGGACGCATCATGGTCGATGGCTCTGCGCTTTTTACTATTTAAAGAAACTATAGTCCCCCCCGCTCGTGCCTGTTATTTCAACGCTTTCTGATATTAGCAGGAAGGACCGCAGCTGTCCTTATTGGTGGAAGACACAACAAGAAAAGCCTGAAGTTTTAGACAGAAAGGAGAGACGCGACGCCGAGCGATCGGTGACTCGAGGTACTTTGCCGCCGAAATTTACGAAAATTTTTATTTCCGACTCAAATTTCGGTAGGAACAAATTATTCCTACAACAACCCACTGGTCGCCCTGCACTGTCGTAACCAACGTAGATCAAATGGTCACTTCTCTGCCATCCGAGACCTCCCCTAACTTGAAGATTATTGAATTACAAATCTTCGCTGCATCCCAAAGATCGGCCGACCTGTCCGCGTTTAATCATATGTTATACCTGTCTTATTCTTTCTCTGACCATCACCACCATGCCTCAGACAGCTACTTGTCCATTGAATGACATCTCTTTACCTTCGGAAGGTGTCATTCTCAAGTCCTCAGACGGCGTTGAATTCAAAGTTTACAAGAACATCCTGGCGCTAGCTTCGCCTTTCTTTCGCCAAATGTTTACCCTTCCTCAGCCGGATGTCTCAAGTGCAGAAGGCACAGGCGTAGGCACAAGTCCTGACGTACCGGTCATCGATGTGCCAGAGTCAAGCAGCACGCTTGACATTCTCCTGCGTCTGATTTATCCGGTCATGATGTCTCCTTTGCCTGGTATGTCGGAAGACGGAATCGTTGCTGATGCGCAAGCGCTTGTTAGCGGGGTAGAGCCTGTTCTGGCTGCAGCGCTCAAGTATGACATGCATCTCATTGTGAAGCAGCTCTGTGAAAAGCTACTCGACGCGGCGGACATTGCGCTGCCTGATGGAAATGTCGCAGATGATACGCTTGCACTTCGCATTTTCGTGTTGGCCTGCCGCCACGGATTAAAGGAGGAGGCCCGCCGCGCTGCACACGCGTCGTTGAAGGGACGAGTTACAGGCGTTTTCATCGAGGATCTTAGACACATTAGTGCAGCACAATACTTCCACCTGATTCAATTCCACCGGAAGATAGTCGCTGTCGTGGATTCAGTCGTGCAAAGTACCCTCCTATTTACTCCATACACCGAGCGTCTCAAGTGTTCAGACTGCGGTCCCAGTCAATACACGAACCCTGATTTCTCCAAATGGTGGAAACATTTCGTTGTCAAAGCGGGTCCTATTTTGCGGCAATCTCCCAAAAGCACCAAAGTATTTTCGTCCACGTTTTTGGCTAGCATGTTCGACATTGCAGCAAATTGCGGATCGCCGGAGTGCCAGCCGCTGCCTGCAAAGTGGCACACGATATCTCAATATATAAAAGACTCAATAGATGAGGAAATTGCCAAGGTATGTTATGCGAATTAACATAGTCCGCGATGGTAGCTGATAATTTCGATCACAAACATAGAATGCCATTGATCTCAGCGAAGTCTGATGAGAAAGCTGCGTTTTGGTATATCCACGCATCTCAGTGTGCAAGGCAGATATGTCTCAGTTTTCGCCTTCAGACTTCTCTATCCCGTGTCTCTCAGTCCTTCATTAAACCTACCTGAGTGAGATCTACCGCGACGCTCAGTTACTACCTATTCTTCGGTCGTTCCTTTCTGTATGTAAAATAGTTTATCTTGCCACACTCTACACGAATAGTTTTGCAGTCATTTACTGACCTTACAACACTTTTGCCAGTGCCGCTCCAGTGATGCGTGTCTCAGTTTAAGCGGAAGCGGAGTTTTAAAATCGGGACACCGCCACGCGTCAGAAGCGCGCCACTTGTGTGTAATTGTAAACACGTGACTCTGTATTCGACATTCTCAGTACTAGTATGAATATCAAGCGCAAACACTGGCATTGACTTCAATCTGATGACAACTGGGCTTCCTGGTAAGCTTGTCGTCGAATCCGAGTTCGCAGATCTTCACGTCCAGCACTTTCTCGGGTAACTGAACACCTTGTGAGACCTGGTCGACCTCAGAAGCTCCTAGTTGACTGAATACGTTCTGAGACAAGCGCCACTGGCCGACGCTGGACCGCGTCGGGAAGAGCGTCGCCTGAGTTCCTCCACGCGTCAACACTCCCACAAAACTAAGTGCAGTGCAGTTTGTCTCAGAGCCCGGAGACAATGCGTCGTACCCGTCCTTCGAATGTTTACCTGTCTCGGCTAGCTTAGAACGTCACTGGAGTCCGAAATGATATAAAACTCAAGCGTACTTTACATTGAAGAATTCAACTTTCCTTCAAACGCAATCATGAAGTCTTTTACGCTCATCACCTCAAGCCTCCTCCTCGCCGCCGGTTTCACGTCCGCAAACCCTATCAAACGCGACACGAATTCGACCTCGCTTAACGCGACTCAGGTTCTCCAGTTTGCATTGACACTTGAGCACCTCGAGAACACGTTCTACACCCAGGCGCTCGCGAAATATAGCCAGGCCGATTTCGAACGTGCAGGGTATGCTTCGTGGGTGCGCGGCCGCTTCGAGCAAATCTCAGAGCATGAGGCATCACACGTAGCGCTCCTCACCAATACGCTTGGGAAGGACGCTGTTGCAGCTTGCAATTACTCCTTGTGAGTCTCGTTGATCTACTCTTATCCCCGCATCATGCTTACTAAATTACTCGACTCTCAGCCCTTACTCGGACCCGACCTCTTTTGCAGCTCTTTCAGGCATGCTCGAAAGTGTCGGAAATGCCGCATACATTGGTGCTGCCCAACACCTCGTGAGCGACCCAGCTTCACTGCAAGTCGCTGCATCCATTTTGTCCATGGAGGGTCGCCACGCATCGTGGGTTAAGTCAGCTGTCTTCCACGCTCAGCCATGGTCTAGCTCGTACGACACTCCTCTCGATGGTAACCTCGTCTACACACTCGCAGCGGGCTTCATCAAGTCTTGCCCTGACTCGAACCCCAAACTGCCGTTCACCGCGTTCCCAAACCTGACGATAGCATCAGTCGAGACGAAGTCGAAAACGCCCAATCCGGGCGACAAGGTTAAGCTCACCTACGAGAACTCGACGATGGCTGGCGACAAGCCGCAGTATCTTGCATTCTTCCACGGCTTGAACACGACCTTCGCTAAAATTAACTCGTCGGAGGCGTTTATCCCCAAGAGTCTACAGGGTCTTGTATTCGCAGTTGTTACGACCAACGACACTGCCGTTTCGGACGACTCGATTGTTGCAGGTCCTGCCCCGCTGACGTTCAATTTCGGCGCTAATGTACCTAACTATTGAATGGAAGTATACGTTCGGTTGACGGAAGTATACGTGCGGTTGACGGCTTTGTACCTTCACCTCATTTTCTGTATGTGATAAAATTTCGTGGTTGCAATGTACATTGGATTTCGCCCTTTAATATTAATTTGGATTTCCGTCGACAAGTGTCAACCCGATCCCTCATCGCTTTCCTTTGTAATTTTCTATAAGCCCATTTCCGTCCTGCATTCCCCTCTACAAATTCTTCACTTCCGCTCGTGTCATTGCCAATGGATACATGCTACTAACTCCTCGGCCGGGAGGCGGAAATGCCGTCGGGGCGACATTGATACGCGGAGGCGGAAGCATTCATCAGTCTGATAACGTCTCCAGGCGGAACGGAAGACAATGACGGTGAGTTTCTCGCGTCGTAATTACATAGGAAAGCCACAGTGGCCGCCGCGGGCTATGACAATACATTTGCGAAGTCTCTACAACCGCCATATCTGCGCATCATCCAAAACCGGGAGACTCTCCCTCTAATATCCTCTGTCGGCAGAAGTCCGCGGTCCAGCAAAAAGGTTGGATTGTCCGATGAGAGAGAGAAAATAGAGACAAGGAGCGCCGTGTCGCGCTCCCGACGGGTTGCAGGGGCTGTCTCGAGAGTATATATGACGCACCGTTTAGCGACGGAACATTCAAATCCTCTCGATACCTTCCCTCTTCTAAGTAACGGTAAATCCATCTGAAAATCATGGGCTCAATCGAGTGAGTACCGGCTCAATACCTTCGTGCTCCTTACCTCAGTTCATTGTGATATGACAGAGGAATGCACAAGATCGTCGTATCCCGCGACCTCGGCCCTCATGTTATGCCCGTTCTCCAGGAGAAAAAGGACTTCTACGTACGAGACGCTTCGTTGTTCCCTGAGATTTGATAGTTGACGGACTGTCTCTGTGATGAACCCACAGCTTGTTGTATGCCCTGACGAAGTAAAGGACAGACAAGGCTGGTTGTTGGAACATGCACCCGGTGCTGAGGGATTGCTTTGCATGCTTTCTGACAAGGTTAGTGAAGCGGGAAAAAATGTTTGAATCTTCATTTGACTTATATTGTTTAGGTGACTGCAGAGATCATCGAGGCAGGCAAGTCTTCTGTTCGGTCTAGTCCTTCTAGCCTGATAACAACCGCGGAATTAAACAGCTGGCTCCACCTTAAAAGTTGTCTCGACGATGTCTGTCGGATACGGTTTGTCTCGTCAGTTCCACTACAAGTTGTCGCATCTGATAGTTATGATCGCAGAACACGTTCATCTTCCCACTCTTGTGAAGAATAACATACGTTTGGGATATACCCCGGACATCCTGACGAACGCGGTGGCCGACCTTGCTATCATGCTGGCGCTCATGGCTACTCGAAATGCGAAAGAGACGATGTCAGTTGTGCATGAGGGACAAGTGGGTTGTTTCCTGTTCTTGACCATGTTTACCCCACTGCTTACGCGTTACCTACAGTGGCCAAACTCGCCATGGACGCCTTTCGGCTTCTGCGGTCCTCAGCTCAGTACCATCCCTCATGAAACCTCACCGGGGGAGTCGTCTCCAGGGAAGACAGTCGGTTTCTTCGGCTTCGGTCGCATCGCACAGGCAACTCTGGCACGCCTCATTCCTTTCGGCATCCGCAAATTCATCTACACCGGCAACCCTTCCTCCTCCTCAGCGACGGCCACGCCCGCAAGCCTCGAGCGCGACGCCGTACTCGCCACCTCCCTCGGCCTACCCGCCGACTCAATTACACGTGTGCCGCTCGACCAACTCGCCTCAGAATCTGACGTGCTCTTCGTTCTCGCACCAGGTGGTGCAGGCACGTATCATGCGGTCGACGCGGCGTTCCTAGCGCGCATGAAGTGCACAGCAGTCCTCGTGAACCCAAGCCGCGGGACGATCGTCGACTCGGACGCCCTCGCGGCGGCACTGCGGGAGGGTACGCTTTGGGGCGCCGCTCTCGATGTTGTCGAAGGCGAGCCGCAAATTGGCGCGGACCACCCGCTTGTACGCGAATCGCGTTGTGTTGTACTCCCGCACATCGGCAGTGCGACAACCGAGACTCGTATTGGGATTGGAAGGCTTGCGGCATACAACGTCATCGGTGGTGTTCTCGGAGAGGAGATGCCCTCTGAGCTTGAGCTTGCAGGCCGAGCGTAGATTGAGGCCCTGTCCTGAAATTTAGCCAGCTTCCTTACGGTGACTTGTAGTATATCAGATATTTCAGCTTGTATTGGACTAGATAGACTCAGCAGAGAAATTCATTCATCGTTCTTCGGATTTGCATGCCTGATACATGCGTTCGTATCAACTCGGAAGAATGAGTAGCAGCCTGAAAAGTAGGTCATTCGTTGAATGCAACAGCAAACATGGCAGAAAGAGAAGTGATTCGCGTAAAAGTCAGTCGGATAATGGTGCAAACTCGCGAAATGGAAATGGAGTAGAAAAATGAGATGAGAACGAGGTTTCAACCACAGAAATATGGCGATAATAGCTGTTATACCGCACAGGGGAGACGGCATAGAGATACATGAAAGAGGAAACGGTCTTGTGCAAATATGCCAGTCAGAAAGAACGCGTCACTTGGTGATACATCGACGAAGAAAGGAGATATTGAAGCCGCCATGCATCTGACAACCCTTCGAATAGTTTGTGTTATTTAATTATAGCGAGATTGGGAGTGATCGCGGTGCATATTTAGGCGCGAATCGTTCTTGATCAGACATCGTCATAGAAGACAGACTGCTTGTACGTGTCGTCCTTGGCAGCTTGCTCAGTCATGAGGATCTCGCGCACCTAGGGTAACTAGATTAGAATATGCAAATACAGCTTCCTTGAATACGAGGACGAACCTCAGTGGGAGGGTTCAAACCAAGAGTATGTGCACGTTCCCATCGCTCAAGACGTGTCATTCCAACACACGGTCCGTACTCGTAAGACCTATGAGTATATAAGTGCCATGAACGACGACTAGAATGGGCGAGACATACGTGTCGAAGATTCGCAGAATGTGATGAACCTTCGTCTGCTTCTCGGCATGGACTACAGAAAGTTGTCAGTCCAGAGCACTCAGGCAAAGTAAAGCTACTCACTAGGAGGAACTTCTCCCATACGCAATCTTGCCTGATTATAGAGCCTCAGTACTCGAGAGCTCTTCTCCAAAACATCCAGATCCTCGAGCTCCTCATCCGAAGACGAGTCGGAATCATTTGTAGGCCCCTTACGCTTGGTATTCCCACCAATAGCCTTCGCTGAGCCGTTCTCAGTCTTGCGACGCTTCATGCCGCGCTGGGCTGACGCCGTGCTCACCAGCACAACATCGTCATCGCTAGTTGTGTCTGCGGTCGTGGTATTTATGCTGATGGTACTGTCGAGGCTTGCTGTGCGCGATCCTTGCTCTCTCTTCTCGCCGCCCGGTGGCTTCACTGAAGTTATAGATGGGCTAGCCTTGAGCACATTCGCCTTTCCCGCCGCGGTCGAACCGCGCTTCGCTGACGCGAAGGAGAGTGTTCCTTGTTTCAGCGCCATTCCAGACGAAGACGACTTTGTCTTTGGTGCCATGTTTGAAAGCTTGAGAAGTACTTGAAGAGTTCAGCTAACGTTCCGTAAATGGTATGTAGCAGGTTGTGGTTCAAGGCAGAGTTTCGATGTTCAACCTCATGCGTTGTTCAACAGGCATTCCACATTCAGGTATAATATTCTCACGAGTGCGAAATGCCTTTTCTTGACTCGGAAATTCGGAATTGCTCCGAGTCTTTGTGCCCAACATCTCAACAACGACTCAGCTCAATACTCTTCAAGGGATGGCCCTTAATCCATCCGATCTTGCAGGATTAATATTGCCGCTTGTCGTCCTCGATTTCGTCGTTGATGCGGTGATTCTTGACTTGCTGCCGCTGTAGGGAGATCTTCAAAGACGGTACTTGGGCTTCTCATGCTAGGCTTAGCTCTAGTATCGAGCAGTCTTTTCTCCATTCAGTTTCAACACGTTTCCGCAGGATCCAGTTCGTTGCTGCAGATTGCGAGAGCTAGGTTTCACAACAAAGGACGGAAGCTGTCCTATATAATGCTCCCATCACCTTTGAAAATCCCTCTCCGAGGTATTGAAGCGTTCGCCAGACCTTCAGTGCTATATCTCGAAATGAGTGTTGTCATTCACGATGGTGGCAAGGGCGACCATGATGGTTTTCATATCTTCCTTCAGCAAGTTTGTTCTCAACCATATTTAAAGAGACTATGCTTGAATGCTACCTAGAATGCCAGGATCAAAGCATTTTTTCCGTGATCACAGACCTTCGACATCTCAAATATCTTGCCGTATCACTTGAACATAGGGAGGAGGAACCGTAGCTTTCTGATTCAAGTTTGCTGATTACGAAGGGCCTCGTGATAGGGTATCTATCCATTTATCGGGCCTGAGCTTAGATCTGGACTCTGAGCCTTTAAAATGGATTGAAGGAAACGATTCTGATTGTCCGTGTGGATGTAAGGACGATTTTCATAAACTCGGAATTGTATATAATTTCCAGCTTTCTATAGAGTTTCTAGCAAATTCTGACAAATGACTTTCCTGATTTCAAGTTATTGGGAGAACTGGAGTGGATTGCAAGCTCCAGGTCTGTCCACTCCTTCCTGATGGTGTCCATACTCCGCGGACTGGAAAATTGACCACTGGATTCCTTGTTGGACGGGCTCACCATCATCTCTTGGTGTCCAAGTTGAGGCGAGTAATTCTTGAATTAGCCCTCACGTCCATCTCTAGAGAAAAGAATAAATTTGATGTCTTCGGTCTCCGACCTCAAGGGTTAAATGAAATTAGGAAAACGTGTGCTAAGTCAAGTTAACCTCAAAAGACACGGCCCAGTACTTGCTCTTTACATCAACTCGCGATATGGGATTGAAAGGTCATATTATAGTAAGACAAGAAGGCAACTTGAAATAAGGAATGTGCACCCGCCAGTTTAAAGAAGGCGGTATCACTAACAGCCGATCTCGAATGAAAAAGTGAATATCAACATCATGATTCTGTATTGCACTAACTACACCATTATCAGATTCGGTAAACTACACACTGGCATCGTACGATAAAAACGGAAGAGCTATACGAGCTATAAGGATCTTAACTTTGAGCGAGAAACTACAGACGTCGATGCATCGATAGCATGAAAGACGAGGGCGAGCGGTTCGGATGGCTTATGTTATCATACGAATAAAGAATGGCACGAGGACGAGGAAGGAAAAAGGAAAAGCCATGATGAGCGAGCGTAGGAGAGAAATCTGGAGCAGCTAAACGGTCTTTTGTAATGCTAGACTCGGAAGAGAGCGATATAAGAGAAGGAAAGAAACGGTTATGGCGAATGAGAATGCAAATAATGAGATCAGAGAGTTGACCTTCGTAATGGTGTTGTCGGTTTGTCACGTCCACTTCCACTTCTTCTTCACTGCCAGATGCAGCTTGTTCCGCGCCTCCCTCAACAGATGAATTGAGTCGTCATCGTGTAGCTCGAGCTTCTCCGAAGCCGCGGCGACATAGAACTGGATGATGAGCTCATCGGCGTTCGGCAAGCCGTCTTTCTCTAGCCAGCCGCACTCCTTCAGAGGATAGCTAGAATTCCAATTGATTGAATGAGCGCTGTTCATGCTGAAGTGGACGTCCTAGGACCCACCCGAGCCATTTAATAAGCCACAGATATACACGTCCTTCACTAGTACTCCCGGCATCCTTAAGATTAGCGACCGATCTACCGATGATCTTTTCGACAATAAAATAGTCTTCCAAATCGTTGCTCGCTTGGCCCGGCCAGTCGCAGTCTGGACGGCTGCAAGGGTCATTGACATTCCCCTTAGCGGCGTTTTGAGCTGGTGGTACACAATAAGTACTGTATGCGTTTCTCAACTAAAGCTGAGAGCTCACGATCATTGCTGATTTTATTTGACATTCGGGCATGGCATTTGGAGGACCAAAAGGCAAAACAATCCATGAGGGAGAGTTGTGGTAGAAATTTAATAAGAAAACTTACATGAAAGAGCATGGCGGACAGATAAATGCTGCTTCCGGAATCAACCTCGCGTCGCCTTCTGTGACTCCGACGCACCGGTAGTGATAGTGCAAGTCACATCTGAAAGCTGTCAGGCAATCATCATCGCATTGATATGATACCCATCACATACCTATCACATTGCAGCAGCTACGGATAACAAGGTATCACTTTTATTGTGGACGGCATTGAAGGCTACATGTCAGACACACCTGGTGACCAAACTTCTCTCCGACAATGGACTTTGTCGGCCAGTCACATTGCTTAAGAACTTCAGAAGGATGTACGGGCGCTACTGCGCCCGCCTCTGCCTTCGGGGGCCTTCCTCGCTCAGGCTGCTTGCTTCCAAAACTGTGTGTGGAAGTCGAGGGTCCGCTAGCTTCGTGAGCCAGCTTTCTCCGCTTCGTCGATCCAGCTGATGAGGGGTTGATACTCTGGCCTGATTCCTGGGTACCGGTACAGCCTCTCTTCTGATGGCCGTAGAGAGAGCTTTTGTGGATGTAACCTCGGCCACACTTGTTGGGACACCAGTGCTTAAGGAGCCTGAAAACCCCCTGCTTCCGCACTCTGGCCTTTCTGCCTACAAGAGAAATGGGCGGAATGAACGGCGAAGATGATGGGGAAGCGACAGCGCGAGAGGCCATTTTCTCTTTGGGTTTCAGATCAGGCAGGTCGCCGTCGTCGTCGTCATCCGACGAGTCCTCCTCATCTTCAGACGCAAGAGGTGTGAGAGGCGAGGGTGATCTATCCGGGTCAAGCACGGAACCGATATCCCCGGAATCTGACACAGAAATGCAGGTCGGGTCAGTTAATTGATGATGTAGGCTGTCTTTCGCCTCCGCAGCGTCAGCAATGACTTTCCTCTTTAAGGTCACTCTTGGAGAGTGTGAAGTGGACAGATCAGAGGATGGCGGAGAAGAGATAAGCGTTCTACTCGGGTCAAAAGGTGCATGAACGCCGGACAACTGCAAAGCCGCCGACGAGGAATATTTCTCGAGCATTTTGTCGGTTTCAGTACGTAAGTTAAGTTTGACTTCGGAAAACAGAGCAGCATGGAGATCTTGATCAAGAAGTGGAATAGGATAGCTTGGGAATGAGAATTGGTTCCGAACAACAACAGCAGTTGAAAAAGGTCCATCGATGAGCGTAGCTGCTGAGGTGTTCCCAGAGAAAGATTCGTCCTCTGGAGCAGGGTCGAGATCGTTTGTGTCAAGTGTTGTGAACAATTCCATGAGCTCTGCTTCATTGAAAGATTTCTGCGGGGACACTGCGTTCGCTAGAATTAAAAGGATTTAGCACACAGCACACAGTAGGAAACGCGAAACCGGAGGATCACCACCGGCACGGTCGCTCTTCATCTCGGAGACATCTTTGCTCTCCGTAGTAATGCCCTGATCATCGGTCATCACACCGGCATCACTGAGAGCTACGAGTGCGTCAACGACAAATATAGACTTATGGCGCATATACACTATAACTCACTTTTCGTAGGTTCACAGATCGTCTCCCTGATATTAGACAGCATTTCCAGGATGCTCTTGAGTTTCGAGGAGAAACCACCGTCGCCTGAAATATGCGGAACACGATCAGTCTGAGATCCATATGTATATGAGACCCATACTGACGCGCTGCTTCTGCATCCTTGAAGTGTCCCATAGCTTCCTGAAAGTCCATCGCGATAAACTCCAAGCGCTCCGGCAGGCTGAGAGGCTTGGTGGACGTGTTGTTATCCTTCGAGACCTTTGAAAAGCTTTTTTCGACGTCGACAGCGTTCCTGAGCGTTAGCAGCTCGCCATGCAAGGAGAAACCCAGGTCCCGGCAAGTATCATTGAAGAGTGACGCTAGATCCTCCTTGTCAGCGTGCGCCTCATCGCGCGCCGCCTCTACCAGCTGGGCCAGCCGGTCAAGCATAAATCCGTACTCTTCTAACTGTTGAGCCAGTGATTTGGATGCATCCGAGTTCGAAGAGGATGTCAAAAAGACAGAAGGCGAAGATAAAGGAGAAAGAGAAGGATTGATGTTATTAGAAGCCATGGAAGAAGGTTGCGATCGAGTTTCAAGCAATTTTAGGCGAGATTCGAGGGATTCGACAGAAGTTTGGAGAGCTTTTGCTGTAGCTTCATTCGTCTCGAGGTGACGAGTGACATCGTCAAATCGCGCACCGAGCACGGGCAAAATTGCGTCCATCACGCTCTTCAGAAGAGATGTACCCCGCACTTCTTGTTCAGTCAACGCGATCTTCACGGCGTTTGTAACCGCGCCCTGCATTACATGACACAAAGAATCGAATCGCTCGCCAATGCGCCGCTCACGCTCGCGCTCCGCAGTCTCATATCGCTGTACCCGCTTTTCAACAACCGCTTCGAATCCCTGCATGCGCGTGTTCACACCTCCGATGGTGGTGTTATTGAATAGCACCAGGAAATCTGCAAACTCGTCCATCCGGGTGGCAACAAGTTGACAATCAACCTCGTGTCCATTGTTGCTGGAGCGGTACAACTGAGATTGCACGCTTGCGTGGTGAAGCGCAGGCTGCTGAGAAGGCACCTGCGGGCGCGACCATGGGTGGGGGCTGCTCATAATGCGCAGACTGAGGATGAGGATTTTTGAAGGGTATATCGCAAGGCATCGTTACAGGTTGCTGTGAAGTCAAAGTTCCACCCGTAGCGCTCGTCGGCGGGCGCGAGGTCTTGAATGGCGCCGTAGCGCGTCGAGTCTTGGGCGTCGAAGCGTCGAAAGGCGTAATGAGCTCTTCCCAAAACGGCATATACGCGTCAACAAACCAAAACATAGCAAGAGATATTAAAGAAGAGTGTGCGGGAGATGAAAGAAGGATGATGCGAACGCACTAGAGCGGTAGAAGTTACTCAAGTTAATCTCTACATAGATCCTTGATGCGCTTACTTAGGAGAGGCGCCTTGGGCGCTCAAGGTTTATATACGTACATACAGACAAATCAAATAATAGTACAGATGGGTGACAAAAGTGACCGTGATTGCGGTTTTTACCTGTATTTTGATAGTTTCTCAATCACTTTTTGTCCGTTTTCCTTGAAAAAAATTGAGCACAATCTGGCATACATACCTGATGTCCCTGTGAAATATTATTGCAATCAGAGATAAAATGAGTCAGTGGTGAGGGAAACAGAGGCAAGAGGGCATGTCTCATTTCAGTACCTTTTCAGGGCAATTTTTGGTGCTTTTCCCCTTCTGTAGCTAGAACAGCAGAGAGATGAGCCCTGAAAATTTACATGGATGTAATATAGTATATTTTATACCTGATATGATTTTTTCAGATTTTTGGGGCATTATATGTGTGCTGGCATATAGTGTATTGAGGATGGACATTCATATAGCCTGAAAACAGGCAGATTTTGAGAGATTTCAAATCCATGGCCAATAACTTGCCACAAACACCTTCAAAAAATCTGAAAAAATCATATCTGGTATAAAATATACTATATTACATCCATGTAAATTTTCAGGGCTCATCTCTCTGCTGTTCTAGCTACAGAAGGGAAAAGCACCAAAAATTGCCCTGAAAAGGTACTGAAATGAGACATGCCCTCTTGCCTCTGTTTCCCTCACCACTGACTCATTTTATCTCTGATTGCAATAATATTTCACAGGGACATCAGGTATGTATGCCAGATTGTGCTCAATTTTTTTCAAGGAAAACGGACAAAAAGTGACTGAGAAACTATCAAAATACAGGTAAAAACCGCAATCACGGTCACTTTTGTCAGGGAGCTGTAGTATACTACAAATCGTAAAAATTACATATCGAAAACTTACCGATGCGCATTCCTTCCATTTTCATGAATTTGGGGTCCAGCAGCGTCGAGGCCAGATACCATGTCTTGAAGACTCGAAGAAGGCGCGCCCGTGTAACAATGCGCGTCCGGCACAATGGACAATGTTGCTTGTCAAGGGGTAAACAATTAATGAGTAGCATGGAGAATCAACGATCACGATGTTCGCGTCCTCATCTTGACACAAGACACCAAGCCTACTACGCCTGTCCGCGGCCAAGGTGGAGAGGGAGACCGCGATCGTTCAGATAGCAATGTATCTTTACTTTTACTTGCGTCCGACGACGGAGATGGAGAGTTCGAACATGTCTGTGCAGGGAAGAAGGAGTATGGCCTTGAGTGCTATCATCAACCTCATTCTCACTTGCGCTCTGCACCGTCGTACGATACGCCTCCCTCCACTGCTTGCGTTCTTCCTCCTGTTCTCTCTCTCTCGCTTCCCTCTCCTGTGCTTCCCGCTCCGCACGCTCTCGTTCACGCGCCGTCCACTCCCGCTCCTGAGTTTCCCAAGCCTCGCGCCCCCGCACGGCCTCCATGCGAGCTCTTTCGCGGCGCTCTGCCGATCAGTGCGTGAACGCGAGCGACGATTTCGCTCTTTTCGAGCACGGGTCCTGGCTGGACGTGGTTGTCATCGAGCACATCCTTGAGGATTCCGATGTTGAGCTCCCCTACTTCTTCTTGCATCGTCAGAAGCTCGTCAGCGTTGGAACATGTGGTCGAGGCGCCGGCGCTGCAAGGGAGTAGCCTTGCTTCTCTTAGGGTCCGGACGTGCATTTGTGCCAGGGTTTGTGCTTTGATAAAGAGTCAACGCTGGGTGATTCTGAGGCATATTGTTAGCTCGCGGCGGCACGCTACTAGCGTACTGCGTGCCACCCTCCGAAGGCATCTCCGGCTCCCACCGTACAGCCCAATAATTGAGAGGTAAAGGAGTCAGTGTGGCTCGGCTCCCAAACAATAGGAACCCGCGACGCATCGAGTCGCACGAAGACTCCCAAACAGTAAGAAACGGGCGGGTACTCTTAGTGGACGGAAGCTCATGTAGGAGCGGGGATTGTGAAGCAGAGAAATTCCTTTTGAACAACGGGGACCGACTTTGAGATTGAGGCTGAGGCTGAGTGCTAGCAAAGTTGAGACTTGAAGTTGAGTTTTGCCTCGTTGAGGTGTACGGCGCGTAAGGAGGTGGCCCAGGAGGCGGAGTGTATTGGCTACGTGCGTTGAGTTGCTGCTGTTGCTGAACATTCCAGTGCTGCATGGCTTCTGGTTGTACTCCTTGAAGATGAACGGGTCGCAGATCCGACCAAGCAAAGTCGCTAGTTCGAGACCATCCAGTTCGCGGGTCCAGATGCTGTTGAGGATGAGCTCGTTCTGGCCTCGAGAATAGGCCTCAAGAACGAGTAGTCTGGCCAGTAGGCACTGCATGTTTCCTGTAGTAGTTTTCATTCGACCGTGGTAAACATCCGCTCTCCGTCTAGATGCCAAGTTAGCAGCTCAATAAAAAAATCAAATATGGATAGGTTCGGGATACATACCCGAGCGGCAATAATTGCATTGATGATGTTGTCTTTCTCTATGACTCAATCATGTCTGCACCAAATCTGAGTCCGTACGCTTGCATGTAGTTCTTCAGTTTGGCTAAGAACTGTGAAAAAAGAAAGCCTCTCCCTCCCCCCGTGACTGAACACACAGGAGTGAGTGCGGTTACTTATTTTCAAAATTATATGCACTCACGTGATTTCATGCATCAAAATAATCAAGTTTTGAGGGAGATATGATTTATTTTGTGTTTTGAGGTACTCAGACTCAGAGTCACAAAAGTTATAAAATAACGTGAGTGTGTGTACTTTTGAAAATAGCTGTAAAATGGATAGGAGATAATCCTGAGTGGGAACAGTCTCGTGTATGCCTACCATCACTTAACTCAATATCGTACAGATCTATGATACAAAGAAGGGCGCATGTATCCCGTGGTTATCCTTGCTATTGTCAGAGACATCCAACCTTCATCGGCTTTCATTAGCTATCTCAGAGTATACGCCCGAGTCTCCCGGCATCGCTCTCTTCTTTGCATGTAGGCTATTTGGACTTCGAGCATGTGCTTGGTGGGATTGGCTGGAAGAGCAGGGAGACTTGAGTTTAAAGGAAGTGGTGATTAAGAAGACATGTATTTAGTTTAAAAATTCGTACTGTAGATGTCCGTGCAGTCCCAAGATATCATATAGCCTGCTACTCGCTTTTACATCAACTCGTGACACAACAGGTAGCGCTAATAGTGAGACCGATCGCCTGCAAACTCTACCAATACATGTCGCAAACAAACAATCCACCCACCGAATCATCCCCCAGCCTCCTTCCCTCTCGCTCAGAGGATATTCCCACCTCTCCGATTCGCCCCTCCAGTGGAAATCTTCACCAAAAGGGACTCGGAACCAAGCGCGAGGTCTGTGACCTCCATCGCTCTCCATGCATGTAAGAACGGACCGATGTACCTCTATATATTTCCGCTCAGGGTCCTGATTCCAAGCGTCTCCGTAGATCTCGCGCTCCCTGCCAAAGTTGATTCGAGTCTCGAGCTCTCTACGCGAGGAACGCGAGTCCTGTAGGCGAAAGATGATTGGCCAAATCTCGAAAATCCACCAAAACCAGATCATAGAGAGTTGATCGTACGTAGGAGATAGTGCGTCCTTGAGTTCCTCCTCCTCTTCACTTTTCCACCTGGGCCGTTTTAATCGATTCTCCGTCATAAGAGCATGTATCATATCTATAGGCCCTGTTATAGGCCCCGTCGAAACATGGGGAATCGCAAAGGTGACCTTAAAGTATTTCGAGTGCCTGATGAGTTTCAATGGATACGTCAAGACCGAGAGGAGGAAGGAGAATAGCCACGCGAGTGGGTCCCAGAGAAGACGAAATAATATCCATAAAAAGTGATAGAAAGGCATGGTCTTGCGTCAACATATGGCGTGTCGGACTCCCGAAAGACGTTGCTCTCGACTCTTCTCAGGATCTTCCAAGTAGGAGAGTGCCTCAGTATGAAGCCTAAAGTCCTGCTGAAGTATGTATATCCTTGTCGAAGATGATGCCTGTATCTGTCCGGAAGCACTCCGCATCCCAGTTCAGTGGTGGGATGTTATATACCGACCGGAAAGCAATACCCAATCCCGTGGGAGGGTTCGGCCCAATTCGAAGTTTGAAATTTGGCACGAACTTCGCACGTTGCTCGTCCAAAGCAAGTGCTTGACGAAAGACACGGACGCCTCCCTTTTTTGTAGAACTCACGCTGGCGAAAGGCAACTCCCTTCCAGATATGTCAAGCGAGGCAACAGTTTCCCTGCGGTGGGGAACTGAACGAGATATAAGCCTATACTCAAAAGTGACTGCGTTCAACATACCAGACACCGATGAAGCCACAGTTGACATCTAACGAAAATGCTTATTTATACGATTCACACTCAGGAGAACCCGTCTTTTCATCGCTGCATTTGAATACCTTCGAAGCAAACGGGATTTGAGCGTGGTTTTCTGCTGGCAATAGGCGGACCTTCTGCACGAATCCAAGAAGTACGCGCGCTGTGTATGCTCCTCTTGAAAATCCAAAAAGTGAAATTCTGTCGTTTGGTTTATCTGATACCCATACCGAACATTAAAAGAAGATCCGCAAGAAACGCCATTAAGCTTGCAGTGCTGCATCAAAAAGCGATACGTGTCTGTCGTCGGTCATGTAATTAGAAGTCACTTTCACTTTAGTGAGTGACTGCGACGAACCTTGGACGTGGTTTTCAAGATTCCATCCTATCGCTGCATCTAACGCCATTGAAGCCTCGATGACCGGTCTCGTGACGAAAACCGGGTGTATATATGTCCCAATACCAGTCTGGTAATATACTAATTGCTCGTCGTTGTCCTTATGGAGGCTTTTGAAAAGCTGAAGAAAATTTGAGTTCTAGTAAATGATGGTAAAGCCCATTGCATCGAGTAAAGAAGTCAAATTACTTCATCGCTGAACTGATTACCATTGCCATCGAAGCAAAGGACAATCGTCCGTCCCTCTCGAACAACATTCCTATGGTCAGCAGTAACCCAGTGCCTCTGAGACATGGATAGTTGACAGTAGCAAAGTGATAAGTAAAGGAGCGGATGACACGAGGAGACGAGATGTGTTGCTGAAGCCGCTTTTGAGAGTGGGAGCTTATATGAAATCCCAGAGAAGCAGTGCTGACACACCTAGACCATTCGCAGACCCAATGCTGCTGCGCTGTTTCCTCGTTCCTATCTGAACCGAGTATGCCAGGACGTCATACACGAGGACTGTAGGAGCAGGAGAGCTACTCGTCTTTCCGGTGATCCTGCTGTTTTAGTTGGGAAACACGTACCAGAGGTGCATTCAACAACCCGGAATCCGAAGCGGCAGCTATCCTCCAATGAAGATTCGGCGCCAATGAAGAACACTCCAGTCAGAATCAGTTCCTTATTCACGCCAAAAGTACACGAGGACCGTAGAATCGCAAAAATGCTACTCTTCCTTTCGAAGATCTTGCTGTATTAGGTGGAAAACACGTACTAGAGATGCATTCAACAACCCGGAATCCGAAGCAACAGCTATCATCCAATGGAGAATCGGCGCCTACGATGAGCACCCCAGCCATAATCAGTGCCCTATTCACGTCAAAACGTCTGCTTTGGGCGTTTAGAATCCTCATGCCCTCATTTCATCGAAATGAAGCGCGCTCGACGGGAGCGCATACTGATGCCATTCCACACTTCCGCGGACGCGCAGATGGCCAACAATAATGATCATAGGAGGTAATCCTCACGTGGATTGAAGAGCCAGACCCGTTTTTCGACAGCCGTAACATGTTCGTT
Source organism: Porodaedalea pini (assembly GCA_002794775.1). Classification (NCBI taxonomy): domain Eukaryota; kingdom Fungi; phylum Basidiomycota; class Agaricomycetes; order Hymenochaetales; family Hymenochaetaceae; genus Porodaedalea; species Porodaedalea pini. Next base: position 188,400 of record NBAY01000047.1, on the reverse strand, counting down.
GTCCGTTTCAACGGTTTCTGACGAAAGAGGGGCCGGCAGTGAACCTTTGCGAATAGGGTAAGTTCCATTATGTGTCAACCAAAGGCATCCGATATCAGCCAGTTTTCTCAAAAAAAAAAAAGGAGAGAAGAGCTTTCCTGTCGCAAGTGAAGGGAAAAGACTCGTATCCGACCAGTTAAACGGAGTATGGAAAGATAGCTATCGGACGTTTGGAATTCGGTCCAAAAGTGCACCTGAAAGAGTGAGGTCTTCGTCCGTCGCATCCATAGACATAGCCTTTTCTGGGCATCTTGAGTCTATGACATTTGAACGAGAGCCATTGAGCGGAAATCTAATGCACATTTATACCTCAAGAAATAAAGTCAGGAGGAAATATTCTTGCCGAAGATGGAAGTATCCTAATGACCTGCCATGGATGCTGCGCGAGCATCAACAGCAGCTCTCCGACTAGAAACGACAACGTCCGGCGAGGCAATCACAGTTCTAAAATGTAGCTTCTTTGGGACTGAATGTCGGCTGAGGACAACGTCAAGGACCTTCTGGAACAATCTGAGAGGGAGACCGCTTTCCAAACCCCGTCAATAACATTAATGCGTCGGAGCGGGACTTGTACCAATCCACCTCTCTGACTTAGCAGAATATTGATCGTAGTGATCGCTTTGATAATCTCTGGACACCTCGAGACTAGGACTGAGGTGCTTGCGGATGAGCTGAAGACACGCCGCTGCTGTGAGTTTGATTTCTTGGCGAAGACGGAGTTGTGCCCACCTAAAACGCTAGCTTCACACTGAAAAATTAGCTCCCGAGAAACGCATCCGAAAACTGAATGTGAATCGGAAATGAATACTTCAAGTGTTTTGGAAGGCAGTTGACGCGTCAGAAAACAGAAAACGGAAGTCAACAACCAAGTCGGGTTTCTCCCCGAATCGGGTAAAAAAAGGCACGTGAGACCTCCGCAAAGACAGCCGTCCGTGATGACATAGACACTGACAAGAGACCGAAGAGAGGTGTGATTGTATTCCTAGAAATGACAATCACGATCAAACAGTAACGTTGCCAATGGACGCATCGACGGCGGGGGCGGCGATGACAACAACCTGCACAGGCCTTCATCAGCTAAATAAAGGACCGAGGGCCACGGGTGACCGGTGTCTTCGGAGTCGGACGGCGGAATCAGATCTCCCACTTCGTCTTCTACGATGCAAGGCTACTACGTTTGGGCCCGAACGGACTCGGCGCTCTTTATATATTAGGCACAGCCCGCGCGTTACCCGGGCCAGGTCCTCTTGATCACCTACCACCACCACCCCCGTCTCTCGCACGGTCACTCACATTCGAATTCCATCTGTGCGACCCACTCGTCCAGACAAACAGTCAACAGCGACAGCAGGTGTTCTCATCACTGGGGGCCCAGTGAATTAGGCGGTATAACCGAACAGTATGTTGCTAGTCGAACTCTATAGAGGCGCGCTGACCAACGTCGTATTTCTATTGATCACAGAAAAATGCGCCATCTTATTACAGCCCCGAGGACCAGGCATAGAGGACGCAGAGCGCCATACCACAAGTGCGTGCTTAATTCATTGCTGTTCAGTACCATACTCACCTCATGTCGCGTCCCCGCAACGTTGTAGGCCAGACCTGCTATCGGAGTCGACTGAGTCAGAGACGCTGAGACGCAACACTCGGAAGCGCCGAGGCTCCCCTTTACCTGCTGCTCAGAATAAGCGCGCGAAGCTCGATCCCGGGTGCGTGTTGCCTTCACTTTATTCATCCGTTTTAGGCACCCACGTTTCTTGTGATAATAAGCTGACTTGTCCGATAGGACCAGTGAGGCCAATAATAAGAGAAGACCTCGAGCCACAGTCTTAGTGCCTAAGTTGTCAGTGCAATCTCTCTCGGCACAATCATCACGCTGACTTCGGAGAAATGAATTCACGCAGTGTGCCATCGCAAAGTAATCGTACAGCTGCGCGCGAGGAGCGTCTTCGATCGGACCCTAATGCGGATGTAAAAGGACCAATGCTTGTTACGTGCCGCCTGTGCGGCAAGGACGTTAAGCTCTCAAACAGAAATGCGTACGAAATCTCCCACTGGTCAAGACACACTCAGCGCTGCAAAGCAAAGCGTAGCACAGGCAATGTCCGCGATGTCGGATCCAAGGCAGTTCTTAGTGTCACGAGTGAAGATATGGCGGAGAAGCCAGAATTTAGTTCTCGTCCGATCGCACGGATATCTCCCGGGTCCTCTCCACTCAAACTCAAAATTTCTTTCTCAAAGTGTCCTCGAGGGTCAGTTCTAAAGAATGGTTCTGGAGATGCGCCCAATCCGACCGTCGTAGGAGACGATGTGTTTGTCCAGTCTGAAGTGCGGATTCAAAGCACCAAACCGAGCGTGCAGATCGTTGCAGCAGCAACCCCGGAGGCTCCCCTTCAGAGGGCCTCATCGCACAAGAGATCAGAATCGAGCGAGTCGAGAATGACCGAAATTAACATCATGACACCTCCAGTATCGCCTTGCGGACTGCCCTCCATCGCTATTGCGTCCCCCTCATCTGATCTAAGTTTGGACGAACTACGAGATAGTCGCTTGGAGTCCAAGGCCGTTGAGCAAGACGAGAAATGGACAGATGGCGAACACACAAGCTCTCCACAAGAGATGTTCCTTGCAGAGAGTTTCTTGGTTGTTAGAGACGCTATGCAGTCGAAGACGGACGGAGATCTTGCCGAGGTCGTCAGTGCTGGCAGCAGTGGTATAGACGTCGACACGGCCGAGCCGCTTGGAGGCACGGCTTTGCAGGGGTGTAATGATAAGTCGAAAGCCGATATCCGAATTTCTCATCTTGCTTCGCAACTTCCAGCTGCCGAGAGGGCTTCTCTTCTCCAGGACGCGTCGCTCGTCGATATCCCTGTCGCCACCGAGGCTATCGCGTCGCCGTCTTCTGCAAATATGCCCTCCGCAGAACCTACGACTTCGCCACCATCTCCGGAATTGGAACAAGAGATGTCCGACCTCGAGTTCGAGTATCCGGACTGGGTGCAACCCGCCTTCTCAGACGCGTTCGAACGCGACCTGCAAGCGTTTGGAATATGCCCCGAAAATGTAGTCACTTTCCGGGAAAATTTCGAGCCTGAAGATGGCGCAGGATATGTGACAGGCCGAGGTATGGAGAGCATGGTGTCGATGGTGGCAGTATAGACGAGGTTGTAATTGCTCAGACCAAAGCATTGTTACTATTTTCCTCTTTTTGGGAAAGTCGTCGATCTGTCGATCATTGACGCTTGATTGTGGGTACCCCGTTGTTATTTTTCTTAAATTCGCGCTGTAGTCCTTCTAGCCTTGTTGCTCTGACTATCCTGCATTTATTACGCTTCCTACCAACCTTGTTCCGGACTAGATGTATTGACTGTGTCATTTTTTCCCCCAATACCCCTGATTACTACTAACTGTCTTGCTGCTTTTGTTGTCGTGTTTTAGACTCGGAAGTGTAACATGTACTTATCCTGGATTCTTTCATCGTGCTGCGAGTTCTTTATTCTTACATGATATAACATGAAGCTTGGGAGCTGAAAATCTTAAATCAGAATATATTAAATTATGACAGGGTTGTGCACCGTGAGCGGATGTGACCTTTTTGCTTCAGGTTGCCACGTGCTGCACGTCTGTTTGTCACTCATTCTTGCACTCCTGAGCCCGACTCCGGGCCTTGCACACCTCTCAGCGAAAGCCTCAATAGCAATTGCCCTTCAGACTTTGCTATTTAATTGCCAGCTTAGAGCTTGCATCGGAAATGCTGGTGCCGCGGTAATGACCCCAGTCTGCAATGGCACACTGTGAAAGTGATTATTAATGACATTGACAGTACTCATTCCTACGTGAACATAGTTTTGCACACAGCTTCTAGTCTTATAGGTTGTACTCACCTTGCACAAAATTATCTGATCTTAACTTTATACCCGTCGCACATCGTTATTTCCATAGCTCCATCATAGGTCTGTAAGCACTCGGACGGGCGACAGAAGGACTGAGTACAAGGGCCCGCTGAATGTATACCTTCAAACTCGACCACTACCCTATAAGAATTGACTTACTACAACTGCCAATGCCCCAACTCGATGTAGCTGGCATTAAGAAGTTCATTCACCGCTAGATCACGCGATAGATATACCATCCGTCAATTTCCATATAATAAATGTTTCATTTTATTTCATTTGGATTTTTTTCTGCAATACAGAAGAGAGAAGACTTTAGGAATAACAGAACGGATCACATGTCTAAAATGCGTCCTCTACGTTCCCCTGGTATGTACTCAATTCGGAGGAGGCATCATACACGAGCCAGTGAGCAGTCTTCCGACCTGAAACCACCAGGGGATCCATTATGATCCCTTTTCTAATCTTTGACATAATACTTCTCGTATCTTCTTGGGTAAACAGGTTCGTATGAAACTCTCCTTGGCTTCAGCGGAAGAGGTCGGGGACGACGATGTTCACGGTAGACTCCGGGTTCGTAGTCACTCTCACTGTCTTCTTCGATAACGATTATTTCGTCACGAGGGTCCAAGGGACTCTCGCGCGGTACAATTGTCGTCTGCGTGCTGCTTTGTGGCTTGTGCGGGGACTTTGTGTTTCCTTTGGATGGACCTCTACGTGTAGCTGTGTCTGAGTATTCGCTGTCAGACTCTGGGAGCCTGTTAAGGCTGCCTCTTGGCTTTGGAGAAGCATGACGACGGCCCTTACTAGGGCCGTGGTACCGCGATTTGTGACCTTTCGAGAGCGAGACGCCGCCAGTGTCACTGTCGTCGTCATCGTCTCCGCGAGAGTCACTAATAACCGGAGCCGCTGGTTGGTAACTTTTCGCGCGGTGCTTGTCCTTGGTCTTTACGGTCCTGTAGCTCCCGTGGCTATCTACATCCGAGGCTCTTTTGCTACCTGCATGTGAATGGTAGGATGGTGGTATCGAGGAAGAAGGCTGATACCCTCCTCTGCGGTCTCCAATATCCATGCGGGCGAATACCTTTGACATAGTATCCTCGTCACTAGAATCTTTCGTCAGTCTCTTCCTATAAAAGCCAGGAAGTACGAGATGTCTCACCCCCGAATGACATCGTATCTGTCGCTATTCACAGAGCAATTAATCAGCGTCTTCACTCAAGAGCTAAGCAATTACGAAAAACTCACCGTTCCCTCTCCGGAGGTGGGTAAGAATCGACGGGGTCCGTATTGCCGACAACGCTGGAATCTCTCATCAGTCGTCCTGTCAAAAAACTAAGAGGGTACGAGAAGGCGCACAAATTGTTACTCGTGGCGTTGGGTTCGTACGTGAAGCCGTGATTCGCTGCGCTGAAATTTTACATCAGTCTCTTTGTCAAGGAACTAGGGAAGTACGAGTAGACTCACCGCTCGGCAAGTCGTTCTTCGCGTCCAGCTTTGTTAGAATTTGTAGAAAGGCTGTCGTCAGAATCGTCGTAGTAGCTGCTTACAGTAGAACTCATCAGTCATTTTGTTCGAAAGTTCGGGAGCACGAAATGAATGTTCCCGACCGTTTTTCTCTTCTCTGCATAGCTGCTCTAACGTACTTCCCTGTTTCTATCTTCTTCCTTCACGGGAGTGCGAACTTGAGCTACTGGTGGACTGACAGATCCAGGGCTGGAAATCTGGCACCCATTTATACCCTCGTCTTTGAACGCAAAGCACAAGTCACAGAAATATTGTAGCTGCGGGGCTTGAAGGGTCTGATGGTTCCTGAATGCTCTTCCCATATATGGTTACGGATTGATCTCGGCATCACTCACTTGGTACGGTTCGTAGGGTCCCCATACACCGTGACATAATTGGTCTGTTATGTAACGTCAGGAAGGTTGAGAGACATGATTTATATGTCTTGCCCTAGGACAGCCAAACACTTTCCCCCCTATGTTTCTTTACAGGCTTTCTTATCTACCTATTTTCTTGAGCTGCTAACTTATGATGTCATGGGTAAGCAACCTGAAGCGACGACAAGCGACGTTCTCACCCTACTTTGTTAGGTGTTGCTTCCTGGGTACCCCTGTTGTTGATTTACTCCAATGTCCCATCAGGATTGCAGATGGAATGGCAAGTAATGATGGGATCAGAGCAGATACAAAGGCGGAAAGGTAATAACATGCAAAGAATGAATCAGTGTTTCGTAGGCATGCAAAGCCCAAACTCTGGGTCCCGGATGCTTGGGGGGAAAGGGGGGATGAACTGTTCCAATCGCTTGATAACCGGTGAGCGCTGGGAGAAGCACTGTCAGTCTGGGCTGATTCAATCCACGTAAATACAGAGTTGAGCAAAGCTTGAGCTCCCTCGTAAGCTAGTTTGAGCAAACCCAGAGCTCAGCACGTGGCAACGCTATTTGAAGGGGACTCACAGTTGACAGGGTGGCAGGCAGAACTTGAAACGCAGCTTAATATAGAACATGTTGAAGAGCACCGATGGGCTTCCCAACTGGATGAACTTCGCGCAGATTATCGAGTGTGCTCCATTCTAGGGCTGTTCGACATCGTGGTCTGGTAAACAGGAATCATACACAGACGACTGTCGTTGCTCTTGCTTCCACTGGCACGCTGGTCGAAATCTTGATTTGTGCTCCTGTGGACAATATGGAGGAATTTCAGGGGCCCATGATAAGAAATCTACAAACGATGGACAAACTGAGGCAAGTATTCAACCTGAGTCTTGCCTTCGGCGTCCAGTGCTGCACTGCAGGCTAAGGCGCGCAGGATTGTCGGTCATCAGGAAAAACCTCCTGGCCGGAATCCCTGGAATCCCTGGAATCAGCTGGAATATTTGAGCAATTCCAGCCAATTCGGAGGTATTCCGATTCCGCACGATTCCCAAGCATCGTTCCAGATCTGAGTAATTTGACTAGTTTCCGATACCTTTCTACACATTTTTATTCACATTCTTACTGCATTCCAAACTTTTCAATCATTTTCTTACGGATTCTTGTGGCAATTGAGTGTATTTAAACAAATTCTAAACTAAAAGTATGTCACGGCCGGTCGTCGGAATGAAGCCTTTCACGGTCATCATGTGCAGACCACCGGCGAACTTCTTCTCAGACTTGATGCCCAGGATGACGGGTACGGCAAGCACCTCCTTTTGTACATGCGATGATGTAAGGCGCGCCGCAGCATCGGTCTTGAGTTCCACAAAATCTACCTTGTGAAGCTTGGTCTCGCCGGTTTTGAGAGCACGCAAGTATGAAGCAATGTCAGCACGAGATCGTCCCATTGGCACGACGCGCAGGCAAGACATGTACCTTGCCTTCGCGTGCTCGAACATCTCCTGTTGGATAGTCTTGAGAAGTACAGGTATGGCAGTCTCCTTCAAGCCCATATCACGTCACACAGAAAGTGTTTGCTTCTTCTGGATATCAACCGGACTGAGTTCAAGGCAAAGTGGAACACCTGGACAAAAAGCCATCTGTAAGACCACAGGAAAACCGAGAAATAAGGAATAATTGAATTTTCGCGCCTTCTGTTTCCAGTCGTTGAACTTGTAGCCAGGAGTGTAGCCGTCCCGTACGTCCGCTTTCGTGCAGATACTGGCTTTCCTGAGCGTCTTCGCGAACTCCTCACAGCGGTCGTATAACTCCTGCTTATTAGTGCGCATGGTAATACCGCAGGGGACAACGAGCGACGCGTGATGGGAGAACAAGACCCTGGTTGTCGCCACGAATCATGACCATGATTCCGACCATGCGTGTGCTAAGGCTCCACGTGTTCTGCCACAGAATTGATTGCCACCGTTCTGTCAGGACTCGAACTTCCCCTTTTCTTTATTTCCCCTTTTCCTTTTTCGTTTCTGTTAATTGATCCTTTTCATTATCTTTAATCATCTTTCCAATCACTTCCCACACTCCCTCTACACGACCTTCATTCGTTCCATTCCCACTCGTTATGTAATGTTAGGTAATATAGTCTCACGGTCGTCGCTATATAAGGTCTCAGGAATCGCATGAACTCCTTGTTCTGCTTTTCCTCTTACCTCCGCGTCGACCTAGGTGAGACTCGTCCCCCTTGTATTAGTCTAGTCTTGTATTAATCCTCTTACCTCCGCGTCGACCTAGCCTGAGTAAGCGTGTCCCGAGTCTACGCTCGAGTATAGCACGTCCCAGACGACAGTCAGCCGAGGCCTGCCCAGTCCGAGCCGTCTCCCGGGCTTCCGCCTAACATAAAAGCAGAACCCCACCCAGGCTCATCCCCAGCGTACGTCGTCGCTGTCGACTCGCCTTCACTCAGTCTAGAGGAGCGCTCCCCTCGACGGATTTGACGTGTAAACCCCCTGAACGACAACCCTCAACCCTGCCCGGACGTTTTCGGACGTTCGTGTATTACGTAAACACATCAACCGACATCTCCCGACCCTGGCTCTACGAATTAGCCTCTGGTGGAGCACGCACCTAACGTGGACGTGGGTAACCAGACGAGTCCAAACTTCGACGACAATCTCGTTTGTAATCTCACTCGGATCCTACCGCCTCGTCATCAACTTCGCTGACGAACCCGCTCAACGCTGGCGTAACCCCGGATCGAACACGCAACCGATCCCTGTCCCACCGCCAACGTCAAGATAGATCTCACCGACGAACAGCGACGGGCCCTTCCTGCCTCAGCCCGTTGGGATCCAGATCGACCAGGCTACGTCGCGACCAATAACAGCGGCGTCACTCACGACATCTGGTGGAGTGAAATCCGGCACGGCTGGTATTCGTCAGACGAACGAGGAAGGAGAGCAAGGTGGCCTCCAGCTACCCCATCGTCACCCGCACCGTCAACATCTACGGTTAACCTACCACCGACTCCGGGTCCTTACCGCGAGACCAACAGAGATCCCTCACCGCCGACTCCCCCAGAACCTTCAACACCTGAACCCGCGATGTCAGCAGAAGGTTTCAGCCAACAGCAAATGGCGCAGATCGCGGCCATCGTTGCGAATGCCTTCGCCCATCAGGCGAACAACGCCCCAGCACCGGTCGCGGCCGCTAACCCCCCGACCCCCAACATAGACGTCGCCCGACCACGTGAATTCACTGGTGGCGACGATTACCTTGACTTCAGACGCGAAGTCCTTCTTTTCGTGTCCGCGAACCCAAACCGATACCCTACGTCGGAGAGTAAGATCTACGTAGCTCTCTCCTACCTGAAGGGTGGTAATGCGGCAACGTGGGCGCAGAACTACGTCGAGGAGTCGACAACGGCGGGAATCGTTACCTTCACGGACAGCTGGGAAAGATTCCAGGAACGACTCGACGCCTCGTTCGACGATCCGAACCGAAAGGAAGCTGCGCTGAAGGATTTCCGGGAGAAGGTTCAGAAGGACCTCACCGCGGATAAGTTCTTCCAACAACTTGACGTCATCATCAAGCGGGCGGAACTGAAAGACGACAGCGTTATCTGCGACCGCCTCAAGCGAGCAATGAACATCGAGGTAGTCCGCGGCGTGCTGAGGTCGACGCCCGTACCGACAACGTATGAGGCGTGGAAGAACAAAGCTATCGAGATCGATCGCGGAGAACAGCAGATCCGCGCGATTCAACGAGGCCGCCCGTTCATACCGCAACCTCGCCAACAACAACCGGCACCCCCCGCTCGGCGCCAAGTTGCAACCCCGCACGTCGACAAACGCGACGCTACCGGTGTCACGTTCGGAGGTATCGGACAACCGATGGACGTCTCTATGAACGAGGCACGTCGCAGAAGAGCTTGCTGGATCTGTGGTCAAGAAGGCCACTTCAAGGACAGGTGCCCGCAGGGGAAACCGATTATCCAGCGTATGCTGGAACTGATGGCCCCTGGCGAACGCCGCATCCTCGCAGACGAGCTCGGAGCGATGAAAGAGTCAGCCTTCGAGGAAGTCGTAGACACTCGGAGGTCGACGGTGGAGGACTATGTCGAGGAAGGAGAGAATGACGAAGAGGTCGTTGACTCGCAGGGTTTTGCGAGTGGTCAGGCGTAGCCATCGGGGCGACTGACCGGGAAGAACAAGGGACTTTGAATCCGGACTCGTTAAAATATAACCAACCGTCTGTACAACACGTAGATGCGAACGACGTCGATGGTTTTCCGGAGTATGAAGTCCCCACCGGTGTAAAAAGAAGTGAAGGGTACGAGCAGTTGTTCATGAGAGGAACTGGCGGACGCCAGCTGGACCTTCTCCTGAACGTCGGACACAGTGTGAAAGGTGAAGTGAGGGAGGTAGACGCTCACGCACTCGTGGACTCGGGATGTACAGGATCGTGCATCGACGTGAGGTTCGTCGAACGGTATGGGCTAGAGACGAAGCGGTATATCCGACCCCTTGCGGTGCTCAATGCCGACGGCACGCACAACGAAGCTGGGTTGATCGAGGAATACGTTGACGTTGAACTCACGATCGGTCATCATAAGGAACAGATCGTCCTGGCAGTAACCTCATTGGCGTCTTCTAACATCTTCCTGGGGTACGACTGGCTTCGACGACACAATCCAGAGGTCAACTGGAAGACGGGGACACTTGACTTTACTCGCTGTCCAGGTGAATGCGTGGTAGAGAAGGACGACGAGGAAGGTATGCGGAGGGTGTGGAGAGCAGCAGAGGAGACGAGGAGGGTGAGAGAGGTGCGAATGGACAAGGAGTCCTGGCCCGCATACCTCAACGACTATGCCGACGTCTTTAGCGAAAAAGGCTTCGAAAAGCTACCGGAACACCGACCGTGGGACCACGTCATCGACTTGAAGCCCGACTTCAAACCAAGTGACTGTAAAATCTACCCGCTCACGCCAACAGAACAACAGTCACTCAAGGACTTCCTCGATGAAAACTTGAAGTCGGGTCGCATTCGACGGTCGATATCGCCCATGGCGTCGCCCTTCTTCTTCATTAAGAAGGCCGACAAATCGCTACGCCCGATCCAGGATTACCGTAAGCTCAATGACGGTACGATCAAGAACAAGTATCCCCTCCCTCTCATTGACGAACTCGTCGACAAGGTCAAGAAAGCGAAGTACATCACTAAGCTTGACCTTCGCTGGGGGTACTACAATATCCGGATCCGCGAGGGTGACGAATGGAAAGCAGCGTTTCGCACAAACATGGGCCTCTTCGAACCGACGGTCATGTTCTTTGGTCTCTGCAACGCCCCGGCAACGTTCCAGGCTTTTGTCAATCACATCTTCAAGGAACTGATTTACGCTAACCTGATCATCGTATACCTCGACGACATATTGATCCTCTCGGAGACCATTGAGGAACATATAGACACGTCGAGGCGCGTCCTTCAGATCCTGCGAGAGAATGGCCTGTACCTGAAGCCGGAGAAGTGCGAATTTGACGCCAAGGTCGTCAAATACCTCGGCCACATCATCGGTAATGGCGAGATCAAGGCTGACCCAGCAAAGACGGAGGCGATTGCGAACTGGCCGGTCCCACGAAACCTGAAACAGCTACAACAATTCCTCGGCATGGGTAACTGGCTACGACGGTTCATCAAGGACTACAGTAAGGTGGTCCATCCGCTGACGTCGTTAACGGGCAAGAAGGACTGGGTATGGGAGACCGAACAGCAGGAAGCGTTCGAGGAGCTGAGACGACGTCTCTGCTCACCTCCAGTCCTAGCCATCGCCAACGACGAGGGTCCTTTCCGCGTAGAAGCGGACTCGTCAAACTTTGCGCTTGGCGGTGTGTTGTTGCAAAAACAGGAAGGGAAGTGGAGGGTGATTGCCTATAGGTCAGAAGCGCTCCTACCCGCTGAACGAAACTACGAGATCTACGACAAGGAGATGCTCGCGATCGTTTCGGCGCTCAAGGAATGGCGACAATACCTCCTCGGCGCTTGCCACACGATCGAAATCTGGTCCGACCACGCTAACCTCACCTACTTCAGGTCAGCGCAGAAGCTGAGCTACCGTCAAGCCCGCTGGCGAACCGAACTCGAAGAGTTTGACTTCCACCTCGAACACAAGTCGGGGAAGACGATGGGCAAGGCGGACCTATTATCGCGCAAGGCAGGTTACGACAAGGGCCAGGATGACAACGACGGCATCGTCTTCATCAAGGAAAAGTGGTTGAATCGTGGAATAGTGAGGACGTCGCGGGATGAAGTGTTGGAACGAGTGGGTGAAGCGCAGAGGGCACAAGACGAGTCGGAAAGGCCGACGAATATGGTAGAAGTCGACGGGTTGTGGCGAATGAAAGGCAAGGTGTACGTGCCATCGACGATGAAGGAAGCGGTGTTGAGGGAGTGCCACGACTCGACCCTGGCAGGACATCCGGGATCGTCGAAGACGGTCGAACTGGTACGTCGAGACTTCTGGTGGGCGTCGATGTTCTCCGATGTCCGAGCATACGTCCGAGGATGTGACCGCTGCCAACGAACGAAGGCTCTGAGGGCATCAAGGTCGAGGCCACTTCATCCAAACGCGGTCCCTGAAGGTCCCTGGGAAATTGTCACGGTCGACCTCATCGGAGAACTCCCGGACTCCAAGGGGCGCAACGCAATCTGCGTTTTCGTCGATAGGTTCTCGAAACAGATGCACGCGATCCCGACGACGACAAAATTGTCAGCGGAAGGCATGGCTCAACTGTACCGCGACCACGTCTTCCGTCTCCATGGCTTGCCAAAAAAGATCATCCATGACCGAGGCACGCAGTTTGACGCATCAATGATGAAGGAGCTGTACAAACTCCTACACATCGAAGGCAACCCGTCGACGGCGTATCACCCGCAAACGGACGGTCAGACGGAACGCGTCAACCAAGAGCTCGAACAGTACCTCCGGCTCTTCGTTGACCATCGGCAGTCAGACTGGAAAGACTGGCTCCCTCTCGCAGAGTTCGCCTACAACAACCGAGAACACTCAGCGACAAAGATGTCACCCTTCTACGCGAACACTGGACGTCACCCTAGGAGCTTCGACGCCGTACGAACTTCCTCTACCAACATGTCGGCAGAAGAATTCGCGAAACACATCAAGGAGACCCATCGCGCGGCAAGGGACAATCTGGTCAAGGCAGCAGAAGACATGAAACGCTACCATGACCGGACGGCAGGAGCATCGGTGGAATACAAGGCTGGCGACAAGGTCTTCCTTGACGGGCGAAACATCAGTACGGACTCGCCAACAAAGAAACTTGCAGACAAATGGTACGGCCCCTTTGACGTCGTCGACAAGGTAGGAGCGAGCGCGTACAAGCTCAAACTCCCGAAGCGATGGAAAAAGGTCCACCCTGTCTTCAACGAAGCCCTGTTGAAACCCGCCGTTGAACCGTCGTTTGAGAGCCAGAAGCTACCGCCACCACCACCACCGGAAATCGTCGACAACGAAGAGGAATACGAGGTTGAAGAGGTCATTGACTCACGTCTGCACCGAGGTAAACTACAGTACCTCGTCAAGTGGGTCGGGTACAACGAACCAACCTGGCAACCGGAGACGGACTTTGGCGAGAACGCAAAGGAGGCAATTGCTGAATTCTACCTCAAACACCCCGGTGCTCCCCGCAAACTCGATATCCCTCGCTCACGACTCCGTCCGCTCTTCGTCGACACCGAGCCAGACGACCGCGATCTTGGTTGGTCGGGACGCCCAACCTTGAGGGGGGGGTAATGTCAGGACTCGAACTTCCCCTTTTCTTTATTTCCCCTTTTCCTTTTTCGTTTCTGTTAATTGATCCTTTTCATTATCTTTAATCATCTTTCCAATCACTTCCCACACTCCCTCTACACGACCTTCATTCGTTCCATTCCCACTCGTTATGTAATGTTAGGTAATATAGTCTCACGGTCGTCGCTATATAAGGTCTCAGGAATCGCATGAACTCCTTGTTCTGCTTTTCCTCTTACCTCCGCGTCGACCTAGGTGAGACTCGTCCCCCTTGTATTAGTCTAGTCTTGTATTAATCCTCTTACCTCCGCGTCGACCTAGCCTGAGTAAGCGTGTCCCGAGTCTACGCTCGAGTATAGCACGTCCCAGACGACAGTCAGCCGAGGCCTGCCCAGTCCGAGCCGTCTCCCGGGCTTCCGCCTAACACGTTCGGACCCATACCCTGCGGATCGTCCAGGTCTGAGACCACGACGTTGAACATCTCTGGTCGTGAGAAGTCTTGGCCAAGGCAATGCGACGTCGCAGCTTGGATGCCACGGCCGGTCATCGTGTAAAGACCACCGGCAAACTTCTCCTTGTCCGACTTGATGCCTGTGATGACGAGTACGGTAAGCAGCACCTCGTACACGCGACGATGTAAATTGAGAATTTCCCATACTTTAGTAGGAATACATGGCCGTTTCTGTAATCGGACGGATTGCTATGGGCTCCTCAAGCTCAGACCTCCCTCTGAAGACACATGTCATACCGACCTTAATCAGCGCCTATAATATTTGTCAGCACAAAGTGAGGGATTACAGAACAATCAACGCACGTTCGTATACCAACCCGGGAAGTCGACCCTTTCTTCATGCCAATAGCAATCTTCACCGTGCCGTCAATTCTCCCTTCCTCTTTCATTGCCTTTTCCTGGGCAGCAATTGCAGAAGTGCGCACAGCAGGCGCCACAGCCTCGGCCTTGAGTTCCACGAAATCTACCTCGTGAAGCTTGGTCTCCCCATTTCGAGACACGCCAGTATGAAGCAATGTTGGTTCCAGGGAGGAAGACAGTAAAATCAGAGGCGAGTGCATGTACGGCGAAGAGGGAAGTCGATGATGTGAGTGATGCATCAAGGACCGTGACAACCTTTGGGAATGTGTTTGCATCAAGTGCTAATAGTGAAACTGGACGAACTTTAACAATGCATGTGGACAGATAAAGAGACTGGGCTCATGGGAGTCCTTGTCCAACACAATAAAATATTTTAGCAGGTCCGGCGATGCATGCAATGACGATAACAGGAACTGCTGCGGCAGACTTTACGGTCTTCGGTTTGAAGACGAGCATTCTAATAAGTTGAAGGTCAGAAGTCGGACGGCATGTTGCCTGCAGCAGTGAGTGCATCCCACCAGGTGGCCGGCGAGGCTACCACTTCGTGTGTGATGGTTGCGGTGGATGTGATCGAGGTTTTTTTCAGATGTTTTGTAAGGACGTCGGCACCAGACATATTGGAGTGGCAGCAGATGTGAAGGCGTGTCGCGTCAAAACCAACATACATGTGATCAAGTTCCCACACCTCTTCTGTGGACGACGCATCCAAGTGTGGGAAATTGGACTTAGCAGTTTTTGTCATCTGAAGTGCCTCCAAATACAAAATACATCATATCTCACTCAATTCTTTGCAAAAACTCTTCAAAAAAGTTGCTAAATTTATGTTTCAATGGTTTCTAAACTTTATGTGAGATTAGAGGACAGAAGGTGGAATATTGAGGCTGCAGTAGTGAGAATGGGTGTTTTTCTAGAAAAACTCCTTCCCTGATTTTTCCTGAGCTCAATTTTGAAGCTAATGACATGAAACTTGTTGGAGAATGGTATCTATATTGTATATTAAATTATAGATGGCTTATAACAATGCAGGCATTTTTGACAACTGCCTGAGTCAAGCAAATTTGGGTGAGTTTGAGAGTTTCAGCACAACAGTCAAACAGGACAAGAGGAGATATTCACTCTAGTTTATCCCTCATAACATCAACAGTATAATATATAGACCATTCTCCAACAAGTTTCATGTCATTAGCTTCAAAATTGAGCTCAGGAAAAATCAGGGAAGGAGTTTTTCTAGAAAAACACCCATTCTCACTACTGCAGCCTCAATATTCCACCTTCTGTCCTCTAATCTCACATAAAGTTTAGAAACCATTGAAACATAAATTTAGCAACTTTTTTGAAGAGTTTTTGTGAGGAATTGAGTGAGATATGGATTTTACAAGTTTTTGAGGTGCTCAAATTTTGTGATCTTCACATGTCTCAAGACTTATGAAAAATGCTGTAATCTGCAGATAGTTCATGGGTCCCAGTATAGGTCCAAGAAGCCAATCTAGTACCTGCACTTGTGTCAAGCCATGGCAGAATCTAATGAATTCCACAATCAGTTTTTTATTCTACAAAATTCCATAGAATCTATGAAGTGTATCATTTTTCTATCCATATTCTAAATTTCAAGCTGCTGATTCTGTTCAATTCCAAAACTTGGACAGTTTTCCATGAAATTCTACAAGTTTTCTAATTTTTGGACTGCATTCTCATAACATTCCAAAGATTCTACAATTTACTACAATTCTAATAACTTTCTAAGGGTTTCTGAGTGGGAGGTTTTTCCTGATGGTCTACAAGATCTGCCCTCCCGAGCGAACGTGGACGTGATAGAGGTCATTCCACGTGCTTTGGTGCAGAATGCAGGTGGAAATTTGATCAGTGTGTTGGCAAAACTCAGCTGAGGATATGTGAATGACTTCACCAATCAATAACTCTCTCTTATCCATTGACTATCTACAGCCTTTTTCATAAGTCCTGCGACACGTGCATGTCACGTGAAATGAGCCGCGTCAGAGCCAAAGTGTCAAAAAATTAGAATGAATGCCTATTTTCTCTGTGAATTCTGCACAGTACCTGCTCATTAAGTACTCAAAAAAAAGGCACAGTTCTCAGGAGAAGAAATATGTAAAATAGGGAGCAATAAATTGACTGTGTAGGCGGGTGGAGATCAAACAAGTGCAGCTGGTCTGTTCTCTCACCCATTTCCACTGAGATTCAAAAATTATGGCTCCCCTACATCTACCTATAAAATTCTTTCCTGTGTCTGTAAATTAAGTATATGACTATACCAACATCTCCTGCAAGTTTGAAGCCAATCCATTCAGTATTCATGGTGCAGCAGCAAGATTTGTGTTCCACTTCAAGCTCTTTCCACCCTCCTTTTCTCACAACAGGTCTTGCAGAGTAGAACACAAATCTTGCTGCTGCACCATGAATACTAAATGGATTGGCTTCAAACTTGCAGGAGATGTTGGTATAGTCATATACTTAATTTACAGACACAGGAAAGAATTTTATAGGTAGATGTAGGGGAGCCATAATTTTTGAATCTCAGTGGAAATGGGTGAGAGAACAGACCAGCTGCACTTGTTTGATCTCCACCCGCCTACACAGTCAATTTATTGCTCCCTATTTTACATATTTCTTCTCCTGAGAACTGTGCCTTTTTTTTGAGTACTTAATGAGCAGGTACTGTGCAGAATTCACAGAGAAAATAGGCATTCATTCTAATTTTTTGACACTTTGGCTCTGACGCGGCTCATTTCACGTGACATGCACGTGTCGCAGGACTTATGAAAAAGGCTGTAAGGCAAGGCACACTGCCAGTGAATACTCACGGGGTATCAACGGCGATACGGAAATATTAAAACTAGTGACTTCAACAGCCAAATCGTGCTCTGGGTACACCGCCCTATAAGTTCCGTTACCTAAATCTTTCAGTTCATTTTTTTTCTGCAATATAGAGTGAGAGAAACGCACCGGGGACAATATGTACATAGAACAGACAACATACGGTGCGTCTTCTACATCGTCCTGGATTATACCTATAATGAAAGGAATGTAATTCATAAGACAGTCGTTCTAGAGTGAATCATATACTACGATTAGTTGTCATCACATACTTGCTTCATGTTGTCTGAAGTGACGAACTCTCGTATTACTCTAAGAAAAAGCGCAGTAGTCATGCGTGCGAATATTGTACCTCGTCGGAAGTTATTTGAACCTAGCACAGCAGCGTTCTTCTTGTTCAAATTCGTGCTGTTGCTGCTCACACTAACATAATCTGAAAACAAGAAGAAAGATGACAGTTCGTCACTAATATTGCTGCTTTTGAGGTCGCAGAATGCTCTCCGATATAGACATTGATGTTGTCCTTCAAGTCCTTGCGTGGCTTCATGCTGAAGACATTTTGTCTCTGAGAAAGGTGAAGAATACTACTGGGCTGTAAAGTCTTTTATTTGCTGACCTTCTCATCCTCCAAAGACATCAAAGTACTTCAACTCCATTACGTATCTACGTACAGTGTGGCACAACGCGCTCATTAACGTCCTTGCTGATAATATACCTATTGCACGAGTACCACTGAGTCTTGATGACAGTGAACGAAGGGTACTTCGCAACTTTTCATCGCTCTCGGCCTCGGACCTTGAACGGCTGGTGCTTGCTACGTGCCGTACGAACGAGATCTGGGAGCAAGAGAGACCTATACGGACACGTGCTACGCGAATGCGGGCAAGGGTCGGGCGCGTGTTCATGCTGCGTTTTCTACGAATATGTTCGAGCCTAGGAGGAAACGATGAAGACGTTGATGAGGGGCGCTATCTCCTCTCTTTTGGACATACAGCCATTCCTACTCTTTGCATGCAAGTATGGGATGTAGATGCGAGTGGGGAGGGGCAAAACGGGGAACGGCTTGTCGCGGAGTGGTCAGTTAGTGGCCGTGTGATCGGACTTGCCGTCGATGAGGGAAATGGCCTGCATGAATGGGCTTTGTACAACTCTGAAGGAACCAGTGCTAATGGCGCCTTGATCGCTGTTTCCGCAAGATGCTTTGATATGTACGTGCCAAGTTGTATAGGTTAGACCTCGCTCGTGTACACTAACCTGTTCATTACACAGACCCGGAGAAGTCTTCTTCGTCTTCCGAATATTGCACTTTACACCATCATCACCATTCACCGGAAGCCTATCAATCCTCAAGTCTTTCCGGCTTCGCGGACCTCTGAACGTACGCGCAATGCACGGCAGACTCGTTGCTGTGCAAGTCCGCGCAAATGGCGAAGGGCAGGCTTTTGGACATGGGGTGCTGAAAGTCGTCGACTGGGTGCGAAGCACCGAGATCTTCGCCCAGGAGGACTTTGGGTCATCCGTTACCGGAATCTCGGATTCTGGAAGAGAAGTCGCCGCGAAGCTGGAACCGTCGGTTCATGGAATGGTAAGTGCCAAACTTGCTCCTTAAAGTTCTTTCTCGATTTAATTATTCTGTCTTCTTAGAACCGCGCTGTGCTCCGCGTGCACTTCGTTCATGACTGGATCCTCGTATTTCGCGAGTCGGTCGTAGAAATGTACTTCCTTCCGCCTTCATCGCTAGGTCGACCTCAAACGCTCCTGCCAAGGGCAGTTCACAAGTGGAACTGGCAAATTAACTCTCTTGCAGTGACCGAGCGCGTTTCCTGGGTTCATGATCTCACAGCGACGCGATGTACTCTATGCGACGGGCAAGGCTTCGTCCCCGTTTGCGCTGCTGCAGACCAGAACTCTGAGGACGAAGGCAGACGAATTGTCTGTACTTGTCGCTACCGCCCTCTTTCTATTGCTGTACGTTTCGACAGCTATTACCCTTGGCCGGTCAACCTGCTTCACCATTTCGTTCTTCATCCTAATCCAAACCAAAGCCCCTTGCATTTCGGACCACCCGTAGCACCATACGTATTTCCCCCAGCACTCATACACACCGTTCCATCTACCGTGCGCCTTTTCGGACAATCGGTGGTCGTGTTAGGCCGCTTCGGGACGCTCCTGTGGACGGATAGCGAGGCGAACGGTTCGGAGGGAAGTGCCGGTGCAGAGGCATACTTTGCGGAAGGGACTGGCGAGCGTGTCGCAGGGCGCAGACTCCCTCTCCCGCCACGTCCAAAGCATACGGCATTCCCAGACCCACTAGTAACCCGTCGGCAGGATACAGGCCCAAGTGGCACAGAACCTCCGCCGGTGGTCGCACAGCCAGATGCTCCGGTAGGGCAGACAATGCAGACGTCGCTCTTTGCGACGCGATTATCTGAAGGGTGGTACTCGGTCGCTTTGTGCGAGAGCAGAGGCAGGATCGCAGTTGGGGACGGAGAAGGCGTTATTGAGCTCTGGGATCATTTTTGAGTACCTTCATGAACATGACGATTTTATACGTGTAAGTATATACAAAACAGAACTTTGCTACAACGGATGTATTTGTACATAGCATGCTTAGAATTCAAGAACTAAGTAAGTCTGTTCGAGATGTTTCAAAATCTCAACTGTCATTTCAACAAGACAGGGTATATGTATACATGATTCTCAACAAGCCACAGAAGTATCATTCGCAGGTAGTACACCGGAACTAGTACGCTCAGCCGTCAGTGCATGCCATGTACACCGAATCATAAGGGCCATCGTGGTCATCCAAATCCGACTCGAGCACATTTGGCACATCGCCAACTGTACATCTCTCATCCGTATTATCCTGTCCAGGGCACGCATCCCAGTCACCCGAGTCTTGGATGTGTACCTCACCACTGGGATGATGAAACCCAAGGCTCCGGCCCGGCAAAATGGGGACCGGATCCTCCTTGTTATTGACGTGCGTGAGGTCCGCGACGTGCGCGTCGACATAGTCCGCGAACTCTTGGTTACCGACGCGCGGCACGCCGTAGCCGACTGTTTTGAAGACGGTGGAAGATGGGAGGTGCAGAGGGAGGTAGACGGCGTCTAGGAGTGCGAGGGCGGCGCCGAGGGAGTGGCCCGTGGTGGTTACGGACGCGCCTGGGTGGGAAACGAGTGTTGAGTTGACGGCAGCGAGGACGGAGGGCGCGGCTCTGAAATGACGCGTCAGACGGGATATCATTATTTGACGAAGAGAGAATAACTAACCGAGCATGCGAGTCGGCGAAGCCGTTGTGCACTTTGACATCAGAGCTGAGTCCGGGGAAGAGCGTCGGGTCGAGGTCTCCCAGGAAGGAATCCACGTCCACAAGTAAAGATACGCTGAGTAAGAAAAGAATCGAACTTTGTTTTGTATCCATCATTGAAGATGAGTAAAGGAAGCACTGACAGGTTGCTCGTGTTTGTCCCTTGGTGACCGACGACCACAGTGTCTAGCGTAGTATCGTACCCGACGTACCCTTGAAGTTAGGAAACATACTAGGTGTCAGCCAAACCGACAAAATAGGGGCCTGCTTAGCACACGACTCACAATACTGAGTATCACCTCCGTCTCCCCCCGATGCAGTCGTCTCAAAGCCAGAGTTTGCATCGCATTTAGCTACAAAGCATCAGCTCAAATTAAGATTTCCATGCACCTCGAAGGCAGACGCACCACCACAGCTCCATGCAAGCGTTACCGATGGTTCGCAGTAGGAAACAGCCGCAAGGTATGAATAAGGCTTGTACGCGGATACTTGCGAAGACGACAGCACAGTAATATCATCTCGCTCATGCAGACTGAGACCGATCGGCGAGGCAGAGACAAGACTGGGCAGGAAGACACAGCGAGAGAAAAGCAAAAACCATTGTGACGTATTGCAAATGCCGCCTCCTTGAAAGCCGCAGGCCTGTTGTCCTCAGAGAAACGGACAGGAAGGATGAGGGCGAGTCCACAAGCCCGACCGCATCCCCAAGCTCGAAAGTCGACTTCATACAGCCCAGTCTTGGTCAACAGTTCAGCTGCCGATCGTGACCATGGCGTTTCCCTGCCGGAGAGAAATTCCAGAATTGTGCATTTCTTCATTTCTCGGAAGTCCGATGGCAAGGATCAAAGGCAAAACGCGTGCACAGCCAATCACATCAAGGCTTGGCTTTTATGACCACGCTGTTTTCTTGTAAGTCTGCGAGCAGAACGACATAAGCACACATGTGTGCTCTGAGATGAACTCGACGAAAAGGACCTGCAACGAACAGTGTTGAGACGATGTCGAAACTTGAAGTTGACGTCGGCGAGGCGAGCGGGAGCATCCAAATTAGGGTACTACATATTTGTTTAAACTCCGCAAGCGCGACGAGATCTCACTCACTTATATCTTGCTCGACAGTACTGGTTCACTGGTTGTCCCCCCTTTCATCCCAAAGAAAAAGAAAAGGCCTCTGGGTCGGAATATCTGCCAATGACAGAGTCCATCCTCTTTGGAAGTTTGGAGTTCTGGACTACGTTCATTTTTTGTTCTTGCCAGGTAGCAGGCTTTCACAAACTCGCGGCCGTTCCACGCAATTCAAGGTGTGAAGAATCAGGAATACTCTATCTTGGGAATTATAAGGCGCACCAGCTAGTGGTATATCCAGTGTAGGACCATGGAGGGGAAAGGGCTGAAGCATCTACGATTCAAGTTCAGAAACAAGTTCGTAACAATTGCTGCATACAGTTCATGTCACCTATCCACACCATTCACTTCCAGATATGACAGCTCGATTCACATGTGTCCTCGAGGGACTTTGATTCCGATATATACAGTGCTGTTCTGTGGCTTCAACCCGCACCCAATTAAGCCACTTGCGCTCCTGGTCCTTGCAATATATCATCTTCTATTTCTCTTCTCAGCATTATCGGCTTCAAAACAGTCTCGCAACTCGGTCCTTTCCGACAAGAATACCTATCTGTAGGATCTAGTCTACCCGCAAGCTCCAAATCAAGGAAAGTCTGAGGCAACACTTTGCTCTCGTTCGGTGTAACCAGTGATCTATAAGCGGCAGACGCTCTGTTAGCGAGTCCTTAACAGCCCAGCTGGTCCAGCAGCTGTAAATATACTTTCCGGGCCGCTCTTCGTCTCACTTCCTTTGAAGCGGCTTACTCGAGTTGAGCAGCGCGTAATAAGGCTGCTTCATCCACATCTATCGACCCCTTTTGATGGACATATCATCCGACTCTCGCGCGCCACGAAGGCCTTAACTGAATATCAGAAAGTTTGTCTCCGGCTCTCCGCTTTTTTATTCCCATTGAATACTAGGCATTTCAATTGTTTGCCTCACGTGAGAATATTAACAGGCTCCGTTCTCGTCGCGCGACTCACGCTGGCTGGGTGCAGTGAGCGACAGTCTTTTTTCGCGCGTAGTCCCAAATAAATTGTGCAAGGCGGCGCACCATCCGTCGAGGAAATGCAAAAAACAATATTATGATGGGTAAATATTTGTGGTAGAAATCCCCATTTGCGTGCGGAGTGATGAAGCGCCGCCGACGAGATCATGGCCATCACACACGCATCCGTAGAACACCGTGCTACTGTTCTGCAGCACCTTCTCTTCCATCTACACTCTCCCAGCTTGTCCTTGACGTTATTATTTCTGCTCTTCATTCTCGCCGACGGCGATGCAGCGCCCGTCGTCGTCGCTCAGCGATCACAGCATGGGCAGCAGCGCAGGCGCAAGCTCAAGCATGATTAGAAGGCCCAACACGGCACAACGTCAGCGGCCCACTCCCGGCGGTCCACGGAAACCGACCGCTAAAGCATCCTTGCCGAGTCTCCTCTCTCAAGCTCAGCAGCAGCAGCAACAGGGACAGCAAGAGCGGCGCCACCAGCATCGACAGTCACAAAATGAGCAGCCGCCATCATACGTGCAGTCGCAGCACGATCTACGAACACAAAGGCCGCTGCAGTCTTACACCCCGCCGCCGACGAGCGCTGTCACATCGGACTCTTCGTGCTCACATGCGCCAATGAGCGTTTTCACTCGGGCGGACACCCCGTCGTCGATGTCTGCCTTTTCTCCAGTTCGGACGATGTCACCAGCGCCCGCGCTCGAGCCACACGCAGAGGAGTCTCCGGCGCATCAATCGCCTCGACAGGCATCGCACTCACTCTCACCATCTCCTCGTGCAACCCCTGAGCCTGAAACTGATCCCACGAGGATATCAACCTCGAGCATTCCATCTATCTCAAAACCGCCGACGCCCAGCCCAGACTCACCAGCTTCCAGCTCTCTATATGTCAAGTCACGCATGACGACGGGTTCTCTTGCTACACCTGCGCCCCTTCCACCACCACCCTCAGTTGACTTCACTCCCGTACCTATCTCGTGGAAGGCTCTCACGCTCGACGCGGCGCAATGGACGTTCTCCTCTGCTGAATTGCAGTCAATCGTATCGCGTGCGATTCGCGCAAGCGCCGAACCCTCTTCCATCCGCTTGCTTCCGCTCCAGACGCTCGACGAAGAACTGGTCCAAGAAGTACAGCGTCTTGAGTCGGAACGGGCACAGGCTACTGCTCAGTACCGCTTCACGATGCACAGACGGACGATGCTCTTACAATCGCTGAACGCGACCTCGGGATCCACCAACTCGCCTTCCTCGTCCACATTCTCTGGAAACATCGACAATTTGTCACAGACACCGTCTCTGAGTCCCGCAGCAGACCTTGCACAGCGCCTTGCCGAGGTGAGCGCGACGCTCGACCGCATCGCCTCGACACTTCTCCGCGTCTCCGATCAGCTCGCACAGATCCGTACGCTGCAGGACGTACATGCAGCGAGCGCGCTGGCCGTCGCACTGCGCAAGCTCAACGCCAGCTACGCACGTCGAACGCGCGAGGTCCAAGGCTTGAAGGAGAAGCTTGCAGCCGCAGAGGAGGAGCGCGATGAAGCGTGGCGCGTGGCAGAGGAGCTGGCGATGGAGTTCGATGGCGATGACTTCGGGGATGTGATGGAAGGGAACGTCGTGAATGGCGAGCGCGCCGTTGCAGTACCTGCGACGCTCACTCGAGCGAGCAGGATCAGTATTAAAATCAGGATGCCCGGCGTCGGTCCGCGTGTGCGGCAACGCGAGACTGAGGACGTACCTGAAGACGAAGGGGAAGCAAATGCTACAGACTCACCGAATAGCGCTCCTGGGGAGAGCGTCGGTACATCTGCACCCATCCCTCGGCGGAGGCGTGCAAACAGTGCGACTTCGCGAGTCACAGCAGCACGTACGCGGTCCATCCGCGCCTCCAAGGCGAGCTTGCGCTTTCCTCGAAATCGCGAATCACGACCGCCATCTGCACATTCTCAGCACTCCGTGCAATCTGGGCCATCACGCGCGCGCTCACGATCACGGACGGGCTCTGCAGCGGGCTCACCGCTCGACGCGCCGTCGCCGAGCTCATTAAATACACCGAGCAGGGCGATCCCCGACGTGCCGAAAATGCCCAACGCGGTGGAGCTCGCGCGCTTGGCGAGCGTGAAGAGCACCGCTTCCGCGCCTACCGTGCTGCCGCCGATGCCACCTCCGCCAATCGAAACGAGCCCGTCTAAGATCGGGTCTTTCCTCGACATGACGACACGTCCGAACTCAGCGACAGACGACAAGGGCAAGAGCCCAGAGAAAGCTAGCGCAGCAGATGGGGATGCAGGGGTGGAGAGCAGCGTGCAGGATCTCGAGCACTTAAAGCTTGGAGATGCACAGGCGAACGGAGGTGCGGCAGCTGATGGACACGTTGATGGTGACGAGCAACGCGGCGAAGCCGATGAATCGCCTGCGAAGGACGATGAGGAAGACGATGAAGCTCAGGTCATCACCAGTAAGTGAGATTCAATGTATCCCCATCCATCATCTTCTCTTCTATTTTTCTTCTTCTACCTCAGTTGATTGATTTCTTACTATCCTTGATTACCGTTAGTTCCTCCTCGCCCGCCTTTGCACCACGTCCCCTTTTCTGCCCCGCAAGTCGAGGCGGGCGGGACAGACCTCACCGAGGCCGCCTGCGTTAAGAAGCAGATGCAGGCGCGCCCCAGTCTGCAAGTCTATCCACCAACGTGGACGCGCCCCCCACCAGATTCGCCGATGGACGTTGCGCGTGGAAGCGACCCGCACCGCGCAGACAACGACGATGACTTCCAGGACACGGAGGAGGACGAGCTCGCAGATGCCTTCGAGAGCGCGTACGTGCAGACGCAGACTCGGGGTGCTACCAATTATATGCGCAGTCCGTTGCGCGTGCAGCACGCGCAGAGCATGTTGCCCTTCCCCGGAACAGAGGGACGCGTCCCTTTCCTTGCTGGTCCGGAACGGGGAGAAAATGGAGGTCTAAAGAGATCGCCGCAGTCTGAGAACGAGGTCTCGCGTCCTTTCCGTGGGGCTGCTGCGAATGCGAGCGCTCGTAGGCCGACCTCGTTGCCCTCCACAGAGGGCGGGAAGCCATGGAACTATTTCTAAGAAAACCACATATCTCGCTCGTTTTTGTCTTCTTTGTTTCATTGTATCGCTCGTTTTGTCAATGCTTTGTACCCTCGTTACCATCCCTTTTGCATCCTGTCTCCATCTTCTCCTTGCTCGGTGCGCGAGCAGTTCATGATTACTGAAGCCCACCGTCACCCTTGCTTCACCCCTTCCCCTTAATCAATGCCATTGGCTCGACCGTTTTGATGATCTCAGTCCTTAGTCTCCAAGTCCGTTCTAGTTTCCTATTTTTCAACGTGGATCACCCTTGCAAACCTAACGCTTCACTCGTACTATAGTAACGCCCTCTTTGCTTTCACTTATTGTCTTCCGCTTTCGTGTTGTTCATCTTGCTCTTTATAATCGTGTAGAAATAGCTAATTATTGTTCGCGGAATGCAGCTGGCTGACCTTGGTCCTTTCTTTCTTTCTTGCTGGTATTCTGTACAGTCTGAGTAAACTGATCAGCCATGGATGTCCGACATAAGTACAGACGGACCTTACAGCTGCTTTTCGAACATTAAAATTCAGCTCTGTGGTATCAAGATCAGGTCAGTTTCAGTATTTCTACGAAGCTGATAGGGCTGAGACTGAGTTGCGCAGATCCTCGCAGATTTTATGCCGATCCTCTTCACAACTCCGCCCTGGGACAGAATCACTAGTACTGACACTCGAAGAAGCAATCCTGTCACTTGCCAGACATTGACCAGCATGGCTTACATTTCTGCTTTTCTTTGGAATATAAAGTCAGACGTCGAGGAGTCTGCAGCTCTCGGACGACATCATGCCTTCTACCACCACTGACACCCAACTGCGCATCCTCAAGAACGCTCTTGAGAATGCAAAGCTCCCATACTGCTCTGGCACGCTCGACGTCGGCGAGAAAGGTCTTCTACTCTTTTACGGGAACGCTAAAGGAGAAACAGGGTCAGAAATGTCGTTCGCAGTGTCTCGTCCTACAGAAATCTTCTTGTTATTTTTTTCTTTCTTAATGTTTAAGGCGCCTTGATATGAGCAAAGCCTCGAAGACGGAGCTCAAGCGCCTTTCTGAAGCCTGTGTCCCTGCAACGTTCGGCCACGACCAGGAGGATGTTCTTGACTTGGAGTACAGGAAAGCCGGCAAACTCGACGAAGATCAATTCGCGATGAAGCTCGATATTGAAAAGGCCGGTTTGATGGAGGCCATCCGCTATGGCTTGTTGGAGGGTGATCAAGGAAAGAGGGCTTTCTGCGCTGAACTATACAAGCTCAATGTCTACGGTTGGCATTCCAGCGACCACTTACTCTTGTTCTCTCGACTGATTTCCTTCGGCGCAGACAAGGGCTCATTCTTCAAAGCGCACAGGGATACGCCGCGCGGAAAGAACATGTTCGGTTCGCTGGTAATCGCCTTTCCGACGAAACACGAGGGACGTGCGCTCGTGTTGCGCCAAGGCAAAAAGGAGTGGGTATTCGACTCCGGCCGCGCCATGTCTGGGAAGGGGAAGGGATCGGCGCGCATCGCGTACGCGGCGTTCTTCAGCGACGTCGAGCACGAAGCCACTCTCGTCAAGTCTGGCTACCGCGTCACCTTGACGTACAACCTCTATTTCAAGACGGATTCGAAGACGAATATCGATCGCCCACTTGCCACGGCTGAGCAGGCTATCCCGTCGGACGCTGCCGTCTTCAAGGCGGCACTCTCGAGTCTCCTCACGAAACGCTCGTTCATGAAGGAGGGAGGCAGCGTTGGGTCCGGGCTGTTCCATCAGTATCCAATCGTCAAATCTTCTGGGGGAATAGATGACCTGCTTGAATGCCTGAAGGGCCGTGACGCGATGATCATGAATACATGCGAGGAGCTGTTATTGCAGGCGGACCTCTGGCTCCTGTACGACGACGACCGTGATGGCTCTCAGATTTTGTCCCGGCACTCCGTGGACCCCGATACCCTATACGGTGAAGATTTCTCGACATACTTGCTCAGTAATGGGTACGATGTACGGATCGTCAAGCATTACGATGGCTATGAACCAGCCAGGTCCGATGGCTCGCAAGGACCTTGGAATGGCCCATCGTGCGACGTCGTATGGATCAATGATGTATCAAATCTCAATGTCGTTGAATCAACCTACGCTGCATACGGGAACGAGCCTTCCGTGGGCTGTTCTTATGCAAACGTATGCCTCATCGTGGACATTGGCCCGCCGGGAGACAGAAGTAGTGAGGGTATGTCTTGTGATTCGGAGTCTTTCTAGACATTTCTTCGTTTGCAGATGCTGTTGAAACATTTTTGTGGCAAGTTGAACATTTTCGTTCGCTGTCGTCTGTATTTTTTGTGGTGTGCCTTACGAAAAAGTTGTACCAAATGCATCAAGAGCCTGCGCGAGATATACAAGTGATGTGACTCCCTCTAAATAATGAAAATTCATGAATTTACGCATATGGCTTAGGCAAAAATAATGCATCACTGAGAGGACTTATGTTCGCAGCATCCGGAACTCGAATAAAACTGGAGAAAGCTGTTGGACTTCTTTCCCAAGCTGTAACATCGAACGGACCTCACATCAAGCAATTGACTTACTAACTATTTTGATAGTGGTGCCTGCCAAGATCGTACACAACGTATGAAAGATTTCGTATGAATATGTACGTACTCACTAGCAGTACTAGTGCATTCGGCAGAAAACAAATTTGATCGGAGACTGAAATACAGCCTGATCGCCGATACGACGCGTCGCCCTCACGCGCGTACGCGTGACGTCTTCAAGTTGCGTGCTCACCTGTATTTAAGACATCTTCACTTTCCTGCCATCGCCCTCTTCAAACTCAAGTACAGGTCTTCATCATGTCTGGAAAGTCTGCTCTCCTCATCGGCGCGACCGGGGCTGTCGGGAAACACGTTCTGCGCGAGCTCATCGCGTCGGGTGAATACACGCGCGTCGGCGAATTCGGACGGCGTGTGACCCCCCTCGAACAGCTCGCGTCCAACGCAAAGGACAAACTCGAGCAGAAGACTGTAGACTTCGACAAGATCAACGATGCTGGGCTACGTGATGGGAAATGGGATGTTGTATTCATCACGTACGTATGGAATTCAGCTGTCATTTGGTATGACCGGTGGACTGACGGTCGCGAAGCCTGGGAACAACAAGGGCGGCTGCTGGAAGTGCGGCAGCATTTGAGAAGATAGACAGAGAGTAAGGACTCTCCTCTTTAGTATGAATGCTCAGGAGCTTATTAATATTTCTTAGATACGTCGTGAACTCCGCGCGTGCGGCCAAAACGAATGACCCATCCCAAAAGCAACGGCTCGTCTATCTTTCGGTGCGTGAGAAGGCACTTAATTCCTACAATACTATCTGATATATAAAGGGATTTCCAGTCTGTGGGCGCAAATGCTAGCTCTCCATTCCTGTATACGAAGCACGTGCCTACCTCATTGTGTCTCTAGTAAACATGCTAATTTGAGTTCGAAACTGTCCTTAGGAGCAAAGGCCTGACCGAGAACGAGCTCGCGGGCCTGAACTACTCCGATACGATCATCTTCCGCCCGGGTTTCCTCGCTAATGCCCAGAGACCTGGCACACGTTTCGCGGAGTCCTTCGTCGCGTGCGTTTCCTCTGAACATAATCTCTCGGCTTCTTTGACTCACATACCCGTTCAACTTTTACTAGCCCCCTCTTCGGCCTTGCGTCGCACTTATTCTCGGGTCTCCAGATTGATGTGCGTCTGCCTCCCTCGTAATGCGCTTGTATATCTTCTCATTGTCATATTACTCCTCGTAGGTCTCCGTACTCGGCAAAGCCATCACTCGTTCAGGTTTCCTAGGCTCAGAGAAGCTATCGACCGCAGCCGAAGCGACGCAAGCGCGTACACCTAGCGGAGCACAATTTACAGTCATTGGGACCAAGGGCGCCGAGAAGCTTGCTAAAGTGGAAGTATGAGTTATTACTCTTAGTTCGGCCCGAAGGCTCTGCCATCTGTACTCGACTTCGCTTGCGTTCTATATATACTGTATTTGTACATTCCCCGAAATATCTATATGCACGATGCACTTTCTTTCATTATGAAGACTTGTTTTTGAACGTTTCGTTTAACTGTCCGGACTTCGTACGAGTATCGCTCCGGAAATAGAGCGTCTCACAGGGTGTTATGGCCACGCAAACTCTTCGCATATATGAGCTTCGTCTAGATCTCGGGAGAGAAACTCGATTCTGCGTATGCAAAACTGAATTTAGCACATGAAGAAAAGTAAGCAATACGAATCAACTCCTCATAAGCATATTGTATAGAGTCCAAACGAAGCGGTATGTATGCATACCGCCACGCCACATGACATTAATATTGAAACAGTGAGTATTATCTACGTATGCGTAGGTGCTTACAATCAAAATTTGAGTATACAGGTAACTGTTATCTTAGTAAGGCCTAGGCCCGATCCATACGTAGTTATAATCCAATTCTTGGTAATGTACAAAGCTTTATGATAGTAGCTAAAGACGAGGCCAATTTCGAGATGCATTTCAGCGCTGCCCATATCTGTGATAGCTAGGTCCAAGACTAGATCTCGGCGTCTGGTCAAAGAGTCCACCAACACTCGCCGAAGGTCCTGGGGAGCGCGTCACCCGTATCACGTCTGCTTCATAAAAAAGTGGGTCGAGGTCAGACAGCTCTACCGGCGACTCGGTTTCAGATCTGCAGTTGACTACAAGCTCATTCGCATTCGCCCCGCGCCGTGCCCCGATACGACTGGTCTCGACGTTCGAAAGTAGGAACTTCGGATCACTTCCCAGGTCAGCCGCGAGCGAGTGAATGCTCAAGATGAGGTGAGATGCACAAATTGAATGGGTTGCATAGAAAGCACTTTGGTGAGATGCGGTAATATCAGAACAGAGGTCTGGAGACAGATTGTATTCTGCAATGCACTTTGAGAGCAAAGCCAGTAGATAAACCTGATTTTATAGTGTAAAGTCAGCAAGCATTTCAGAAAGAGACTAAACAACCATATGCATGTTCTCACCTTCGGACTGGACGTCATTAGGCTTTTCGCTGTGGTAGACGAAATCGAGACTAGGCTAAAATGAGCATGCAAGCTGTGATAGGACACCACTTATTATGCACTGAAGGCCATAAGGAGGAAGAGTACACCACTTCAAGCAGGTGGGGTACGTTAGTGACCGTAGATTTGAAAATGTAGGAAGGTATCACTGACTCGCAAAATAATCGAGCTGCTACAGGTTTACTTTTGCCGCTCCTCAGCAGTCGCAAGACACGAGTGATAGTGGCGGTGAAAAGGATAGCTATTTGTCAATTAGTGAGTATTGAGGTGCAGAGCCGAGATGACATTGGAGACCTACCCTCCAGTATCTGTTGAATTATTAAATTACGTCCAGCCAGTGTATACTTCTCTAAACTTGTTACTTACAAATAAAGGAAGAAAAATGGCTGCGATACATGAGATAAAACTTTCTAGAAAGAAGAGACCTGACCAGAAGGCACGTACGCCAGATAGTCGCATGTCCCGAGTTAATGCATCCAGGCTGATTAAGCCATGCTGCGCAAGATGAGTCTAATCAGAAAGAGATGGCCAAGAGGAACACGCTGACCTGGAAGATAGGCTCCCTTGAGTCCCTGTCATATCATAGTTAGCTAAACATTGTCACTTGCTTCAAGATTCACAATCACATACATGAATGGCCAAACCAGCGTAAACAACGCCTACGGAAATGCACGAACCGAAGATAAGTAACGTCCCGATCTGAACAGACCAGCTGTGTGACCATAAGTGGTAGACACGGGCAGCAAGTATAGCTATCAAAATGGTATGGGAGTACCATGCCCCTGTTAGCCCGAAAACGAATATGTTCTTCGACCAGTGATTGACAGAAAGGAGCATACCTTCGACAACGATCATGCCGACTACATCGAGAGATAGAACACTCTTTATTCCCGCTGTACAACTACTTGATTACATCAGCTGCTAGGTCAACCATCGATTTCAGAAAGATATAGACTCACTACTGTGCATAAAAACGAAGTATACTAGTCGGGCTAGTTCAGTATAGAAACTGTTAGAGGCCTACTCACGTCTAGAGGTACTCCAGGACTGAGAAAATCTGTAATAGATGTCATGAGCACATCAAGCGCCGCACTAATCTGACGTACACGAAAGTTGGAGCCTGAAAGCCATTCCTTCTGTCAGTATCTTCTTAGGAAATGTATGCTATACGTACGAGAACATCATGAGAGGTATTAAGCGGTTCTATCCACATACCATTATAGCCTTAGTATAACCCATGTTATCAATCAATGAAACACTCACTAAGAAGTACAGTGCTTTCGTAAACGACCAGCCTGTTTTCCAAAAGTAATCGGCCTGACAGCAAACAGGTATGCGAGGTTCAAATCACAAAAAAAAAGCACCTGAGCACTTACCTCCTGGTCCAAGCATGTCAGATGGTCATAGATGAGGACGACGAACGAAGAAAGAGAGTAGAATTTAGCTTCCTCAAATCCAGACGCAATCTCAATGAGGAATTTCAGCGTAGCCGGATCCAACGTCGACGGGTCTGACATGATTAGAACAGTCGTCTTCAAGGAAAGTATATGTTGAACTACGCTGTTCAGGATTCCAAAAGGATTGAATATTGGGGTCGTAAAGAGAAAGTGAACGATGGGGAGAAGGACGTATCCCTAGGCTAGCGGGGACTACGTATAGAGAGAGCCATCCAAACTTCGGTAAGCAGACAATAGACCCTAGAACTTAGAAGCTCTTGGGAGTACAGTCAAAGACGCGTCCTTTGAACACCAACTTGGATTCCTTCCGCAAAATGTCTACACAACATTTTTTTGCTAAATTTTTACATTTACGTGGAGAGCCATATCGAAAGTATCTACATGAATTTTTTTGAGCCCTGAAGTGTGCAAGTGAAATTGATTTGAAGGCAAGAAAAAAACAGGCTTTATGACACGGAAACCACTCCTTTGAACACCCGTGAGATTACACTGTTTGTAAGCTTGGATCGGCAAGGTAACATATTATGTCATCCCATTGCCTTACCTGTTCATCATATTTCAGGACCTCCCGGCACTTTCTGCCATCCATAATTTATACATCACATCCTTTTGCCACAAAAAAGCATTCAATAGATAACCAAGATAGTGCTTCATCACTCACTTAGATTTGTTAAAGAAATATTAGGCAAGAAATAATAGAAACAAATTTGCACAACACAGATTGTGCAAATCCTGCTCTGTTTTTTGTGGGTTTTGATTTATTTGAATTTAACCACTCAACATATTCCTATGAAACTTGGCACATATATAGTGGGGATCAGCATTAATATTGCGTGTTAGAAAAGCATGCCTCTTTTTTTTTAAATTGGAGTGTAAATATGCCCCTAATATAGAAATTTGTGGCAATGTGATTGTTGAAAGTTTTGCAAGCACACATAGAAATGCTAGAAATTCTGCCGGTGGTTCCCTGGACAGAATCTGGTAAAATTAAGTTGTGTGATGTATAACTAGAAGCCCTGAGAGAAAGCTTTTGAGGTCAAACAATCAATTACATGCTTCTGCCACTGCTTATTTGCCTGGCAGTGGCACTAAGAATTATGTACAGAATTATTAGTGCTAGTAGTACAAACTGACCTATCATTCCTACCTAATACATTAAGTAGTTCCATTGACATATTTATGCTCAAAATCACACTTTGAGTAAAATATATGCATTTATATACTGTATTTTTACATTTATATGTGTTTTCCTTGGTACATTGGCATGTACTACGGAGCTGAACTGAGATGAGACAATGACACATTCCCTATATGCCATCATGTGAGCGCTATTTTCTACCTTCCAGCTTGTCTTTCAGAATCTGTCAACAATACATCATCCCAAAAGTCATTGATTTTTCTGTTGCAACTTATTTTTCTCATGACAAACTTGAATTGTCCATAAGGAATTTTTCTAAAAAAAATTATTCACAAAGAAACAAGTGATTCTCCCATTAAGTTAACAGTATCTTGATTAATTTTTCACTTATTTAAAAACTGTCTTGGGCAATTCAATATATATTCCAATAGTATTATTTACAGATTTTTACTTATTTATTTGTGAGCTGAGGAAGGAGGAAGTGTAGCTACAGAAACAAGAGTTTTCCTTCGACACAGATTGATGTGCGGCATGACATGCCGAGGGCCGTGGGAATGCACACTTTTCATTCGAGCAATGCCGACCCCCATATATAGTCCTACTATATATACACTTACCATATTTTTTTGAAAGTCAGAAATTGTGTGTTGCGGGAGAAAATGCAAAGTGTTCAAAGGAACAGTCCTGTTTAAAGGACGCGTCTTTGACTGTATAGTCTGGGAAAGCAATGAAAGAAGCCCCTTAAGCTTGGTGCTCATTCTCTTCTGCTCCCAGTATGATGCTTCCAGGGAAGAATATTGGAAAGAAGTTGCTTGAAACCATTGACAGGCATGAGCTATTGCATTTTTAAGCCAGCTCAACTTTCCAAACTGTAGTTGAAGGGAATGAAGTACCACAGAATCAATCTTCATTTGCGCTACATAAAATATTAATTATTATGTTATAAGTGGAGAGCTAGGCTTGAAATAGGTTGAAACTCAGAATAGAAGAAAATTCCGGCTAACAAGCCGGAGATCTGCGATCATGTAACATTGTCTTAGCCAGTCGCATATAAGTAAGTATTCTAATATCCCAGAATTAATCATCCCATTGTTTAATTTTTTCCTATCTATGTTTGCTTAGATGTCGGAGTACTAGTGAGAATTTAACCCACACTATGAAGAAGTTAAGGCGGAGTCCAACGCTTGGTTCTACGGCTTCAAAGCATTTTCTGCACAGTCCCAGAATGCTTTCGACAAGTGCGATTTTGGTCAGTGAATCTGACTACTGCACCTTTCCTACCTGCATTGATGATGAACGTTCAACACTAGCTCTCCTTGCCACTCTTACGTACCCTCGTCTTTCGAAGGGTAAGTGATATCTGCAGTAATTCAATATTAAAAAAACTAAGTGTCGAGCAGAACATCTTCGTACGGGTTGCGATTTGATGAATCTGGTCTTCGCTATTGACGAGTACACCGACGTGGAGCCTGAACCAGCAGTTCGCGATATGGTTGACACCAGCCCTGGAGTTCCTGGCTTTGCCGGGAACTCCGCTGGCCATCAATCCGAGTTTTTAGGCATTGCTTAATCCGAGTTTTTTTGGTTCTACAGATTTAATTAATGTAATTTCTCACTCTAAAAGCTATACCTATTTAAAGTTCCTTCCTGGCCATCAGTCTAAGCTCTTAGAACAATGCTTCATCTTAGTTCACATGATATATCTGACATACACATGCTTGAAAGCAATCTGAAGTTTTATTGTATGACACTCTATTTACAACAAAACCTCACTAAGTACAATATTGGTTGTTGAGAACTTGAAGATAGAATAAGTCTCCTTCAATGGAGAGACATAGTGCATAATACCTGCTTCTCATGTCTTTATTTAAAATAGAAAGGATATTATTTATACAATATAGATACTATGTTAGGACACCTTGTATTATATTCATAAAAGACTATAGGTGTAGGCCTGCTAGAGTATTCTCACTACTTCTAACATGTTGCTGACTTCCTATACATCATGACTTGACTCTGATGTATTGAGTGTCTGACATTCCAAGACACAAACTCTGAAACACAACCATGTAGCTGTACTACAATTATGAGGAGTCCAAGTCTGAGACTCAGTGGCAGTCTCCAGACCTATGGAGTCTGGCACATTATGTTCAGTTCATGCCCTTTTCACATTCTATTTACTGCCCAGCTCATCCAAAGCTTATATGCACTTATACTGAGTTGTGCTATGTATACTCTGGCATGAGCCAGACCAATGATTTACATATTCTGAGAGTAACTCTCAATGGACTCCTATTGGTTGATTTTCTACTGAGATTTATTTTATAATACACATGGAGAAGATAGCAGAATATTTCTCTAACTGACTTATTTTTTTCAGCATTTTTCCTAACTTTTTCATGTGAGGAGTATAAAATTGATTATAGATGATTTGCAAGCTGCTGCTTTGGAGTTACCACTTTTAGCCATCAAATTTTTGAGAGAAGAGCATGATTTAATTAAATTATTTTTTCCCTGATTTTTTCGAATTTTTTTCATATTTTTTTACAATTTTTTTCATAGGGGAAATGAGTTGATTGAGCCTACAGAGCGGTCTGCTCACGGATGTGTGCCCATGTGCAAACATCATGTGATGATCTGCATGTTGCCGCTTTGAGCCATCAAATGTTTCAGAGCTGACCGGAGCAGGAGCATGTGTGTGACAACTAAAGAAGAAAAAAGGAAGCATCAAAAAATTGAAAGTCCGAATTTAGTCAGCATGTGGCTGTGTCGAAAGTAGGGGGTTGCGTTTGTATATTAAGACCAGCCCTGGAGTTCCCAGCTTCGCCGGGAACTCTGCTGGCCATCAATCCGAGTTTTTTAGGCATTGCTTAATCTGAGTTTTTTTGTTTCTTCAGATTTAATTAATGCAATTTCTCACTCTAAAAGCTATACTTATTTAAAGTTCCTTGCTGGCCATCAGTCTAAGCTCTTAGAACAATGCTTCATCTTAGTTCACATGATTCTTCAATTGCAAAACTATATATCTCACATACACATGCTTGAAAGCAATCTGAATTTTCATTGTATAACATTCTATTTACAACAAAACCTCACTAAATACAATATTGGTTGTTGAGAACCTGAAGATAGAGTAAGTCTCTTTCAATGGAGAGACATAGTGCATAATACCTGCTTCTCATGTCTTTATTTAAAATAGAAAGGATATTATTTATACAATATAGATACTATGTTAGGACACCTTATATTATATTCACAAAAGGCTATAGGTGTAGGCCTGCTAGAGTATTCTCACTACTTCTAACATGTTGCTGACTTCCTATACATCATGACTTGACTCTGATGTATTGAGTGTCTGACATTCCAAGACACAAACTCTGAAACACAACCATGTAGCTGTACTACAATTATGAGGAGTCCAAGTCTGAGACTCAGTGGCAGTCTCCAGACCTATGGAGTCTGGCACATTATGTTCAGTTCATGCCCTTTTCACATTCTATTTACTGCCCAGCTCATCCAAAGCTTATATGCACTTATACTGAGTTGTGCTATGTATACTCTGGCATGAGCCAGACCAATGATTTACATATTCTGAGAGTAACTCTCAATGGACTCCTATTGGTTGATTTTCTACTGAGATTTATTTTATAATACACATGGAGAAGATAGCAGAATATTTCTCTAACTGACTTATTTTTTTCAGCATTTTTCCTAACTTTTTCATGTGAGGAGTATAAAATTGATTATAGATGATTTGCAAGCTGCTGCTTTGGAGTTACCACTTTTAGCCATCAAATTTTTGAGAGAAGAGCATGATTTAATTAAATTATTTTTTCCCTGATTTTTTCGAATTTTTTTCATATTTTTTTACAATTTTTTTCATAGGGGAAATGAGTTGATTGAGCCTACAGAGCGGTCTGCTCACGGATGTGTGCCCATGTGCAAACATCATGTGATGATCTGCATGTTGCCGCTTTGAGCCATCAAATGTTTCAGAGCTGACCGGAGCAGGAGCATGTGTGTGACAACTAAAGAAGAAAAAAGGAAGCATCAAAAAATTGAAAGTCCGAATTTAGTCAGCATGTGGCTGTGTCGAAAGTAGGGGGTTGCGTTTGTATATTAAGACCAGCCCTGGAGTTCCCAGCTTCGCCGGGAACTCTGCTGGCCATCAATCCGAGTTTTTTAGGCATTGCTTAATCTGAGTTTTTTTGTTTCTTCAGATTTAATTAATGCAATTTCTCACTCTAAAAGCTATACTTATTTAAAGTTCCTTGCTGGCCATCAGTCTAAGCTCTTAGAACAATGCTTCATCTTAGTTCACATGATTCTTCAATTGCAAAACTATATATCTCACATACACATGCTTGAAAGCAATCTGAATTTTCATTGTATAACATTCTATTTACAACAAAACCTCACTAAATACAATATTGGTTGTTGAGAACCTGAAGATAGAGTAAGTCTCTTTCAATGGAGAGACATAGTGCATAATACCTGCTTCTCATGTCTTTATTTAAAATAGAAAGGATATTATTTATACAATATAGATACTATGTTAGGACACCTTATATTATATTCACAAAAGGCTATAGGTGTAGGCCTGCTAGAGTATTCTCACTACTTCTAACATGTTGCTGACTTCCTATACATCATGACTTGACTCTGATGTATTGAGTGTCTGACATTCCAAGACACAAACTCTGAAACACAACCATGTAGCTGTACTACAATTATGAGGAGTCCAAGTCTGAGACTCAGTGGGAGCCTCCAGACCTTTGGAGTCTGACACATTATGTTCAGTTCATGCTCTTTTCACATTCTCTTCACTGCCCAACTCATCCAAAGCTTATATGCACTTATACTGAGTTGTGCTATGTATACTCTGGCATGAGCCAGGCCAATGATTTATATATTCTGAGAGTAATTCTCAATGGACTCCAATTGGTTGATTTTCTACTGAAATTTATTTTATAATACACATGGAGAAGATCACAGAATATTTTTCTAATTGGCTTGTTTTTTTCTGCATTTTTCCTAACTTTTTCATGTGAGGAATGAGTT
Organism: Porodaedalea pini; assembly: GCA_002794775.1. Classification (NCBI taxonomy): domain Eukaryota; kingdom Fungi; phylum Basidiomycota; class Agaricomycetes; order Hymenochaetales; family Hymenochaetaceae; genus Porodaedalea; species Porodaedalea pini. The sequence continues at coordinate 149,868 of NBAY01000047.1, read as the reverse complement.
GTTTAAGCTTAGAGTATAAAATTGATTGTAGATGATTTGCATGCTGCTGCTTTGGAGTTACCACTTTTAGCCATCAAAGTTTCAAGAGAAGAGCATGATTTAATTAATTTTTTTTTTTTTCATATTTTTTACAATTTTTTTTTTTTGGGGGAAATGAGTTGATTGAGCCTACAGAGCGGTCTGCTCACGGATGTGTGCACATGTGCAGACATCATGTGATGATCTGCAATATTGCCGCTTTGAGCCATCAAAATTTTCGGAGCTGGCCGGAGCAGGAGCATGTGGGTGACAACTAAAGAAGGAAAAAAGAAGCATCAAAAATATTGAAAGTCCGAATTTAGTCAGCATGTGGCTGTGTCAAAAGTAGGGGGTTGCGTTTGTATATTAAGATCGTTGTCGACGCTCTCAAAGTGTGGGAACGAACTACTATCCACAGCTATCCATCCGTTGGCGCACAATGGTACTTTGTCACTTTGGTAAAACCCTGCGGCGATGATCTCGACAATAATGTTGTTATTAATGACGGTGAGGGCGCTGAGCGAACAACTCACAACGTGTCTGTCCTCGACGAAGTGCTCACCAACAAGTCCCCGCATGCCCTTCACTACTTCCAGGAGCGCGAAGCTGACCAGCGCAATGGTTGCTCCGATACGCTTGCGCTGCGCCTTGGCGACGGCCGTCGGCACGAATTCCTCCATCTTCACGGCCATGTAGTCGATCTCCCCATCTGAAAACGTCCCCTCTCGCTTTAAAATGTAACCGGCTTAGACTTGCTAGACGCTTCGCTGAATTGGAGTTGATTTTGAGGTCGAGTTCAACGCGGCTGAGGTCTTTGACCGCATGCGAAAGACGCAAGGATTATTTATCGAAGAGTGTGTGCAGTATCATATTTATCTTGCGCTTGAGCTTGCCGACTGCGCCGTATGTCTTTCGCTGCTTGATGAGGATGATAACATGATTGTTATGACTGTAATTTTCAAAAACCCAAACACTTGAAAGCAGACAACAGAGCAACTCAACTCACAAGCACGCACTTCAGCTAAGACATATCGGCAGTACAATACCCCTATCCCGACAAGATGATCTTCGACTACACAACATACCAGAAAGAAAAGGAAAGAGCAGGAAGTTTTCGAAAATGTGAGTGTACCGTCAAATCACTGCGTAAAAAAAGAACGGGCTGCAAGGTCCGTTCGCGAATTGTTATGGTGAAATGTACCAATGTGCGTTGCACGTACGCGTGAGCTGCCTTAAAGTTCGCCTTCGCCCCGCGTAAGCGGGTCCAAGTCAACGAGTTCCAGCGGAGTGTCGAGCCCAGAGTTTTTGTTGCCGAGATCCACAATAAGTTCATTCGCGTTCTTGCCAGGTCGCCATGCAATGCGGCTGATCTCGATATTACTGAGCAGAAAAGTTGGATCGCTGCCCATGTCCGTCGCAAGCGAGTGGATGCTCAGGATGAGATGTGACGCGCAAATGGAGTGAATCGCGAGCAGAGAGCTGTAATGTAGAGTACTGTTCAGAAGCTAGTCACTATTGTCAGAAACAAAACGAACGACTTGCTTAGAAAGTAGAGCAGGCAAGGATATCTAGATTACAAACGAACTCATGAGGATTTTGTTTTTCGCATAACCTGGAAACTGACCTTTGGATGATTAAGCATTAGACTCCCGATCCCGGTGAAGCCAACGGAGACTGAAGGTCGTTTTAGCGGAGTCTTTTAAGCTTTGAAATCCTTATTCTCACCAAGCACGGCGTAATAGAATATGCCACCACTAAATCATTCGAAATCAACATCAATTGCGAAAGAACATGATTTTCTCACTTACTCGCGTAAAAGTCGATTCACCACGGTCTCATCCGTACCAGCCGCCATAGGACGCAGGATGCGAAGGACCGTCGCAGCGAAGAGGACGGCTATTTGGCCAGGGTGAAGCAACATCAGTGCGAAGCGAGCATTGAAATAATGGACGAAGCAAGAAAACGAACTTTGAATGATCTAAGTGAACAGGACCAATCAAGAAGAACGGCAGTTAGTTGAGGTGCGGAAACATGCTCGCGATCGGCTTAGCCGAGCACTCACGAATGTGGGAGCAAAGATGGCTGCAAAAACAAGCGAAGAGGTGTTAACACGACCGCGTCATACGTTCAAGGAAGGAGACACAGAATGAATGACAGACGTACGCCAATATGTTCCAGCCCCGACATTAATACAACCTGGTTGGTTTAAAGCGCCTGGAAACAGAAAAGAAGACAGTCGGATGATAGCTAAGTGTTACAGGAAGTCCGTGTGCGAGTGGCGTGGGACTTACTGGGAAGATGAGCGCCATGAAGACTCTACATTGTAAGAGATCAGAAACCGTTCTTCCTACAGAGAAATCTTGTCGACGCACATGAATTGCCTTGCCCGCGAAGGATATGGCAAGGCTTGCGCACACAACAAATACACCGCAGATCAAATACTGCAAAGGTCGACTATGACACCAAAGAAAATACACCCGTGTCACGAGAATAGCTGATGCAGGTCGAGTCCGCACACACGAGGCGCCAATCAGTCTCAACGAAGGTCAAGAGGTTGAGAGAACCTGATGGCGTACCTTCAACGATGGACATGCCAAAAACCAGGAACGATGTCGCTGTCCTGATTGCCGCTGTACAGCTGACAGATGCTGGTTAGCAATTCACATCTTGGCAAACCGACTGAGAGCCAAACGTACAACTGTGTTTGTGGCATACGAAAAACAGACTTGGATGAGAATGGCTCGAGCTTCCATGAAATATCATGCTTACATCGAGGGGCAAGTCCGGAGTAAATATATCTAGAGTTGCGATATCAGTAGAAGCAAAGAAGAAGGGGGAAAACACATGCAAACTAGCTGGACTCTAAACGATCGAAGAGATTGTTACATGTTACATAAATTTATGAGAGCGACAGGAAGGAACTAACATGAAGACAAGGGGTGGGATATATCGATTCTGCGTTGCCCAGTATCAGTATGTCGAAAGCATCGAATCTGGCGCGATAAATGGTTGGAAGCGCACCAGGAAGTAGAGGACTCGAGTAAGCGACCATTCTCCCTCCCAAAAGAACTCGAACTGTTTTGTGATCAGCCTATGCGCCGATAAAAATCGAGCATCCGAAGGATCCACACCTCCTGATCCAAGCACGTCAAGTGGTCATAAAGAAGCAGAACGAACGAGGAAAGAGCTAGGTATTTTGTGGAAGAAAAGCCCTCCGCATAATTCGTTAGTATGTCGAACGAAGCCGAGTCCATCGTACTTGCGAGTCAGAGTCAAAAGAGAGCAGAAGCCGAACGTGGTAGAAAATGTTCTAGCCTTGTGAGAGGCCTCTTCGAAAAGCGAAGGACCTCTTAGACCAGAAAGCGAGGGCAGATCGAGGTAGGGAAAAAGAACAGCAGACCAGCCAGACCACTTAAATATTATAATGGCGTCAAATGCTCACGATTGGAACTCAATATTAATGACCTTGAATGTCAGGAAACGGCGGGGCGGTACGTATACAACCAAGTTGATCGCCCTGCTATTCGATGGGAGAAAATGGTGCCTCTGCAGACATCTCAGATTCCCCAAGCGAGGTAAGGTCTACTGTGAGAACAGCAATTATTTGATTTTCAGTAGAGATCCGAGGCCACCTGCAACATTGATTTGGCAGTCTTTGCGCTTCAGAAACCTGCAGAGTCTGTCTACACTATAGATGTGAGCATTTGACATTTATTTTCACCAGCCAGAAATCTTCAGATCTTGACGTCCCTGTAGAGGTCCTGGGACAGAGCAAGGAGTGGGAATATTAATGCTTCCGTAAATAAACTGGCGAAAGGGTCACGTGGTGAACGCGTGCCGGGCTTATTATAATCTCTGCTATCTACTCTGAACAGACTACCAACCGCGAGGGAAACAACAGGAACTAAGGGAGTACTACGTAGTGCGCGAAACGGTGTGTTGTCGTAACGATGTGGACATTGCGGTTATGTATATAGTGGGGTTGTAACTAGAAGTAGAAGGATGGGGGTAAATCTGATAGAAGTGGCATGCTGTCAGGTGGGCGACGGAATGAGAAATAAGCGAATTGTAAGAGGAGTAGAAAGTTATTGGGGCGAAACCATTCAGAAAAGGACAATGGTAGAGATCGTTGACGAAAAAGGCCATTACGAACTAGTGCAAAATAAGGGCAGACGTTAAGGGAATGACGGACATCATGTTTGATGCACGACGGGTCCGGGCAACGAGGGTCGAGGTCTCGATCATGCAAATCGAGCGCGTTCAGCATGATGCTGGCGGCGCGTGAAAGAACCGAGCGGTGTATCATCTTCCGAGGCGAAATCTTCAAGAACCGATGCAAGGACCGGGTTGGATGAAGGATAAAAGAAGACGGCTCCATGATAGAGCGGTGTCCCCGTAGATTTACGATTTTGGCTTTCCAGTCTCGAAGTAGGTCGAGATGTACTTGCGCCATGAGGTTGGGGAGAGAGTCCGGTATGGTCTCGCGATGAGGGTTGGATGCTGCGTCCTTTGCCAATTTATCGGCTTTAGAATTGCCCAGAACTCCACGATGGGACGGGAGCCATTGGATAGCGATGTGGGATGAATCGTGATGAAGGGCTAGAAAGATCCCGCATAAACGGCGGAACAATATGATGAAATCGGCATGACGGGCGTCATCTGAAAAGATGAGCTGGACGCAATTAAGGGAGTCGGAGACTATATGAATGTGGACCGGAGTAGGGCATTTCGCAAGGAGAGATGATATACGACGCATAGCTGCGATGAGCGCTTCCTGCTCTTCAAACAGAATGTTTGAACGAGAGTGCGCTGCTGAGGAAAAGACAGCGAGTTCTTGTTGATTATGCATGATGACGAAACCGTGACCACCGTTATGGTGACCGTCGGCATCTGGGATGATAGAACCGTCAGTGAAGATGAAGTATTGATAAGGAGGAGGTTGCAAGAAGAAAGAATTGAACGAGCGAATAGCCTGAGGTCGCTGTGCTAACGTAGGAATGGGAGTCATAATGAGGCGTGAATGAATAGGCGTAAATGACTGAAAAGACGTTTCTTTAGGAATGCGTATGCCGGGAAGGAGAGACGCGGATAAATATTGGTCGGGAACGGGGTTATGTTTGGAATGGGAAAAATATGATAAGAGAAATCGTTGTGAAAGTGAACGAATGAAAAGAGGAAGAGGTGGGCACGATAAAAAGGATTCGGCCACAGATGGCGTAATGCTCTTGTGAAAAATAGCGTGAAGAAAACGGTATTGAGTTTTTTGGAGAATAGAGGTAATAAATGAGGAATCAGGGAAAAGAACGGCGCCGTAGATGGCGACAGACCGGATTAGTCCGAAATAAAGCAGTCGGGCGTATTGGAAAAATGCGCCATTGCGCCGGTTAAAAAGGAAGTGGCGCTGATGAAGGGTAGAAAGGGCTTTGTTTGCCCGGGATTCGAAGTGGAGTTTAGGCGACAGGTCGTACGAAAAAATGACGCCTAGCCATGTAAGGTGACGTGAAGGAGGGATAACGCGGTTGTTGTGTAGGGACAGAGCAGCTTGGGAGGAAGCGGGTGAGTTGTTTAAAAAGGAGCGAAACGTATAAGTGGCTATAGCACGATGGGGAAGGATGTGAAGAAGTTCGATTGCGTCGGGGTCTATAGACAGACCGATGGATTCGAATTGGAGAGAAAGGAACTGGAATTGGTTGCGCAATCGGGTTAAATTAGTTGAAATGCTGAGTGAACGAGAATAGAGAAGGTGATCGTCCATGTAAGCCAGTAATGGGCGGTGAGGGCCGAAACGAGAATTATAAGTAGTGATGACATCCGCTGCTGCAAAGATAGAAATGAGCGGAGACAGCGGGGATCCTTGAGGGACGCCGCGGTTGGGTTTAATGAAAGGGGGAAAAAAGGAGTTGTTAAAGTGAAAAGAGATTGGGCGATCGCGTAACCAAGAGGATAGGACATGAATGATGTTCGGGTGCACGTTGGAACGAATGAGTTTAGAAAGAAGGCGGTTGTGCGAAATATTATCGAAAAAACCTTGAATGTCAACCGTGAGGATAGACGTGATAAGGTAACGATGCTCGGTATGTCGAGAACCGAGCCTGTCGGCAGTGGAACGGATAAAAGGTTGGTTGAGAATGGTCGAAAGTAATTCGTAACAGGCGGTAAGTGAAGACCGGTGTTTGCGACAACCATGTTGGGAATCAGGGAGGAGGTTGTTAAGTTCGAAAAAAGGTTGAAGAAGGTTGAAAAGGACACGTTCGAAAAGTTTACCAATGGTATCAACCAGGGTAATTGGTCGAAACGCCCGAGGAATTGTAAAGTCGGAGCGTTTAGGTTTAGGAATGAAGGTAACGAGCGAAGTCTTGAAAGAAAGTGGGAAATGGCCGAGTCTTAAACACAAAGAAAAGAGGTCGACGAAAAACTGCCCTTGATGCTCGACTAGGAGCTCCAAATGTTTGTACGAGACGTGGCTATTGCCTGGGCTCGTTTCCTGGTCAATGCCTTGAAATGCGGCATGTATATCCTTCATTTCGATAGGATGAATGTCGCGAAGAGCAGGAAGAGGTGTTGTGTCCTGCGGGCGCGTGAGGTCAGGAAAGAAAGTCTCTCGAAAGAGGACTGATTTATCGGCTTCGGACGCGGTGAAAGTGCCGTTCGACTTGCGAAGTGCGCCGATGGGTGTGCGTCGACGCGCTGTACCCAGATGTTGGTTGTGCCACACCGAGCGTGTGTCTGATTGCTGAAGTCGGGAGCCATAAAAGGCGTTTTTGGCTCGAGTTATTTCGACGTGAAGACGAATTTGAGAGTCGACACTAGGACTGTGGCAATGTTCGCGGTACAGACGAGAACACACTTCGGACCACCATTTGTTGGGGCCAAAGTACGAGCGGGCTTTTCGTTTACGAAGAAAGAGAGTGGCGTAATCTGAAATGGAGCTGTTGAGTAAAAAAAGAAGTTTGTCGAGCGCTCCGGGGGTGTCGATCCCTGCAAGAGAAAAAGGAAAAAGGTTGGATTCACAGAACTCCGAAATGAAAGTAGGCAAGTCTCGGGCGCGAATAGAACGAAGAGGGGGTTGTGGTTCGGCGTTTAGGATATTAACGTCGAAAGAAAAACGTAAAGGGTGGTGATCAGAAGAGATGTCAAGGGTAGGATCTGAAATGAGAATGTTATGTAAAAGAGAGGGAGCGAAGTCGTCCGAAGCGATAATAAGGTCAATGATGGACTTGTAACCTGAAGGCGGTGAAAATAGGTATATTGGTCTGGAGGGTTGCAGACGGTTAAATCATTCTCGTTGATCCAGTCAACGAGGTGTGATGCGTGTTCGAAATGGGAGGACTGGTCTGGAAAGGACCAGATGTCCGAATGACAGTTGAAATCGCCGATCAGGATATTAGAGGGGGAATCTAGGTGTGGGAAGGGATTTTCGAATTCATGTGATGCAGGGGAGCTGTAAACGTTCCAGAGAAATAAAGGGAGTAAGTCGCCCCGAGAAATGGAAACAACCAAAATATTAGGGGATGCGATAGGGTGAACATAAAGAGAAACGCGATGGGCAATGCGAGGATGCACCAGAGTGCAAACTCTCGGTTTGTCCGGAGAAGAAGGACGGAAAGCGATGTAAGGAGCGTAATTGCGAATGTTGAAGACTCGAGAGCCGGCCGAAGAAACTTTAGAAGGGATGATAGAATAAACAATCGGGATTTCCTGGAAACAAATAATGTCCGGGGCGGCGTGTGTGGTAGAGAAGGAGCGTAATAGATAGTCAAAAGTGGGTTCGGAATTTCGAATATTTAGAGAAAAAACGGAAATTGTGTCTGTCATGCGGATTAGAAGGGGGATCGATAATTTCGGCGAGCTGGACACTCTGGTGATCGGGCGCTATGGTTGCCCTGGCAGTTGATGCACAGGGCGAAATGCTCGCACTGAAGGTTGTTAGAAGCAGTACATGGTGCGCATTTGGCAACATGGACCGCAGTACGATGTGTCTCCGAGCAGATCGCGCAGCGGGCTACCGAGCGACATTTGGCGGTGGAATGTCCCAAGCGATGGCAATTATCGCATTGGTTGGTGGTGGGACGAGCCTTCATTTCCTCGAGTCGGCGAATGACGCCGAAAACGGGAACCGATCTGTTATTATGCAAAAAGAAATGATCGAAACATAATCGATTGTCATCCTTGAGGACGACCGATACGTTGCAGAAGTCGCGTTGGTTGAGACGCTCGATGGATGACATGAACCGCGGAGGGAACATGAATTCCTTTCCTTCGAATTGAGGTAAGGAAGAGATTTCGTCTATGAGATCCTTTTCTGAGTAGATCAGGTTAGTCTCCTTGTCAAATACCGGGACCCCGGGTATGACCATCTTGAATTGGGGAGACGGGGTAAACGCCTTAGCTCCCGAAATGTTGATGATTCGGTTGAGTTGGGAGATGAGTGCGCTATACTGGGTGTCGAAGTCGTGACGGATGTTGGTAAAAGCGATTAGTAGGTTACTGTTGGAAGTGTATTCCACATTCAAGATAACCAAGTGCTTGAACGACGGGTTGCCCTTTAGGCCCGCGCGTACAGCATTTTTAACAGACAAGGGGGAAGGCCGAACAGCCAAATCTCCCGGGAGTGAAAAGAAAACTCGTCTAACATTACGAACGCGGGTGTTAACCGATCCGTTAGACCGGTTGATGGGGACTGTAGAGATTTCCCCTTTGGGGTTCTGTTCGGTTGCGCGAACTACCTTGGTAGGGGTAGTCTTGGGTTTCTTTTGCGCTGCTTTCGCATACGTTACTGTTGTATACCCATCCTGATCCGTTCCGACGGCCGCGACGGGTGGGTAGTGTATCTTGGTTTGGGAACCGCGTGGGGCGTTATGTTCGGAGTGAGCGTATCCATCGGGTGCGATGATGACGCCCTCAGTAGTCATGCGAAAGCCCGAGCCCGGGACTCGGGTCTTAGCGATAGCCGCAGCATACTCGGTTTTGCCATTCTTAGGTACCGTGACACGTTGTTTTGCAATCGGGCCTGGAGGAGGGAATCTCGGGTCATGAACGAATCGAGCCCCGAGGGGGTCCGGTAGGATTTTCTGTTGTTTATTCTGAATAGCGTTAGTAGACACAGCCGGGCGAGCAGTAGAAACCGGAACGTCAGAGAGTTGTTTTTCGATATTGTTGGTTTTTTCCAAAATAGATGAAACGATCGCAGAGAGATGCTGAATGGATCGGGACATTGAGTGCATAGTGTCCGTGATTTCCTGGTCACGGATGGTCTGACTGTTAACGTGAATATTTTCAAATATGTGTTTAAACGAAGGGGAATGGATGCGGAAAGTCGAGTGGAAAGCCTCAAGACTTTCGTTGGCTGAATTAGAAAGGTCTGTTTCGTCGTCCAAGTTGTTCGACTTGTTGATCCAGGAGACTAGGTTAGACCCGATATTAGCGAGGATGGCTCCGGCGCGGACCGGATCGTCGAACCAGGGTGTATCAGATGACCAGGTTGGTTGCGAAATGAGTGTGTTAATGGTGCCGATGGTTTCTTTGGTGAGGCTTGCGAAGGCAGTATTGATTTCTCGGCGATGTCCGGATCCTTCCTTTCATCGTAATCGATCATATTGTTGTCAACTTGGGGGGCCTGGCTGGTGTGCTCGTCCGGGATGTACAAGTCGTCGTCGTCCATGGCGTCGTCGTCAATTCGGGCTGGGGGAGGAATAGACCTATGTTCCTCCTCTGAGTTCGATCGTTTGAGGCTGTTCTGAGATTCGATTTCGGGTGTCGGTGGGAGATCCCCTTGTTTACGCAACTTGGCGGCATGCGCGTCCGCCTCGACATCTGGCGACCAATCGGCGCGATTCTTATGAACTTGTTTGCATACGTCGTCGTCGTGGTTGTAGGTCTTGTCGCGACCACACTCGACACATAACTTGGCTGCCCCGCTAACACACTGGCGACTGTGATAGGGGAGATCCTGTTTACACTCCTCACACTTGGTGGGGTCCTTGGGATTAACAAGGGAACGAAAAGACTTTGTCTTGTTAAGAGAGGCTTTCGCTCTGGTCAACATTCCGTTGTCCATAGCGACGAGGAGAGACTGAAACGCGGTATGTGAACAATTTTCCCACGATAGATGATGATGGTAGGAAGAAAAGTGCCGGGCTTGTTTCAATGTTTGATTCTGAACGCGACAACGCGCGACACTCCTGCGCTCAGTCAACGATATTCGGAAGTTGCAACTGAAGACCGCGAAAGTATTTCTCCGGAAACGTAGTGCATAGACGTGGTACGTTCCTCTACCGATTCCATCGTCCAGTCTGCAACCCGAGGTTGCTACGAGCGATGGCGTGCACGCCGCGCAAGTCTGTTCAGTGGTCGAACGACAACGAAGTCAACGAGTTTGTCTATGGTTCTCCATACTCTGAGGCATCTTCAACCGATTCCATCAATGCGACGTCAACTCTCCAATATATCAACGCACAGCTGGTGGCCCATGGTTTCGCACGTGGAACGGGAGTGTCTTTTGAAGGGCTTTCAAAGGGAGATGCAGATAAGCTATCAAAATGCATGCTTGGAATGCTGAGTCAGAGAAATGTGCGTCTGTTTTTTTTTTCTCGGTCCTGTGTAGACCCAGACCTCATTCCTTCGCAATAGGAGGACATGACGCGCGCAGAAGACCTTTCGACGAAATTACGAACGCTTTCGTATGAGCACGAGCGCCTGTCTTCAATGCACAGGGAAACTTCTGAGCAGCTTGCCGCAGCAGAGCGCGAGACAAATCTCTTCAAGTCTCGACTCACGTGGGTGGAAACAACAAAGTCTTCCACTCGAACTATCTGACACGGAGCTCAGTGCATCGAATAAATCATTACAGGCATCTGAAGCATCTCATAGGGCTACTTCATGTGAGCTACAGCGGGCCAGATCGAGTATGCAGTCTGTACGGCAAACGTATGCTGCCGAACTCAAGCGGCGCGAGAAGGAGACAGAAAAGATGATCGACCGGTGGCAGAAGATCTCTGACGCGCAGACGAAACTCAGCTCGACCACCTCTGGACTCAAACTCAAGACCACACTTGCGAACCCGGTTGTCAGCAGTCGAGATGGTGAAATCATCGAGAAGGGACCAGATCTCCTCGAAGATGCGCTAGACGAAGCAGAGGCGGCTCGAAAGGAGCTGGCGGAGGAGAACACGAGCCTGAAGAATGTCGTATTATCTGCTGCGAATGAACTCTCACGCATATCTCATGCAATGCGTATGAGGACTGAGAGTGCTGAAGAAGAGGAAGCACCGCATTTCACTCTATCAGACATCTTTTCTATCTCTGCGCCGGAAAGTGCGAGCGAGAAATTCAATGATCTCCTAACATCCTTCCAGGAAGCTGTTACTCGTTTCAATATCGATTATGATCCTGAGTTCACGACACCATCGTGCCTTCCGCCTCCTCGTTCGGGTCCTCAAACTACGCAGAAAATGGACGGTGACAGCCACCGCATTGATAGCAAGGAACTGCAGCGACTCCAGAATACTATTGTAGACCTTCGGAGGCAACTTGGTACGTTCTCAGTTCTTTGCGTCTTCTAGTCTTCTCACTCATCGACCACATAGAACAAGCCCAGACTCAGAAACAGACAGGCACTTACGCGGACCAAGCGCAAGCAATCATCCGACGTTTCGTTAATGATGACGACGAGAAGGCGAGCGTTCATGAGAGACAGCTCATGGAAAAGATTCGCAAGGAGCTAGACCATGCTCGGAAGAAGGTCGACGAAGCTGCACTGACGTTGAAGGACGAGAAGCAGGCATTGAATGCAAGTCGGCCTCCATTCATCGTCGTTCCTCTGGCTAAAGTTAATTGTAGGAGGAAAAACAAGCGTTCTACAGAGAACAGCGCCTATGGCGTTCTCAAATGTCTATCCCGCAGGATGATGAAGGGGCTTCAAAGCCAATCGCCGGTCTGGGCGCGTACTTCGAAGCGCCGGCAGAGCCGCTCGAGCTTCCAGTTTCGCCTCCGCGGCCATCGCGAAAGAGCAAGAAAATCAAGTCTCCCAAAAAGGTGGTGGCCTCACCACGAAGGTCGGCCGCTGTGCTCCGCTCTCCAGCAAAGCCCATATTTGCTGTGGGAAAGGTTGCAAAGAAAATGCGGAATGGCGGCACACCCAGAAAGCCAAGCGGTGCGATGCTCGGTGCATCTACTTTGCGCCAGAAGGTTATCCCGCCAATGGAGACGGAAGTGATACCAACTGCTCCAGCATTGCCGACGACAGCATCGTCGCAATCTCTCATCGTTACCAACTCTTTCGTCCTCCCCCCTCCATCTCCTTTAGCATCGATTCCACCCCATCAACCGGAACTCCTCTCGGTGAAACCGATAGCCACACCTTCTTTTGGCGACGCAGAAGAAGTACACGAGGAATCGTCTTTTTCAGATGAGCTTGAGCTGGATGCGTTACAACCAACGCCGAAGAAACTTTTCCCTGTCGCGAAGCCCTTCGCTCAACACATGATCCACGCTTATTCGCCAGCACGCCCTAGTCCCCTGAGCCGCATCCTCCTGCTCTCAAACTCACCTGCGCAGAGTATGGCCGCTCCAGAAGGTGGGGGCATTGATGCGCCTTTCTCTTCAGAAACTGGTGAAGGAGCCGGCCATGGTGCCAGCTCGTCCTCTGGCTCCGGCCCAGCGAGGGCTATGCTGCTTGAAGAGGAGTTAGGCATTGAAGACCTCATAAGCGCATCCGATGAGAGTCCACTGCGGGCGAAGAACATGCGGCTCGGGAGTAAAACCAGAAACACGGCAAAAATGAGTAGTGGGGTCAAAGACAGGGCGAAGCCGAAGATGCCTGCATTGAGAGGCTCTGCTAAGCCTCCTGAACGAGAGACAGACAAAGAGAACGGGGTCATTAAAACTCGGAAAGTAGAAACGCAGCCTCCGCCGCCTGTTGCGAAGCAGTCAACAACTGCTAAGCCACTGCTGACGGGTAAAGGGGGTGCGAGGCGCGTGCCTATCGGGAGTGTCGATGCTGCACCTATTGGACCCGGATGGAAATAATTTGACTTTCATCCTCCTTGAGCTTCTTGAAGTCTCGTAATCGCACTTCTGCGTAACCTCCCTTGTTTTTTTTGTTTTTCTTCACATCATCACGGAATCCTGTGCATGCGACATTGTCCTGTATCATACATGTATTTTACTTGCTGTACACATCATAATAACCAATATTTTCTTGATACAGATCCTGATACATGCATCGTAAGTTCATATGAAGATAGTAGTGATTAATCGTAACCTTCAACGACGAATTCGGCAGTGTTTGGAACAGGCTCAAGGTTATCAGGGTCTCGAAGACAAGAAGAATGCAAAGCAATACTCGTATAATAATCCAGAACAAAATGACGCACGACTCTCTCCTTGAGATGCTTCAAAACTCCGATAGATGGTGCGTTCACCCGAAAAGCCACCGCCTGCGATCGCGGCTTATCCTGAGGTCCGTTCGTCCGGATGCAGGCCGCCAGGCGGCCATTTCGGGAAGGCATATTGCTCCACGCTATTCGAAAGCTGGGTTCCTCGTTTTGTTCTGACATGGAAGGAAAACTGCTACGGATAAACATCCCGAAAGGCCCCGAGCGGGCCGCGGCAGAAACCTCGTCAGAGGTCGCTGTGACCTCAGCAAATTGCAGTTGAAAATGTCTCGATGAGTGACACGTTTGGGTACCATATGGGAGCACGCTGTCATCAACCCAGATGAAGCTGATATCGACCAATAAAAGCGATGCGACAGCAGGGTTCGTAAACCGTACCTTCTCTAGATCAAGCCAAGTTGAAGGATGAACCGACATATGGAAGTTTGACGGTGGGCCGAGAGGTGAGAGATGTAAAATCTGACAAGCATGATCATGCTCAGGCCGAACATCGCATTTGATCCATTTTGTTACGTCTTCAGAGCTTCTCCAACATCCCCTGAATTGCGCGAGAGGGACAGCGTGTACGGCCGGAGCTTGCGAGCGGCGACCAGTCATGTAAAGTAAATGGCTGCCTGAAAAGCCGACGGGTGATTCATAATCAATACTAGTGTCGCCCTACAAAAGTTAGAGGTGAGGTTAGCAAAGCTACATTAAACATGGAGTAAATGTAGGACTACTCACACAATTCTGTAAGGACAGAAGAATGGCAGAGCTAGTCACAAAATCGACGACTATAGCGCCTCTCGACGGATCATCAGCATAGTTTCCGACGAGATATGGAATCATGATATGTTTTCCGATTAAGGAGGGCACACGAAGCATCAGATACTCTCCGCCGGCTGCTCTGCTCAGATTAGACCATTCCATATTTATCTTGTTAATTAACTCGCACTGCCCAGTCCCGAGGTTTATTTCTATCACTTCAACCTGGACAACACTAGGAAGATGATAGCCATTAACATAAACTGATGCTAATATCAATAGGAGCACATACATCGCAGTTCTGATGTCTCCACGACCAATAATGGACACTTTGATGATTTCTCCATCAGACTGCAATTGATAAGTAGACTGGAGGAGCTCCAAGCAGTCGTTCTTGCGCTCCAAGACGTATATGTTTCGTTTCACATCAAAACAGTACAGTGTGTTATCGGTGAAGTAAAGCAGGAATCTCCCTCCAGGAAGAAATTGGAGGTCGCTGAGCATGCGATCAGAGTGCTGTATATTCAGAGAAAGTCTCCAGAGTGGCTTCGGATACTCAGATGTCCAATTTCCGTAGCCCCGCATAGCTCTCAACGCAAGGTCACGAAAGTCGGCTTCCTCGCGTTTTTGAGTGGGTATGATGCTGGGTGCGAACTCGCGCGGAGATCTCAGTAAAACAGCATGCCACACCTCCCGATTTGTTGTTAGCATTCTGAGATATTTGCACGTCTGAAAATTTTAGTAGGTATTATGAGTTCATTGCGTCCTTAGTATCACATAGAGCGACACTGACCTGTTCAATACGCAGTAAATCGATGATTCCGCATAAACATAAAATCTTCAGAATCGCATCGTCGACCAAGCGTGCTAAGGCACCCATGGAGATGCGGTTTTTGAATAGCACCGAGCTCTGAAGCATATTGGTTCTTATGGCTTCAGGCTGTGCCGTTCCTAGCAACACCGTTAGAGACACACAACGACCATTTCTTTCAGGTGGCAGTACCTATCATTGTGCTATGCACTGCCCCGCTGGTTTTCTTCGCGTTTTCTCCTGTTGTAGTAGTGTTGATGTAGTAGAAGATGATGATGATTATAAATGTAGCGTCACGTGACCTAATCGCGCTGCTCGTTTAAGGTTTAGCTTTTGTAACTCCGCTTGAGGTTCCGCAATATCGACGAAGAGTTCGGAACGCAATATTAATTATACGATACATGCTGCAAGTACTAGTCAAAATATAAAAAAAATCCTCAGCCTTTTTCATGTCTTCTTTTTGTGTACCCCGTTTATGCCACCGAAATTCAACTTCGCACAAATTTTTAGTAAAGTCCTCAGAGTACAAACAAATTAAAAAATGTACAATCCTATTAGGACTCCTGTAGTGAATATAAAGGCAGCAGAGGCGTGAACATATTCAAAGGAATACTAACCGAGATATCTATACAGAGAACAGCGATCGAGTGCAAGGGAAGTGATGAATCTGTGATGATGGATTACGTGGTAATGATACCAATGGAAATGCATACTGTGATGGTAGCTGGAGACTGTCGCTAAAGGTGCATTGACACACAGATTATCTAGTTGAGCGGGAAACCATAGGGACTGAGTAAGGCTGGTCCAGCTTGGGTCAGGTCTAATTGTCAGGACCAGCGGGTTGTAACTGGTCGATTAGATAGAGAGAGAAATAGAGAGAAGATGAAGAACACAAAGGGTAGAAAGAGGCTGAGGCTAAGAGATAAAGAGAAATGGAGACTGAGAGAAAAGAGATCAGATGAAATGAAATAGTGTCAGTTCGGGTTCAAGTTGCATGCTATCACATAATATTTTGAGTTGGATGAACTGCAAAAAGATCTAGACTCACATTAAACACAAAGTTATAATTATTAGTTTTTCTGAGCGACTTCAGCGGCGCCTCACAAGTAATGCATATATATATGCACGTGATGTAACACGTCGCGCAAGAAGCACTTCAAGCTCCGGTCTGAAGTCCGCTGCTGATCTCATCCCAAACACAAACGCCTTTACATCTCATAATGGTATCTTTCTTGTATATATGACTTCTTAGTGGTGAGGAAGTGGTAGTCTAGCTTACATTATGCCTGACACATCAACCAGGGTACTGCGGTGCTGCTGCCAACTGTCTCTCTCTGTGAGCTAACCTGTAAATTACCGATAATAGACAGATCGAGAAGATCAACTCGCATGCAAATTTATTACACAATTATTAAACAATAACAACGTAAGTGGCATAACTCAAGCTGGATTAAAGGAAAGCGTACAGCTTATTATAAGCCTACCCAGCCGAGTACAATCCACACCACCCAACGCCGCCTCTCTGCTTCATCCTCTCCTCCTCTCTCCTCCCTCCACTCTCTCTTCCCGTCGCAGTTAACTTCCCGTTCACTAATCTCCAGAACCTCCAGCCTCGCCGCTGGTCCATCATTCTCCGCCTTGGTGCCATAATCCCCAAGTCGGTGGACAGAACGTACGGTGTGGAAGAATTCAGAGAGCACACAGCGACCCGTGTGCAGACCCGCAACGAGGTGTACCCGTGCGTTGGATGTGCGCCGGAGTAGCAGGTAGAGCGTACGCGCGAAGGTGTTATGCTGTGCGGCGTTCCAGAGTGTATCCGACGCGATGATCAGATCAAAGCCCCTCAGCCCAGCATTGCTGTCTCGAGAAGAGCGAAGGGCTGAGGAGTCTTCACCCCACGCATAGGGTATAATAAAAATACGATCTTGCCCCGGGGAAAGGTCTGCCAAACAGTTTTCGTCGCCGAACCCATTCCGACGTACGTTCTCGCGCAAAGTCTCAATGAGCAAGTCATCGGGATAATCACTCAGCGTGACACCCCAGTTCTTCACCCCGCTCCCACTCGTCCGTCCACTTTCCTCAATCCTCTCCAGGCACTTCGCAACGAGTAGCCCTGGCAATCCCGCACCCGCTCCCAGCTCCAGTGCCTCGAACCTGAGATCTGGGTCTGCACAGTCCCTACGGGCCTCCGAAATGTGCATGAAGCGTCCGAGGTCGAGCTCAGCTATATGATCAGCCAGGAAGACTGCCGCCGCCCATATGCTCGACGCATGCAGCGCCCAGTTACGCGCCTGAGTGTTAGGTGTATGCAACGTCAGTTTAATCGGGTCCGATGTCCATCGGGAGTCTGTATCCTCCTCCGAAGGCGCTGCGTTGCCATTGACGCATAAGCTCGGACCTGGATATGTATAGGAAAAAATTGTTCCAGAATCGGCATGCGTTATCGCCGTATAGTTGTAGAGGACTCCCAGAAAAGCTGAGAGGATGTCTTCAGGTTCCTCTGCTTCTTCACTGCAACCGCCTGAGGTAACGGCTTGGACATTGAAGCTGCTAATTGGAGATGAGCCGGATTCTGTCGATAGCATTCAATCAAGGACGTGGTCAAGAATAGGATGGACGGTTTGTGTGCTGCTAGCTCATCGTCGCTTGGGTTGAGCGTGATAACCTGAGAATGGTCCTATATAGATATAACCCGGGAATTGCCGACGAAGCAGAGGTTCGACTTTCTAAATTCTATCCTTTGACATCAGAACGGTGTCTACATTCACAGGTACATTTTAACTTCATTCTTACAATTTCCCTTTCCCCGCCTCTTCGCCAAACACCTCTTCAAAGGCGCCCCCGACTTCGTCAATCAAGTCCGCCGTAATCAAGCTCCGTCCCATCTTCTTAAACCCTCTCCGCGACGTAGTACGAGTAACGATCGATGCTCCCGCCGCACCGAGGAACGGAATACGCGACACAGGTATTCCTACCTTCCCAGGGGTGCGTTCCGCACCCCAAGTGCCATCCTCGAAGCACTTGCCCCACGCGAGGAACGCGCCGGTCGCACCCGAGAGCACGTCACCCTGTCCACCGCACCTCTTGAGCCCACCGGGTGCGTCGACGGTGGTAGTTTGCGGATCAGAGCCTGCAGAGGAGGGGTGCACGGCGATGAGATCCTCTGGGCCTTTTTGGATGATAGTGACACCGCCCAGCGCTTCCGAAACGAGCTGAGCGCGTTTAGATAGCTTTGTCGACGGATCGATGTTCTGCGAAGCAGGCAAGGATATTTGTAAATGTCATTGATAGAGAAGAAGTTGCAGTACATACAACTGCTTCACTGAGTCGCTTGAACTCTACGACATTCGGTGTGAGGACCGCCTTCTCATAGCCGCGGATCACGCTAGGATCTTTTCCAACCATGTACAGTGCATCCGCATCGAGGACGAGGTACATCTTCTGCTCCCGTGCGAGTCCAACAGCGATGCGTGCATAGTCTTGCATGTAGTCTTCGCGCCCCAGCCCTGGCCCGACGACGAGCACATGCAATCGCTGTAATAGTGCGTTGAGCTCGGATTTAACAGATTCGTGAGATCTGGAAAAGAGGGTTTAGAGCTTGATGGGGTATTTAAGAGCGAAGACGCACTTATCCTCGCGAAGGATGGGATGGACGATGAGATCCGGCGCGTACCCCTTAATGGCACCTGCTGCAGTCGGTGAGCAGATGACATGCGACATGTCTGCACCCTGCACAATGCATCCATTAGGAGTCCAGCCAATGAGCAGATGAAAGAGGTCGGCGTACTAGTCTTTGCGCAGATATCGCAGCAAAATATGGTGCACCGGTATAACTGTCCGAACCCAATCAGTTTCCACCGCCTCGCAAGGTCGACCCATTATGCAATACTCACTCAAGTGCACCTCCTAATACTCCAACTCTCCCTGTATACCTCACTTCAGTACTGAAGGCTAGAACATGTACCTTGGAGGTACAGACCCGACTGGCCCTTGTGCAACGTGCCGTTCAGCGGCGGGATGAGTTGCTTGATCTGTTTGAAAATCGAGTCTGGAAGCGGCATGATACTCTTTCCTTCCTTCCTTATTTGATTCCAGATGCAGACCCGGTGTGGTAGACAGGCTTCCTGTAAGTCGTCTCGTCGAAGAAAGACACCAAAGTTAAGTTTACGTGACATCAGAATGAGATCACTGGGATTCCACTTCCTTTTACAGATGATATTTTAAGCTTTCTATCCGACACTCCGAAACAGCGTGCTTGGCTGCTTCATGTGCAAAGTCCAGACCAAGGAATTGAAAAAATTTCAGGTCTTGTAGCTTACTCACAATGAAGGGTAAGTCAGTTGAACTAGGGAGATCGTATCGTGTGTGCAGTACCAATGGTAGCCTGGAGTACAATTTCTCACCGTGCTCACCGTGAAAAGCCCTTTCCTCCTTTCTGCGATGCTCTCTATAACAATGTCCCGAACGGTGACCATAACACACATTGTATATTAGGTCTCGGGTTTCCCTCTATTTTAGGTGGTTCTTACATGCAAAGTTTGTTTCTTTACTTATACATTTGCATTGCTTTGGCGCTTCTCTTCGTGTCTAAGTCATTACTCGCGCCCTCCTACCAAAGACCTGACACCCATTACTATCGTAGGTTGTTAGCCAATTTCAAGGGCACATGGACAGTGAATCGCTTACGGTGATGACAGTCGGCTTCTCAACACCCAGGAACTCCTTGAGGTTGCTGATCGTAAGGGCGACCTCAATAAGGCCTTTAAGGCCCTCCGCCGTTTCCTGTCCATACTGCTTCGCATCCTTTGTGTACTTCTCAACGTACATGCGCACAGTCGCACCCTGGCTGCCTGTACCACTCAGACGGAACACAACGCGAGAGCCATCTGCGAAGCGCACGATTTGTCCCTGGTTCTTCGACACACTCTTGTCGATCGGGTCCGTGTAGTCAAAGTTCGTCGTCTCCGAGACAGTAAACGCTTCGCCCGTCGACGCCTTGAATTCCTTGCCCACGAGTGAGCCCTCAGCAATGTGTTTATTCAGTGCGTCGACCAATTTGCCCGCCGCATCCGATGCGACTTCCTCGTAGTCGTAACGCGAGAAGAACGAACGGCCATATTTCTCGTAGTGGTCCAGCAGGATCTCGTTGATACCAACGATCTTGTTGGGTGATTTTTTGTTCGCTGCGGCGAGAATGTTCAACCATGCAACGATAGCCCAGACTCCATCCTTCTCGCGGACGTGATCGGAACCGGTTCCGAAAGACTCCTCGCCGCAGATAGAGAGGCGTCCAGCATCCATCAGGTTACCGAAGAATTTCCAGCCTGTAGTAAACTTCAGATCACTGGGCTTAAGCTTGTATAACTATGATCTTACCAGTAGGGACTTCGAAATGCTCGAAACCCTTCTTCTTCGCGACGTAGTCGATCGCAGCGCTGGTTGGCATGCTGCGTGCAAGACCCTTGATACCAGATTTGAAGTACGGTATACACTCCTCCGCCCAATCCGCGATGATAGCGACAGAATCGCTTGGCGTCACAAAAGCACCCTTGCCATAGATCATGTTCCTGTCGCCATCACCGTCGCTGGCGGCTCCGAACTGAATGCCGTTCTTCTCGACTGCCTCGACGAGTGTGTGCGCATACGTAAGGTTCGGGTCCGGGTGTCCACCACCAAAGTCGGGCAGCGGGACGCAGTTCTGGACGGACGTCTCAGGTAGCTTGAGAGTTTCGACGAGAATGGCCCGTGCGTACGGGCCTGTGACACCGTTGAGTCCATCGAAAAGCACACGGAAGTCCGGTGTGCCCTGGAGGAAACTCTTAATCAGACTGAAGTCGAAGATGTCTTCCAGCAGTTCCAAGTAGTCCGACACAGAGTCAATGATTTCAACATCCGTTGGCCCGTACTTGGTTTTGCCTATTTTCGAGAGATCGACCTTCGCGTCAGAATCAGATTAGCGGGCTGCGGAATTAAAAGTATGCTGCGTATATGGCCTCACTGGTGCATGCTCGAGCGTTTTGTAACTTGTGATCTCCATTGTGCGCTTGAAGATCTCGTTCGTGACCTTCTCCGGTGCAGGCCCACCATTAGACATGTTGTACTTGATCCCGAAGTCATTGTTCGGTCCGCCGGGGTTGTGACTAGCGGTGAGGATGATGCCGCCATACGCTTTGTACTTGCGGATGACGTTTGATGCCGCCGGCGTCGACAAGATTCCATCCTTGCCGATGAGAAACTTTCCGACACCATTCGCAGACCCGATCTTGAGAATCGTCTGCACGGTCTCGGGCATGAAGAAACGGCCGTCACCGCCAATGACAAGCGTCTGACCCTTTGCGTCGACAGAGTCGAAGATGGACTGAATAAAGTTCTCCGTGTAGTGCTGTAAGGCGCGTCAATTTATTTTATTCCAGCTCTCCTGCACGAGAAAGCCTCACCTCTTGCTGGAAGACCTTCACCCTGTCCGTCGACGACGACATACGATCCAATGAGCACGGCCTTGACGCGCCGATAAAGCGCATCGCTCACCTCTTTCGCAGCCCTGACGTCCCGGGCTTCTGGCCCTCAAATGGCTTGGTCGTAATCTCTTTCACCTGTGCGGACATGATGGATGTTGGAGAGAGAGATAATGAGCGTCGAGCCGTGTCGACAAGGGTAAAGAGTGAGGCAAATCCTATCTAATGCCCGTTTGGGTAAGCCTCTAGCCGGCCTAATCCGAAGCTGACATCTTCTCATTTTCTAATCTTTTGTACGCGCACTCACTCGTATCCTTCGCGTCTTCAAGACGTCTACTGAACCCTCACAATTGATTGCTTGTTGCATCAACATCCTGCTTTGAAATTCTTCTGGGGGAAGAGGGAATGACCTGACCCACTACAAGTTGTTGAACTTGAAAAGCAATGCCTTGCTTTCGCGATCAGACTTGAGTGTAACTTTGGGCGCCTTGCTGTCAGCCTCGAGGAATCAGTACACCGTTTTAGCTTCCAGTCTTTGGGGTAGCCTGCTTGTCTTCTGTCCTGCAGTAAGAAAGAAGATCTACAATGCTCGCAAAAGTTGAGTCAATATTAATAATGCAGCGCTTGCGTTTGTATGAAGCGTACGAGGCTGACTATTCAACAGTTTTCACAAGACCGAATGTGTCCTGAGGGAATCGTCCCTCAGGTTTATGGTGCAACATGCCTTGGCTCATCGGTTGGTGTTGTGAAGGATTCAGGGAGATTTGTTGTTGATATATTTGACTCAGGCACGCAATGATAGCACAAAGCAGGCTGAGCTGTCCTTCCGTGGTATACGTTCTCTCCCTGCTTTGCCGCCGTGCCACTGCAAAATCGGCATCAGATGTGTCGCATCTCATCAATCGCGGAGCATGGAGTTACCTTCTTTAAGATGACGAATGCTCTGTGCATGAAAGCGTAAGGCGGCGCGCACTCGCCGAACTTGTGTCAATTTCTTGGATCAAGGCCTTATCACCGCGCGAAGTATTCTCTCTAAGTCATCGGGGCTTGATAGGGTGAAGCTACATTCCATCGTCTGTGTCTCGCCGTCCAGGGGCTACTTTGTTGCAGGAGAAATCACGAATCTAAGATGACTATCTCAGACTATGTGCCATGTCAATTTATGGATTGAAACCCCGGAAAGTCGGCGCAGCTACAGTATTTCTCTTCTCTTCGCGGGCTTTGTGTTCGCGACCTGGCAAGCCAAGTCTCGCAAATGGAAAGTCTCCTGAGAGTCAATGCCGTGCCGTCGCGCGAACCGGAATTCAGCGATGAGCTCTTGTGCGTCTCACACGTTCCACGACATGTCGCTCTTAGTAGTGCATTATGATTTCCCGGCGCGACATCTGACACTTTAGTGAGTTACCGTCACTTCACTATGCCCCTGAACCCCGTGTGGTCGAGGAGACACCATCCCGAACTTGTTTCTCAATGGAAGTGCATGTGTACGGTGCTGTCGGACTTGTTCGGCATCATGAAGACTATGTTCTTCACATGTCGTGGGTAAGTCATATAGTCATCGTTGTGCGTAGGTGCTGACAGGATTCATTCGTTCCCAGTCTGATTTTCTACCGGATGCTAGCTATTCTGGACTCTGGAAATGTGAAAAGCAGTACTCCGAGATTAGTCTGAACAGATATTGGAGACGGGCAGAGGTATATGTCTCAGGCATCTCCTGTATAAGTTCTCTTCAATTGAGACGAAGGACAGTTTTCTCATGCACGTATTCTCAGGTACTTAGGTCCGACTCTTGCCTTTTCGGTAAATTAGACTAACTCCGGATAAAGACAGTTTATCCCATGGACAAATTAAGACCGGTTTCTCACATCTTCAGCTTCTCAATGATTTGCACTCCCAGGCCTGGCCCAGACCAACGGAGAAGAAGCATCAGAGGCACAACCCTCTATCGGTGGTCCAGTAAGAAAGAACTCTCTTTTCCACTAACGAAGAAGACCAGGGACAGAATGTTGCTGCTGCTGCTCAAACACATACAATCTTTTTTGGGCCTGTACTTGATGCGATCGTTCGGATACATCAGCGCCTACTGCGCCGTGTCCATACTACCGGGAGGCGCTGTTTGTTGACGCATTTCATCATCTCGGCTAGCTCAACTTGAAACAACATGCGCCAGTTACATACCCTGCGCAACCTCGATATGTCGATGTTTGTGAGCAAGTGATGCGCCGATGTGGTCGAGTCATGAATCGCTGGTCGCAGATATGTCTCACGGAAAGAGCTACCCACGACAGGACGGAGGTACGGATGCTGGCACGATGCATCGCTTCCTTCCCACCGGTTGCATGTAACGCTTCAGCGCCCTGCTCATCGGACCCGCGGCCACTAACAATTGAAATGCAACGTTTTTTCGCTCCCACCCCCGCGCACAAAGTGATCATCACCTTTTACTCGCCGATCTCGCGTGCCTTATCTCGGCGCTTGCGCGCCGCGTGTTTTATATGGATCTTGGCTTCTCGGTGCTTTCTCAGGTTTACCGATACAGGCGCCATTTTCTGCGATTTCTTGTCGGCCAGCACACTTAGCCTGGAATGGCTATGCTGTAGTCTCACTTACGGTACTCACTGCCCATGTATGAACGGAGCCGACATTTACAGATCGAGAGTGCGTTCCGTCGCGCGACTTTCTTCAAACTCTTGCTCAGACGCTGCCCGCCGCTCTGAATGATTTTCTGGAATTTTGGTTTTGAAACGTATAAAAAGGAGAGCGTGGAGAGCCTTCTCTTCAGCAGTCCAGCGACCGCAATCCCTTCATTGAACTGACCTCCGCTACTCTCAGCTTCACTCGCAATGTTCAAGGCTGCTCTACTTTCTTCCATCCTCTCTCTGTCTCTGACACGCCTGGCTCACGCCGCCATCGTGTCGACGGCGTTGACTATCAGCAATCAGAATCTTGCTCCGACGGAGTGACTCGGTCGTAAGTGAACTTACGCATCGTCAGGCGCTCTCTGTTGTGCTGACTGCGAGCAAACTCCAGAACTGTCGTCGCTAACGGCACGTTCCCCGGCCCTCTTATCTCTGCAAACATTGGGGACAACTTGCAAATCAACGTGACCGACAGTCTCACTGACACTTCCATGCGTCGTGCTACTTCTATTGTGAGTCTTCCGAAGCGTCTGAAGTAGGACCTTGACGCTTATGGTTTTCTTCACAGCATTGGCATGGTACGTTCCAGTCCCTTATCCCTGTTCAACGAACTAACACCCTTGATCCATTAAAGGATTGTTCCAGGCCGGAACTACTGAGATGGTAAATATTTTTCATTTGTATTATCTATTTGTTTTTTTACTGTTGTCAGGATGGGCCAAGTTTTGTCAGCCAATGCCCCATAATTCCAGGGAATTCGTTCCTGTAAGAGTTAATTCTATTCTGTGCCGAGTTCGAGTGCTTGACGCTGCTCAATCCCCGTTAGGTACAACTTCAGCGTCCCTGGACAATCGGGAACATATTGGTATCATTCTCACGATAGTACACAGTACTGTGATGGTTTAAGGCAATAGTTTCCCACGATCTGCTTACGTGATGTACTGACCGTGTGATTTTGCTTTTTTTTAGAGGTCCTCTGGTTCTCTACGATCCAAACGATCCCCAAGCATCTCTCTACGATGTGGACGATGCAACCACTGTCATCACCCTTGGGGACTGGTATCAGCATGTCGCTCCGAGCTTGTTCCCTAATACGGTATGGAATTTTCTGAGTTTAAAGAATTCAAGGCCAGTACTCAATGTAATCATCACTGCGCATCTGTAGGGGGACGTGGACCCGTAAGTCACTCACATATACTGTCGAATGGAAGGTACTAATAAGACTGAAAAAACAGGACACCCGATACGACGACCATCAATGGTCTTGGAAGGAATGCTAACGGAGACGGAACGGGACCTCTTGCCGTCGTGAATGTCACTCAGGGGCAGCGGTGAGTCGAGCGAGGAGGGCACCATCATTTCCCTGCATACTTATCTGTCTATCGTCAGCTATCGGTTCCGTATCGTCAGCGCAAGCTGTTTCCCATCGTGAGCAACGGCATCTCTCTTTAATGTAGCCTGGAATTAACTGATACCTTCAAGGTATACCTTCTCTATCGACGGACACAACATGACTGTGATTGAGGCTGACGGTGTCGAGACTGATCCTGTCGACGGTAAGTATCCTCAAGGCATTCTTCCACATCGAGACTCATGTCTTTTCTCTTCAGTCTCTCAGCTTGTCATCTTCCCCGCGCAGCGATACTCTGTCGTCGTCACCGCTAACCAGACGGTTGATAACTACTGCAAGTGTAAACATTAGACTTCGGCATCTGCCTTACTAATGGAATGTGATTGCTCAGGGATCCGAGCCGACCCTTCAGTTGGTACAACTGGCTTCACTAACGGTACTAACTCGGCCATTCTGCGCTATGCTGGTGCCAGCAATGCCGATCCGACGTCCATTCAAAACACAGAGGGATCCACACTCAATGAGGCGGACCTCCATCCGCTCGTTAACCCAGGAGCTGTGAGTTGCATCGACGTCGAGCCATGTGAAGGTTTGAGCTTACGCAACGGTAATTTAGCCCGGAAGTCCAGTGGTTGGAGGTGTCGACCTTGCGCTGAACCTGCCTATCGGTATCGTACGTTTTCTTTTCTTGCGACTGTATCCTGCAATCTAATGTGTGCGGTATGACCGTAGAACCTCACTTCCGGGGAGCATTTGGTGAATGGTGTGAGTTACGTAAGCCCGAGTGTGCCTGTCCTCCTTCAGATCCTCAGCGGAACGACGAATGCGGCCAATTTGCTTCCATCTGGATCAATATACTCACTCCCGGCAAACAGCACCATCGAAATCTCACTGCCTGGCGGTTTCCCGGTGAGCGATATACCGTAACTTTCACTGAGAACTTCAAGTTCTTATAATATTATCAGCATCCTATTCATCTTCACGGTCATAACTTCGACGTTGTGCGCGTCGCTGGAACCACCGATTACAACTACGCCAACCCGGTTCGCCGCGACACAGTTAGCATTGGTGGTGCATCAACCGATAATGTCACAATCCGTTTTACCACAAATAACGCGGGCCCTTGGTTCATGCATTGCCATATTGACTGGCACTTGGAGGCGTAAGTCTTTGTATCTGTCGCAGGAATATATCAATTAAAGACCCATCAACCAACAGTGGCTTGGCTGTTGTATTCGCTGAGGACATTGGCGATATCGCTTCCCAGAACCCTGTCAATGGTTAGTGTACCCTGCGCGTATATTTTATGTTTGCCTACTTATAACTTTTGCTTAGATGCGTGGAACAACCTCTGCCCTGACTACAATAACAACAACCCTGACACCGGCGTCAATTGATCTCCTGAAGTGTTCTAAGTACACATGTACCCATATCAAGACTTTACCTTAAGCCATTCCTCTCTTTCTACCGATCCTACCAACCGCCTCTCTTTTCTTTCTCTCGCTCTACGGACAATATTTATCAGGCCTTCTTCGGACTTCTGATAATTAAGAAATATGTATTGTTTTGGCTTTGTTTCGTTCAACTGTTTGGTTTCGTTTTGGTTTTTCTTTGTCCCACTGTTACGTCGGCTTCTGGAATAAATTTGTTAGAAGGTGTCAATGTCAGGATGATGCAGGAATAGTTAAAGTCACGTACAAATTGAGGTCTGAAGTTGCCAGGATCTTGATAATCACTGTGGTCGATCGCCTTGTACACGGTCCGGATCATTTTTCCGCATATTGCGACGGACATGAGAGCCTCTATAGCATTCTGGATGTCGATAATGGACGTCATGGTAGACGACGGGCGGGACGAGACAGTCGGACTAACGCGTAGTCGTAATAATGACGCGACCGAGTGTGCTTAGAGTTAAAGTTCGGTTCAGATCCACACTGAACCCGGTTCGAACCTGAACCGAACTGGAAGTTCAGTTCACGGTTCGGCCGCTTCAAAAACTTTTGAACTCAGTTTGAACGCATTTGAATGCGAACCGAATCGGCTCCTGTGGAGGCCACTCAAGCAACCCACGTGCTCACCAGCAACGCCTGCCTCTTCTCTTCATCAGCGGTGCACCAGACGGAGGTCGCTGTGCTTGGTGCCAGCGGAGGCTATCACTGCTTTTGAGGCTTGACCTGTTTGTACCATCCCTCAGCTTGTACAATATCCGTCTTTTACCTGGTGTTGCAGCCGATGCTAGCCATGCCGACACTCCCGGAGAGGCACATTTCTCACCTGCGA
Source organism: Porodaedalea pini (assembly GCA_002794775.1). NCBI lineage: Eukaryota > Fungi > Basidiomycota > Agaricomycetes > Hymenochaetales > Hymenochaetaceae > Porodaedalea > Porodaedalea pini. The sequence continues at coordinate 122,177 of NBAY01000047.1, read as the reverse complement.
CCCCAACACTAATCTCTTTCCTACGGCGAGGTCCATGAGATCGACAACGATGGCAGACTGCGCAAGGCCATCGTCATTGGAGACACCCCGCCGCCGCCGCTGGCCATCACCTCACCGGCCTATAGCGCCTCGACAGGCACGGTTGCGTACTCCGTATCGATGCAGCCGCCGCTATTTGGCGCACTAGTCCGCACGAGAGCGCGTGCCGCGGAGGAAACGCAGACACTCAGCACGAGCACCTCTTCAAGTTTCGGTATCACGGTCAGCTCTCAAGAAGCGCAGGTGCAAACCGGAGCTCAGCAAAGTCGTGCAAGCCAAGAAGGTACTTACGAATGCAAAATATGCTCAAACCCTTGCAACGAACGGGAAAGCTTGGGCTACCGGAAGTACTGCGACTACCGTAGACAATGTACGTTCGAATCATATGCGATAAGGCTTTGTTGACTGTTGACTGCTTGCATTGTAGCCTCAGGCGACGAAAGTGTATCCTCAGGCTTCCTGCCTGTGATGACAAAGAAGGGACGTTACATTGTTATGCAGGAGATGTGCGTTTCCGTACATTGCTGATTCTTGATGTTATCGTCTAACCTCCCTTTTTTAGGCCGCACCGCTCGACTTCTACCTTTGGGAAAGTGGTTGAGGCTATTGATACAATGAACCAGAAGAGAGTCGCAATCCAGATTATTTGTGCCGTCCCCAAATTCACGACACTAGCTCTACTTCACTGCCCCGATCATCGCGTCCGTCTTTGAGAAAACGGGCATTTTCAATCGTGCCGTCTCTACGGTGTCACCATGCATGCCTGTGTCATAACAGGAAGGAGCGAGACCACGTATGCCAGGAGAGCTGGGGGCTGGTAGCGGTGTAGTTGTTGTCTGGCATCGACAACATTGCCTCTTCCATAGGCTCAATGGTATGTGTTTTCCATGTGTCAATGGACAAGCTCATTACAGAACATGGCAACTCTGTCTATGAAGGCGGTCGAAAACCTCACCTCGGCATTTCACACGTCTCTCCCCCTCTTCTATGTACAGTATCCATGAGCATCCCTAAATGTCACATCTGTGGCATGCAGGCTATTAATGGAGACCATATCAAGCCTCTGTCATAATCAAAAGGAGCAAGACTGTGTACACCAGGAGAGCTGAGAGCTCATTGCAGTACAATTTTTGTCTGGCATCATGGTACCTCCTATAACAGAAAGGTACAAGACTTACCATGATGCCAGACAATAACTGTACTGTGATGAGCTCCCAGCTCTCCTGGCATACACAGTCTTGCTCCTTTTGATTATGACAGAGGCTTGATATGGTCTCCATTAATAGCCTGCATGCCACAGATGTGACATTTAGGGATGCTCATGGATACTGTACATAGAAGAGGGGAGAGATGTGTGAAATGCTGAGGTGAGGTTTTTCGACCACCTTCATAGACAGATCCACCATGTTCTGTAGAGACAAATTTAGTGAGCTTGTTCATTGACACACAGAAAATGTGTACCATCGAGCCTGTGGAAGAGGTGATGTTGTTGAGGGCCTGGGAAATGGCCAGTGGTGTTTTTCTGTGTATTGCGTCAGACCTAAGACCCTCTATGGTGTCCCGGATGTCGATAATGGAAGTCATGGTGGATGATGTGCAGAATGAAGAGATAGAGACAGAGAGCAGATAGCAGACTAACATGCAGTCATGATGATGGATGTACATGGACGTGCTTCACAGTGTGACACATTGTAGATCCTGACTTAGGGGTGTCTGGGATCAGTGGTCCTTTTGGGGACATGATCATGTGCTCTGGGAGGTTAAGGGTTGAATGCAGTAAGATCAGTCCACATACCAGTACATGTTGGTATGCTTTGGTATGTGTCGGTACATGTCGATATTGAGAACTAAGGTTGGTAGCTCTGGTCGGGTCTGCACTTCACTGGTACAGAGATGGAACACATGGATAATTGACACTGGTACAATGCAATTACTGCGAGTGATGAGGTTCAAGTTATGGAACTAGAGATGAGAGACACTTTTGAGAGACGAGAAACTAAGACAAAGATGGAATGACTATGAGGTTTACAAGAACTAAGACGAATCACACTCAAGTCACCCTGTCCGAGGGAGACTCTGTGGTGGAACTGACTTGTCCTCTACCTACGACATGGGGTGTATATTTATACTAAGTCCAAAGATCTATCTACAGTTAATAATTTCCATATGGGCATAATGTGCATATCAGTTGAAACATAGAGAAGTCAAAAGGAAAAGTCATAGGTCATAGAGGTGCGCATAGAAAGCATAGAAATCAGAAGAACATAGGAAAAACATAAATTATAAAGAGGAAAAATGTCCGCATAGCATCCGATCATACTGGTGCTCCACCAGAACTCAGATTGTCCAATTGGTACATGGCTCTCATTGTCAGACAGCAGTCCAGTACACATCTTGGCTGTATGCTCCATGTGACTGCATCCCTGATCATCCAGATAAGATCTCTGGTACGTTCTGATCTGCTTTTGGAGATCTCGTAACATGTTGCTGATGCGATCGTGAGGTTCTGATTCAAAACTGGACCGATCAGATTCAGTCTGGTACTGATCAGTACATGTCAGAACCTGTTCTTGAGAGCTTCTGGATTGATCAGTGGTGGTAGGACAATCGGCATGACTCTACAGTGTGAAGTGCATCCACAAAGTGTAGAAACTAACTTCTTATATAGCTCTGGCTCCCCTTGACCACTCCTCTCCAAGTCCGCAGTCTGTGCTTATGGTACACTGATAGACTCATGTCATAGGCACATTGCAGCTGGTGCTTATGCATTTTTAATGTGACTTGTATTGCCATTATTATTTTTCTTCCTACTGGTAGCCCAATTCAATGAGACTTGATCATAGTCTATGCTAAAGACAACATACAGTGTACTATTCATTCTATCATACAGGTAGCACATCAATTTAACCTGGTGTCACTCTAGCTTCCGCTGGTCCAGAGCAACATCCTAGGCTGTTATTTATCAATTGGCTTGTGTCTGTCAGATCAGTGTTAGGATCCCAAGTGTGTACACCCCTTTCTCCCTTTCTTTCATCATCTTCACCCTCGCTGACGTCCCTTCCCCCCTTCCCCACTGGACTCTTCCCTTCAACACTCCTTCCTGGATGTCACCTGACTTATCAATCATGTGACCCTTACATGTGGTTGCAGGTGACATCATCCACTCGTTAGTAAGTCATGTTCTGCAACATTCCATCACATTCCATTTCCTAGGAACGTCATCCTCATTATAGTAGTACGATCACACAGCCATTGAGTATATGGGTAGCTCGTTTGCCTGTATTGCCCCTTACCTTGATATTCATTTAATCTACTGCACTTACTCTTGACATCGTCGTCTGTGACACCTGTGTGTTTGACTCCTCCCCTCTTCACCTCACACCTGCTGGCTGTCGGTACCTACATCACTCGGCCTCCATCTATGCTGTTTGTAGGTGTGATGGCTAAGTGATTGTTGAGTACGTGTTTGTACTCTAACAATCAGACCTTGAAGTCTTGCTGAAGCTTGAGATTGGTGGTGTCTACTTAGTGTCTACTTCCACATACAATGCTGATGCTGCTCCTTCTTCAGTTTGCTGGCTTTGTCTGAGTCTGCTTAAGGACTGTGGACTACTGAGCATGGCTAGATGGGGAAGAATAATATATTTTGACTTACTTGTATGGAATGCAGGTCTCCTTTCTTGAGTCGCCATTTGACAAGCACAACAAAAAGTATTCTATTTTTCAAATTAATCTAGAGAGTCAGCATGCTCTCTCCATGCATAAGTACCTTGTTCCTCTCCAGATTTCTCCTTCAACAGTTGCCACACTGTAACCTCTTCCACCCTAAGCACGTCGCATCACCATAGTTGACATGTGAGTGGCATGACCTTGGAGTTCTGTCAATAATGCACACATCCACTCACATATGTATTTTCACATATCTCAGGGAAGAATACAGTGACTACTTCACTGAAAAACACTGTAGATATTTTCAATTTGTGTTCACATCATTTCTCAAGGATCTAAAGGGGTATGTTTTTCCTGAGGAGGTGTGTGAATGTCCTGTAATATACTGACAAATCTGCTATTAGCAAAGACATTGAAGGAATATTCACTCAGCATATTGATCTGTTGACAGTCAGGGGATACCTGGTGTTAATCACCAGGCCCATGGACTTCGAGAAAATGTCATACAAGGCCAGGGATTTTGGGTATGAATCTTACAATGATTTTATAATATTATTCTGTCTTTTCTTTCCATAAAATTTAAACTAATAGCCTGCTTAAAGGCTGACTTTCATTTAATTATTGACAATGTGAAGAAGTGCAACCATGAGTCAATGGACATCTTCAAAAAGGCTTGTGAGTTGGAAGAGTTCGGTATGCAGCAGATCACTGAAGTATGTTTTGCTGTGATGTTGGCAGAGAAAAGGCAGTCTGAGATCAAAGTTGGTGACCCAATCTGATGACAATATGTGTGTGAATTTTTGACTCTTCTGCCACTACAAGCTGTGCCTTCACTGTACATGGCCATGTTTTCACTGAACAGAAATGCAGTGATAGATGCAGAGCTCACCCTGGACTCTTCAAACGTGATCATGATAGACCCATAGGACCACAAACTAAGTGAGTTCACAGATGTTCCAATTTGCCTACATCATGGTATCAAATATTTTGATGACATCGAATCTGATGATGAGCTATACAAATGTGAGTCTGAAGACAGGGACAAAGCCATTGAATTGGTCACTGGTGACAAGGACAAAGATGTCATTGCCAAGGTTGAAAACAAGAAGAAGTTCTCAGAGGAGGCTGACCTGGCCAGGGAGACAGGTCAGGCCAGTACTGATGTCAGGAAGCTAGAGGCCAAAGGGTTATCTATGGACACCACAATCTGGGATATACTGAAAATACAAGCTATTATTGGCTACCGAAATTACTGTATTCCTCCAAGGAATGTTCTTCTACAAGAAGGACTCTTTAATAGGAGATCCAGAATTCAACATCTGCTGAGCAAAAGTGCAAAGTATACTTGATGACCCAAGCACCACCATCCAATACATTGGAGATATTATAGCAGGCAATATGTGTATTCATCACTATGGCTGCAAAAGTGATACGGATGCGAGGCAGCATCTGAAGTAGCTACAGAGGGAGAAAGATAAGATACCAATGTTGTCAATCAAAAAGGTGACAGACTTCAGAGCTATTTCCAAAGAGAGAGCCACTACCATCCATCATCTCCTTAAAATTCACCACCTCCTACCAGCTTGTACCATGTTGCACTTTCTTGATGACTACAAGGCATTCAAGGAGGGCTCAATTTATAGAAGTTGTTATGAAGCAAGTGTATATAACCTGTATCTAGTCTGCCTTATGCATCAGCTGATGTTCATTCAACAGATGACCATAAGTCTTTTGCTTCAAAATGAGGAATGGCAATAGCAAGGTATTATACCATTAAAGTATGTTGGACAACACATACAGTGGTATACAGCATCCAATGACACCACTGGCTAATCCCAACTCTGATATTAGCAGTTGCAAGAGCTATTTGGCACTGTTGACCTTCTGGCACTCATTCTCACCTTTCTCAGCAAACAGCTATTTGCCTCCACAATGAATACAGTTATGTATTTCAGATCCATTGGCACTTTGGGCATAGGCAGGCAATTTGAGTCCCATAGGCATGTATGTGAAACAATTATTCTATTGTCCCATTATTTTTTAACAACAACTGACAAATCTGTCAACAGAGAATCAAAAAAATCCTAGACAAATTTGTGACAGACAAAAAGGTTGAAGAGGTGGGGACACTCAAAGAAGGCTTTCACCAGCACAATATCCCATACTACATACTATACAGCAATGAGACATCAAAGGAACTCTTTGCAGAATTGCAGAAATTGACAGGCAACATTGATCTATCACCTATTGTTAAAGAATTTATTGAAAAATGCACTGTTGTTAGCACAACCAACATCCAAGATCATCTCCAAAGCTTAGGTATTTTCAGCAATCTAGACAAGGCAGTGAAAGAAGCTGTGAGTCACACACTGATTTTTGTTTCCTCAAAGACAAATAATGCAGGATCAATAGGCAACTAGCAATCCGAAGGGGGCGGCGAGACCTGTGAGTCACACACTGATAGCTCAGCAAAAGGTGAGTGAATTGCCTACAGTAAGTATATTCAGTATATTTTGATGGTTTTTCTATAGATGATTGTAAGACAACTCATCACTTTGAGTATCAAGTTGATAGGATACCTCCCAGTTGGTGCCTCTGCCAGAGCTGAGTATTTCACACTGGTCTGTGATGAGAATGCTAAAAAGAAACTTGGGCTCATCAAAAAGGGACACCCATTAGAGCATGAGTTAATGCAGTATGTGATGGTATCGTGATGCAGACTCTTCTATGGACCGAATGGTTGACTTGAGGGTGAATCTATATTCTACCCAAGGGAGACTGCAGTGACTTGATAGTTGAGGAAGGATGACCAAAAAGAAACCAAGTGATCAAATGTTCAAGATGACAGCTCTACTGGTCCAGAGGCTTTATCAAAGTGCTTAAATCTATCAGAATCGAGCTCACAATGCAGACCCTATAACTAGAGTGATGGAAATCTGAAGCTGGGGTAGGTGTGGAGCTGTAACAAGCTTCCCTGAGTGATTCGAATGCACAGTTGGTACTTGTCAAGCATTTGAATGCACTCAAAAATGTGCTCAAAACCTTCTGCACATATTCCAACACACTTGAGTAGCTTCTTAGTAGGTAACAAACATGTGATGTGGTGGAGATAGGTAGGTTTGATGCCCCAGTTGGGTGTGTCAGGTGCTCGAAGCTTTGGGATACCGATTTTGAGTGTATGTGGCAAATTGAATGTGCCATTTGAGCAGTTGAGGAGGCTTGGTAGGACTGAGTAGAGATGATCTGAAGGTGTGAACAACTTATTGGATTTGAGGTGTGTGCTGTGGACTGAACTGGGGCTGTATTCCCTCCTGTAGAATGAGTACAAAGGTGTGCACTATTTATACTCTAGGCAAAATGAGCTCAGTACTGAATTTGAGCATATATACAGAGGTAGAGGAGTGTGTGCAGTGCATGTCTGAGTCAGAATATTCATGTGTTAGGGATGGAATGACTTGAGAACATGATAAATCATGAACTCAAAGGGAAATAATGGTTTGACATCAATGAAAAGACCAATGAAAACCAAGAAACTTATCATGCATGCTTCAAACAACTCCATTCAAACATCCCCAAGCATTCCCAATGGTGTAATGGCAATGCATGCACATCATAGGAGTGATAGGCAATGATAAATAATGTTCAAACTGCATGGAGAACCCAGGGAATGATGGAATCTGGCCATTCAAGTGTGATACATTGAGCAGCAATGACCTACAGCCAATTTGAGTGACCATGCTCGAATCCAACACTTTCCCTGACCCCAATCATGTGATCCAGCTGTATTACAAGTGTTCGAACAAGTGAATGTAAAGTGAAAAGAGTGCTCGAGCACGTATATAGTGGGATATGGGATGAATATACAGGAAACAAAGTGTTTGAGTGTGAATAGGAAGTGGTATGAGTGATCAAATGGGTGTATGAAGGCATTCAAATGTATTTCTGAGGTCACTAATGGATAAAATGAAAGTTTTGAAGGTATACTGATGCTCAAATGGGTGAGTGTGACTGTTCAAGCACATGAAATGCAAAGTATAAGATAGAAGGTGATGAAACAAAGTGCTTGACTGTGTTTATGGGGTTTGTATCTGTATATTATAATAAATAAAGTGGGTGGTATGCTGGGATGGCTGATGCCTAAGTGTGAATTGAGCACTACAATGGAATTTCTGAAAGAGCAGGGTCATGCCAGAATCTGTGAGATTGGTCTTCACCTGGAAGAGCTTGGAGTATTCAGCAAGTTGGTTGGTGTCTGAGGAGTAAGAGACATGAGTGCATACATCATATGTCTGTTCAGTCAACATATTAATCACATTCACCATCTCAGAAGGCAATTGCACAGTGTATAGTGCACAATGAACCGACTATCATGAATCTTAGTGCAGTGAAAGGTTCCACTGGGCATTATTTTGCAATCAGAGTGAATGGGGGAGACCAATGCAAGAATTTTGAAGCTTGGCTTCAAAAGAGGAAAGAAAGTGCTGAAAGGTGATAGTATGGATCTACAGGCAGACTCGGACCTGGTTGAGTTCAGCCACTAGGGGTTCACTCTAATGTGTCTGGTGGAGGGGATAGTGTCAGGAAGTATAGGGAAGTGTAGAGGAATACTCAGGGCTAGGTGTCAACTTGGGGCTGCAAGTACAAAGGGTGACTGGCAAAATGTGCCTAAATGTGGTTGGAGAACAAAGGGGGACTACAATCTTGACAACCCGGACTCAGAAACTTGCCAGCAAAGACAGAAATCAATACTATTTGTAGAGACAATTCTGAATCTGAAAAGACCTTGAGACGCAATGCAGAATTGATGGAGATATGGCAGTTGCACTTGTTGTGACTGGCAAAACACACAAAACTCCCAGTGTTAGGCGGGAGTCCGGGAGACGGCTCGGACTGGGCAGGCCTTGGCTGACTGTTGTCTAAGACGTGCTATACTCGAGTGTGGACTCGGGACACGCTTTACTCAGGCTAGGTCGTCGCGGAGGTAAGAGGATTAATACAAGTCTAAACTAATACAAGGGGGACGAGTCTCACCTAGGTCGTCGCGGAGGTAAGAGGAAAAGCAGAACAAGGAGTTCATGCGATTCCTGAGGCCTCTTATAGTGACAACCATGAGACTATATTACCTAACATTACATAACGAGTGGGAATGGAACGAATGAAGGTTGTGTGAAAGGAGTGTGTGAAGTGATTGGAAAGATGATTAAAGATAATAAGAAAGGGCGGTTAAAAGAAAAGAAATGATGAAAGGAAAATAAATGATAAAAGGAAAATAAAAGATAGGGTGAAAGTTCAAGTCCTAACATTACCCCCCCCTCAAGGCTGGGCGTCCCGACCAGCCATGATCGTGGTCGACTGGTTCGGTGTTGACGAAGCGTGGGCGAAGCTGTTGGCGAGGAAGGTTGAGCTTTCGAGGGGCACCGGGGTGTTTCTGATAGAACTCGGCGATCGCCTCCTTTGCGTTCTCCCCAAAGTCCATCTCGGGCTGCCAAGTCGGTTCGTTGTAGCCAACCCACTTGACAAGGTATTGAAGCTTCCCTTGGTGCAGACGCGAGTCTAGGACTTCCTTGATTTCGTACTCTTCCTCGTTGTCGATGATTTCAGGTGGTGGTGGCGGCTGTTGTTTCTGACTTTCGAAGGATGGTTCAACTGCGAGTTTCAGCAGGGCCTCATTGAAGACTGGGTGGACCTTTTTCCATTGCTTTGGGAGCTTGAGCTTGTACGCGCTCGCTCCTACCTTGTCGACGATCTCGAAGGGACCATACCACTTGTCCGCTAGCTTCTTTGTCGGCGAGTCTGTGCTGATGTTTCACCCATCAAGGAAAACCTTGTCTCCAGTGTTGTACTCCACTGAAGCCCCTGCTGTCCGGTCGTGATAGCGCTTCATGTCCTCTGCTGCCTTGACCAGATTGTCCTTCACTACACAATGAGTCTCCTTGATGTGCTTCGCGAATTCTTCTGCCAACATGTTGGCAGAGGAGGTTCATACAGTGTCGAAGCTTAAGGGGTGATGTCCTGTGTTCGCATAGAAGGGGGACATTTTTGTTGCCGAGTGTTTGCGGTTGTTGTATGCGAACTCTGCGAGGGGGAGCCAGTCCTTCCAGTCCGATTGACGATGGTTGACGAAGAGTCGAAGATACTGTTCGAGCTCTTGGTTAACACGTTCCGTTTGACCATCTGTCTGTGGGTGATACGCCGTTGACGGGTTGCCTTCGATGTGTAGGAGTTTGTACAGCTCCTTCATCATCGAAGCGTCGAACTGCGTGCCTCGGTCATGGATGATCTTTTTTGGTAAACCGTGGAGGCGGAAGACGTGGTCGCGGTACAGCTGGGCCATGCCTTCCGCTGACAGCTTCGTCGTCGTCGGGATCGCATGCATCTGTTTCAAAAACCTATCAACAAAGACGCAGATCGCGTTATTCCCCTTGGAGTCCGATAGCTCTCTGATGAGGTCGACTGTGACGATTTCCCAGGGGCCCTCTGGGATTGCATTTGGGTGGAGTAGCCTTGATCTCGACGCCCTCAGAGCCTTTGTTCGCTGACAGCGATCACACCCTTGGACATATGCTCAGACGTCGGAGAACATTGACGTCCACCAGAAGTCTCGACGGACGAGCTCCACCATCTTTGACGCTCCCAGGTGTCCCGTCAGAGCCGAGTTGTGACATTCCCGCAATACGGCCTCCTTCATTGATGACAGCACGTATACTTTGCCTTTCATGCACTACAACCCGTCAACCTCTGTCATCCCCATCGGCCTCTCTGACTCGTGTTGCGCCCTCTGCGCTTCACCCACTCTGTCCAACACCTCGTCACGCAACGTCCTCACCACCCCACAATTCAGCCACTTGTCTTTGATGAACACGACGCCGTCGTTGTCATCCTTGCCCTCGTCATAGCCCGCCTTGTGCGACAGTAAGTCCGCCTTGCCCATCGTCTTACCCAACTTGTGTTCGAGGTGGAAGTCAAATTCCTCGAGTTCTGTCTGCCAGCGAGCTTGTCAGTAGCTTAGCTTTTGCGCCGACCTGAAGTAGGTAAGGTTAGCGTGATCGGACCAGATTTCGATGGGATGACGGGCGCCGAGGAGGTATTGCCTCCACTCCTTGAGTGCCGAAACGATCGCGAGCATCTCTTTGTCGTAGATCTCGTAGTTTCGTTCTGCCGGTAGGAGCGCTTCCGACCTGTAGGCGACCACCCTCCACTTGCCTTCCTGCTTTTGCAACAGCACCCCTCCTAGAGCAAAGTTCAATGAGTCCGCTTCGACGCGGAAAGGGCCCTCATCGTTTGCGATGGCCAGGACTGGAGGTGAGCAGAGACGTCGTCTCAACTCCTCAAACGACTCCTGCTGTTTGGTCTCCTATACCCAGTCCTTCTTGCCTGTCAGCGACGTCAGCGGATGGACTACCTTGCTGTAATCCTTGATGAACCGTTGCAGCCAGTTGCCCATACCGAGGAATTGCTGTAGCTGTTTGATGTTTCGTGGGATGGGCCAGTCTGCAATTGCCTTCATCTTTGCTGGGTCCGCTTTGATCTCGCCATTGCCGATGATGTGGCCGAGGTACTTCACCTCCTTGGCGTCGAACTTGCACTTTTCCAGTTTCAGGTACAAGCCATTCTCTCGCAGGATCTGAAGGACGCGCCTCGACGTCTCGATATGTTCCTCGAGAGTTTGCGAGAGGATCAGTATGTCATCGAGGTAGACAATGATCAGGTTGTCGTATATCAATCCCTTGAAGATGTGATTGACAAAAGCTTGGAACGTCGCCGGTGCGTTGCAGAGACCAAAAAACATTACCGTCGGTTCAAAGAGGCCCATATTCGTGCGAAATGCTGCCTTCCATTTATTGCCTTCGCGGATCCGGACGTTGTAGTATCCCCAGCGAAGGTCAAGCTTTGTGATGTATTTTGCTTTCTTGACCTTGTCGACTAGTTCGTCGATGAGAGGGAGGGGATACTTATTCTTGATCGTACCGTCATTGAGCTTATGGTAGTCCTGGATCGGGCGTAGTGATTTGTCGGCCTTCTTGATGAAGAAGAAGGGCAACACCATAGGCGATATAGACCTTCGGATGCGACCAGACTTCAAGTTCTCGTCTAGGAAGTCCTTGAGTGACTGCTGTTCCGTTGGCGTGAGCGGGTAGATTTTGCAGTCACTAGGCTTGAAGTCGGGTTTCAGATCGATGACGTGGTCCCATGGTCGGTGTTCAGGCAACTTCTCAAACCCCTTTTCTGAGAATACGTCGGCATAGTCATTGAGGTATGTGGGCCAGGACACCTTGTCCATTCGCACCTCTCTCACCCTCCTAGTCTCCTTCATGTCCTCCTTCTCGATTGTGCACCCCTCCAGGCAATGGGTGAATTCAATCAAACCCGCCTTCCAGTCGACCTCTGGGTTGTGACGTTGAAGCCAATCGTAACCCAGGAAGATGTTGGACGATGCCAGCAATGTCACCACAAGAACAATCTTCTCCCTGTGGTTCCCAATCATAAGTTCGACATTGATGTATTCTTCGATCAGGCCGGCTTCATTGTGCGTGCCGTCAGCGTTGAGCACTGCGAGGGGCCGAATGTATCGTTTGGTCTCCAACCCATATCGCTCGACGAACCTTACATCGATGCATGATCCTGTGCATCCCGAATCCACGAGGGCATGCGCATCCACCTCTCTCGCCTCACCCGCTACGCTGTGTCCGACATTCAGGAGGAGGTTCAGCTGGCATCTGCCAGTTCCCCTCATGAACAACTGTTCATACTCCTCATCCTTATTCACACCGGTGGGAACTTCGTAATTGGGAAAACCATCGATGTCGTTTGCATCTACGTATTGTACAGACGGTTGGTTATATTTTAGCGAACCCGGATTTGAAGCCTCTTGTTCTTCTCGGTCAGTCGCCCCGATGGCTACGCCTGACCACTCGCAAAACCCTGCGAGTCAATGACCTCTTCATCATTGTCTTCTTCCTCCACATAGTCCTCCACAGTCGACCTTCGAGTGTCTACGACTTCCTCGAATGCCAATTCCTTCATCGCCCCTAGTTCATCAGCGAGGAGGCGACGTTCGCCGGGCACCATCATCTGCAGCATTCGCTGCACGATTGTCTTTCCCTGTGGGCACGTGTCCTTAAAGTGACCGAGCTGACCACATATCCAGCACACGCGTCGGCAGTGCACCTCGTTCATGGAGACGTCCATTGGCTGGCCAGCTCCTCTGAACATGATGCCTGTTGCGTCGCATTTGTCAATGTGGGGGACGGCCACCTGGCGACGAGCTGGGGGTCCGTGCTGCGGCTGCGGGCATGGGGGGGGTGGGAAGGTGCGTCCTCGTTGGATGGCGCGAATCTGTTGTTTGCCCCGATCGATTTCGATCGCTTTCTTCTTCCAGTCCTCATACGTTGTTGGGACTGGCGTCGACCGTAGTACCCCTCTCACCACTTCGATGTTCATGGCCCACTTCAGTCGATCGCAGATGACGCTGTCGTCCGTCAACCCTGCTCTTGTGATGACGACATCAAGGTCCTGGAAGAACTCGTCGGCAGTGAGGTCCTTTTGAACCTTGGTCTGGAATTTCGCCAGTGCCTTTTCCTTCTGATTCAGGTCATCGAACGAGGCGTCCAGGCACTCTTGGAATCTAGTCCAGCTGTCGGTGAAGGTTACGATACCGGCCGTCGTTGATTCCTCTACATAGTTCTGCGCCCAAGTTGCCGCATTACCGCCTTTCAAGTAGGAGAGAGCCACATAGATCTTGCTTTCCGATGTGGGGTACCTGTTCAGATTGGCTGAGACGAAGAGGAGGACCTCGCGCTTGAAGTCTAGGTAGTCATCACTGCCAGTGAATTCACATGGCCAGGCGACGTCAATGTTGGGGGTCGGGGGGTTTGCTGCCGCGACTGGTGCCGGGGCATTGTTTGCCTGATGGGTGAAGGCATTTGCGATGATGGCTGTGATCTGCACCATCTGATGTTGGTTGAAACCTTCTACTGACATCGCGGGTTCGGGTGTGGGTGTCGAAGGTTCCGGGGGAGTCGGTGGCGAGGGGTCTCTGTTAGTCTCACGGTAAGGACCTGGGGTCGGTGGTAGGTTGACCGTGGACATCAATGGTGCAGGCAATGATGGAGCGGCTGGGGGCCACCTGGCTCTCCTTCCTCGTTCGTCTGACGAATACCAGCCGCGTCGGATTTCACTCCACCAGATGTCGTGAGTGACGCCGCTATTGTTGGTCGCGACGTAGCCTGGTTGGTCTGGATCCCAACGGGCTGATGCAGGTAGAGCCCGTTGCTGTTCGTCGGTGAGATCTATCTTGACGTTGGCGGAGGGACAGGGATTGGTTGTGCATTCGATCCGGGGTTACGCCAGCGTTGAACGGGTTTGTCGGCAAAGTTGATGACAAGGCGGTAGGATCTGAGCGAGATTACAAACAAGATTGTCATTGAGGCTTGTACTCGCCTGGTTACCCACGTCCACGTCAGGTGCGTGCTCCACCAGAGGCTAATTCTGAGAGCCAGGGTCGGGAAGAGTCGGTTGTAAAGTTTACGTAATACACGAACATCCGAAAACGTCTGGGCAGGGTTGAGGGTTGTCATTTAGGGGGTTTACACGTCAAGTCCTTCGAGGGGAACACTCCTCTAGACCGAGTGAAGGTGAGTTGCCAGTGACGATGTACGCTGGGGATGAGCCTGGATATGGTTCTGCTTTTATGTTAGGTGGGAGTCCGGGAGACGGCTCGGACTGGGCAGGCCTCGGCTGACTGTTGTCTAAGACGTGCTATACTCGAGTGTGGACTCGGGACACGCTTTACTCAGGCTAGGTCATCGCGGAGGTAAGAGGATTAATACAAGTCTAAACTAATACAAGGGGGATGAGTCTCACCTAGGTCGTCGCGGAGGTAAGAGGAAAAGCAGAACAAGGAGTTCATGCGATTCCTGAGGCCTCTTATAGTGACAACCGTGAGACTATATTACCTAACATTACATAACGAGTGGGAATGGAACGAATGAAGGTTGTGTGAAAGGAGTGTGTGAAGTGATTGGAAAGATGATTAAAGATAATAAGAAAGGGCGGTTAAAAGAAAAGAAATGATGAAAGGAAAATAAATGATAAAAGGAAAATAAAAGATAGAGTGAAAGTTCAAGTCCTAACACCCAGAACCAAAAAGCTATTTTAGTAGCTCTATGACACAGGCTCAGAATTGTGCAAGACAAGACAGTGTTCAGAAGCTATTTTTGATGAGATTAAGAATCTGAAGAGAGCTCAAGAATTGGTTTAGAACTGAGGGTGATATAGCAAAAGCAAGATTTGACCAAAAATGGGACTCAAGATGGAACGGACAGAATGACACTGAATGGCAGCAGAGATGAGAACTAAAGACTGGAACTTGTCAGGACTCTAACTTTTCCTTTCTTTTATTTTCCTTTTATCATTTCCTTTCTTTTAATCACTCCTTTTCATTATAATTAATCATCTTTTCAATCATTTCCCACACTCCTTTCACATGACCTTCATTTGTTCCATTCCACTCCCTTTATGTAATCTTAGACAATAGGGCAACCGGTTCTCATGAGGTGATCACTGTATATAAGGAAGAGGAATCGCATCTGAACACCTGTTCTGCTTTTCCTCTTACCTCCATGACGACCTAGGTGAGACCGCATCCCCCTCCTGTAGTAGAGTACATTGTATTAATCCTCTTACCTCCATGACGACCTAGCCTGATTACAGCATGTCCCGAGTCCCTGCTCGAGTATAGCACATCCCAGACAACAGTCAGCCAAGGCCTGCCCAGTCCGAGTCATCTCCCGGACTCCCACCTAACATAAAAGCAGAACCGCACCCAGGCTCATCCCCAGCATACGTCGTCACTGTCGACTCGCCTTCACTCAGTCTAGAGGAGCACTCCCCTCAACGGACTAATGTGCAAACCCCCTAAATGACAACCCTCAACCCTGCCCAGACGTTTTCGGACGTTCATGTATTATGTAAATCTCTCAAACCGACTTTTCCTGACCCTGGTGCTCCGCATTAGCCTCTGGTGGAGCATCCATCTGATGTGGATGTGGATAACCAGATGAGTACAAGCATCTACAGCAATATAGTTTGTAATCTCACTCGGCTCCTACCGCCTCGTCATCAACTTCACCGACGAACCCATTCAACGTTGGCATAACCCCAGATTGAACGAACAACCGATCCCTGTTCCCCCGCCGTCTTAGACAAGATAGATATCACTGAGGAACAGCGTCGAGCCCTCCCTTCATCAGCACTGTGGGACCCAGATCGACCAAGTTACATTGCAACTGACAACAGCGGTGTCGTACACGAGATCTGGTACAGCGATATCAACAAGTATTGGTACTCAACGACAGCAGAAGGGAAAAGAGCCAGGTGGTCCCCAGCTGTCCCTCTGTCGCCCACACCATCAACGTCGACTGTGACATTACCATTAACCCCAGGTCCATACCATGAAACCCGTAGGGACTCACCACCATCGACACCACCTGAACCTTTGATGCCGACACCCGAAACAATGTCGACAGGTTTCAGCCAGCAACAGCTAGAACAGATTGCAGTGATCATGGCGGGTGCATTCACACATCAGGCAAACAACACCCCAGTACCGGTCGCTGCAGCCAATCCCCCAAACCCCAACATCGACGTCACCCGGCCACGTGAATTCACTGGCGGCGACGATTACCTGGACTTCAAACGCGAAGTCCTTCTTTTCATCTCCACGAACCCGAGCCGATACCCCATGTCGGAAAGTAAGATCTATGTTGCCCTCTCCTATCTAAAGGGCAGCAGTGTGGTGACATGGGCACAAAACTACATGGAGGAATCAACAATGGCCGGCATCATAACCTTCACCGATAGTTGGACCAGGTTCCAGGAACGCCTAGACGCCTCATTCGATGACCCAAACCAGAAGGAGAAGGCACTAGCAGAGTTCTGAACCAAGGTTCAGAAGGACCTCACCGCTAATGAGTTCTTCCAGAAACTCGATGTCGTCATCACAAGAGTAGGCCTGACGGATGACAGCATCATCTGCAACCGCCTGAAGCACGTGATGAACATTGAGGTAGTCCAAGGAGTACTGAGGTCGATGCCAGTCCCGACAACGTACGACGCCTGGAAGAAGAAGGCCATCAAGATCGACCGAGGTGAACAACAAATCCAGGCCATCCAACGAGGTCATGTGTTCCCGACTCCGCCACGCCTGATACAACAGCAGATGCCCCCGGCCCGCTGCCCAGCTGTGGTCCCACATGTCGTCAAGTGTGACGCAATGGGCATCACTTTTGGGGGCACTGGACAACCAATGGATGTCTCGATGAATGAGGCGCAATGACGATGGGCATGCTGGATCTGTGGCCAGCTGGGTCACTTCAAGGACAAGTGCCTGCAAGGACAGGGGATCGTGCAGCACATGCTGCAGATTATGGTGCCAGGTGAATGTCGTCTCCTCACTGATGAGCTGGGCACGATGAAGGAATTGGCCTTCGAGAAAGTCGTAGACACTCGGAGGTTGACAGTGGAGGACTATGTGGAGGAAGGTGATGACAAAGAGGTCATTGACTCACAGGATTTTGCAAGTGGTTAGGCGTAGCCATCAGGATGACTGACCAAGAAGAACAAGGGACTTCGAATCTGGATTCGCTAAAATATAGTCAACCGTCTGTACAATACCTAGATGCAAATGACGTCAATGACTTTTCCACTTATGAAGTCCCCACCAGTGTAAACGAAAACAACAAGTACAAGCAGCTGTTCATGAGGGGAACTGGCAGGCACCAGCTGGACCTCCTTCTGAATATCGGACATAGTGTAGCGGGTGAAGTGAGAGAGGTGGATGCACACGCCCTCATGGATTCGGGGTGCACAGGATCCTGTATTGATGTGAGGTTTGTCGAGAGGTATGGGTTGGAAACGAAGTGCTACATTCAACCCCTCGCAGTGCTCAATGCCGACGGCACGCACAATGAGGCCGGACAGATCGAAGAATACATCAATGTTGAACTTGTGATCGGTCACCATAAGGAATGAATTGTCCTTGCGGTAACCTCATTGGCGTCATCAAACATCTTCCTGGGGTACGACTGGCTTCGATGTCACAACCCTGAGGTCAACTGGAAGATGGGTGCACTTGAATTCACCCACTGTCTGGAGGAGTGCGCGATCGAAAAGGACACGGTGGAAGAGATGAGGAGGGTGAATGAGGTGCAAATGGACAAGGCATCCTGGCCCGCATACCTCAATGACTACGCCAACGTCTTCAGTGAGAAAGGCTTCAAAAAGCTACCGGAACATCGACCTTGGGACCACGTCATCGACCTGAAACCTGACTTCAAACCCAGCAACTGTATGTTAGGTGGGAGTCCAGGAGCCGACTCGGACTGGGCAGGCCTCGGCTGACTGTCATCTGGGATGTGCTGTACTCGAGTGGAGACTCGGGGCATGCTATACTCAGGCTAGGTCGTCGCGGAGGTAAGAGGATTAATACAAGACTAAACTAATACAAGGGGGATGAGTCTCACCTAGGTCGTCGTGGAGGTAAGAGGAAAAGCAGAACAAGGAGTTCATGCAATTCCTGAGACCTTATATAGCAACGACCGTGAGACTATATTATCTAATGTTACCTAAGCAAACAGAATAGAACGAATGAAGGTCATGTGAAAAGAGTGTGGGAAATGATTGAAAAAGATGATTAATTATAATGAAAAGGAACAATTAAAAGAAAAGAAATGATAAAAAGGAAAATAAAAGAAGGGAAAAGTTCGAATCCTGACATTACCCCCCCCTCAAGGTTGGGCATCCCAACCAACCAAGATCGCGGTCATCTGGCTCGGTGTCGATGAAGAGTGGACAGAGTCGTTGGCAAGGAATGTTGAGTTTTCGAGGAGCGCCGGGGTGTTTCTGATAGAACTCAGTGATTGCCTCCTTTGTGTTCTCACCGAAGTCCATCTCAGGCTGCCAAGTCAGTTCGTTGTATCCGACCCACTTGACGAGGTACTGCAGTTTTCCTCAATGCAGACGTAAGTTGATGACCTCCTCGACCTCATATTCTTCCTCATTGTCGACAATCTCCGGTGGTGGTGGTGACTGCTGTTTCTGGCCTTCGAAGGCTGGTTCAATAGCGGGCTTTAGTAGAGCTTCATTGAAGACAGGGTGGACCTTTTTCCATTGCTTTGGGAGCTTGAGCTTGTACGCACTTGCTCCCACTTTGTTGACAACGTCAAAGGGACCGTACCACTTGTCAGCAAGCTTCTTCATTGGTGAGTCTGTACTAATGTTTCGTCCATCGAGGAAGACCTTGTTGCCAGCCTGGTACTCCACCGATGTTCCTGCCGTTCAGTCATGATAGCGCTTCATGTCCTCTGCTGCCTTGACCAGGTTGTCCTTCACAACACAATGAGTCTCCTTGATGTGCTTCGCAAATTCTTCCACTGACATGTTGGCAGAGGAAGTTCATACTGTGTCGAAGCTCATAGGGTGACGTCTGGTGTTCGTGTAGAAGGGAGACATCTTTGTCACCGAGTGTTTGCGGTTGTTGTATGCAAATTCTGCAAGGGGGAGCCAGTCCTTCCAGTCCGATTGTTGATGGTTAACGAAGAGCCTAAGGTACTGTTTGAGCTCTTGGTTAACGCGTTCAGTCTGACCATCCGTCTGTGGGTGATATGCCGTTGACAGGTTGCCTTCGATGTGTAGGAGTTTGTATAGCTCCTTCATCATTGAAGTGTCGAATTGCATGCCACGGTCATGGATGATCTTCTTCGGTAGGCTGTGGAGTCAGAAGACGTGGTCACGGTACAACTGAGCCATGCCTTCCGCTGACAGCTTTGTTGTTGTCGGGATTGCATGCATCTGCTTTGAGAATCTGTCCATGACGACGCAGATTGCATTGTGTCCCTTTGAGTCTGGGAGCTCTCCAATGAGATCGACTGTAACAATTTCCCAAGGACCCTCAGGGACCGCATTTGGGTGGAGTGGCCTTGACCTTGACGCCCTCAGAGCCTTTGTTCATTGACAGCGATCACACCCTCGGACATACGCTCGGATGTCGGAGAACATCGACGCCCACCAGAAATCTCGACATACCAGTTCAACCGTCTTTGACGCTCCTGGATGTCCTGCCAAGACCAAGTCATGGGACTCTTGCAACACCAATTCCTTCATTGTTGATGGGACATATACCTTTCCCTTCATTCGCCGTAGCCTGTCGACGTCCATCAGTCCCGTCAGCCTTTCCGACTCATCCTGCACCCTTTGCGCTTCACCCACTCTGTCCAACACCTCATCACGTGACGTTCTCACCATTCCACAGTTCAGCCACTTCTCCTTGATGAACACGACACTGTCGTTGTCATCCTTGCCTTTGTTGTAGCCCGCCTTGCGCGACAGCAGGTCTGCCTTGCCCATCATCTTCCCCGACTTGTGTTCGAGGTGAAAGTCGAATTCCTTGAGCTCTGTTCACCAGCGAGCTTGGTGATAGCTCAGCTTCTGCGCTGACCTGAAGTAGGTGAGGTTGGCGTGGTCGGACCAGATCTCGATCTTGTGACGGGTGCCAAGAAGGTACTGTCTCCATTCCTTGAGTGCTGAAACAATTGTGAGCATCTCCTTGTCATAGATCTCGTAGTTTCGTTCTGCCGGCAGGAGCGCTTCTGACCTATAGGCAACTACCCTCCACTTGCCTTCCTGCTTCTGCAACAACACGCCTCCTAGCACAAAGTTTGATGAGTCTGCTTTGACGCGGAAAGGGCCCTCATCATTCGTGATGGCTAGGACTGGAGGTGAGCAGAGACGTCATCTCAGCTCCTCGAACGCTTCCTGCTGTTCGGTCTCCCATACCCAGTCCTTCTTGCCTGTCAGCAACGTCAACAGATGGACTACCTTGCTGTAGTCCTTGATAAACCATCGTAGCCAGTTGCCCATGCCAAGGAACTGTTGAAGCTGTTTGATGTTTTGTGGGATGGGCCAGTCTGTGATCGCTTCTGTCTTCGCCGGGTCTGCCCTGATTTCGCCATTACCGATGATGTGGCCGAGGTACTTTACCACCTTGGCATCGAACTTGCACTTCTCCGGTTTCAGGTACAGGCCATTTTCTTGCAAGATCTGAAGGACGCGCCTCGACGTCTCGATATGTTCCTTAAGAGTTTGCGAGAGAATCAGTATGTTGTTGAGGTAGATGATGATCAAGTTGTCATAGATCAATCCCTTGAAGATGTGGTTGACAAAAGCCTGGAACATCACCAGTGCATTACAAAGACCAAAGAACATGACTGTCGGTTCGAAGAGACCCATGTTCATGCGGAATGCTGCCTTCCACTCATCACCTTCACGAATCTGGACGTTGTAGTATCCCCAGCAAAGGTCAAGCTTGGTGATGAACTTTGCCTTTTTGACCTTGTCGACAAGTTCGTTGATGAGGGGGAGAGGGTACTTGTTCTTGATTGTCCCCTCATTAAGCTTCCGGTAGTCCTGAATCAAGCGTAAGGATTTGTCGGCCTTCTTGATGAAGAAAAAGGGGGACGCCATCGGTGAGATCAACTTTTGTATGCGGCCCGACTTCAAGTTCTCTTTGAGGAAGTCCTTCAGCAACTGCTGTTCCATCGGTGTCAACAGATAGATCTTGCAGTCGCTAGGCTTGAAGTTGGGTTTCAAGTCGATGACGTGATCCCAGGGTCTATGTTCTGGCAGTTTCTCAAAGCCTTTTTCACTGAAGACGTCGGCGAAGTCGTTGAGGTATGCAGGCCAGGATGCCTTGTCCATTCGCACCCCTCTCACCCTCCTCATCTCTTCCACATCCTCCTTCTCGATCGCATACTCCTCTGGACAATGGGTGAATTCAATTGAACCCATTTTCCAGTCGACTTCTGGGTTGTGGCGTCGAAGCCAGTCATAGTCCAGGAAGATGTTTGACGATGCCAGGGATGTCACCGCAAGGACTATCCTTTCCTTGTGATGTCCAATCATTAACTCGACATCGACGTATCTCTTGATCAGACCAGCCTCGTTGTGCGTGCCGTCCGCATTGAGCACCGCAAGGGGTCTGATGTAGCGCTTGGTTTCCAACCCATAGCGTTCGACGAACCTCACATCAATGCACAATCCCATACACCCCAAATCCACGAGTGCATGCACATCTACCTCCCTTGTCTCACCCTCCACGTTACATCTGACGTTTAGGAGGAGGTCCAGCTGGTGTCCACCAGTTCCCCTCACGAACAGTTGCTCGTACTCGCTATTCTCATTCACACCGGTGGGGACTTCATAATCGGGAAAACCATTGACATCATTTGCATCTACGTATTGTACAGACGGTTGGTTATATTTTAGTGGATCTCAATTCAAAGTTCCTTGTTCTTCTTGGTCAGTCACCCTGATGGCTACGCCTGACCACTCACAAAACCCTGTGAGTCAACGACTTCTTCGTCATCTCCCTCTTCTTCCACGTAGTCCTCCACTGTCAACCTTCGAGTGTCTACAACTTCCTTGAATGCTGATTCCTTCATTGCACCTAGCTCATCGGCGAGGAGGCGATGTTCGCCAGGCACCATCATCTGCAGCATACACTGCATGATTCCCTGTTCTTGTGGGCACTTGTCCTTGAAGTGACCCAGTTGGCCGCAGATCCAGCACACACGTCAGCATTGCGCCTCATTCATCGAGATGTCCATCGGTTGGCCAGCGCCTCCGAAGGTAACGCCGGTTGCATCATGCTTATCAACGTGCGGGGCAGTGACCGAACAGCGAGCCGGGGGCATCTGTTGTTGTTGCGGGCGTGGCGGAGTCGGGAATGCGTGGCCTCGTTGGATGGCCTGGATCTGCTGTTCACCTCAGTCGATCTTGATGGCCTTCTTCTTCCAGGTGTCGTATGTTGTCGGGACTGGCATCGACCTCAACACCCCTCATACCACCTCGATGTTCATTGCTCATTTCAGGCGGTCACAGATGATGCTGTTGTCCATTAGACCCACCCTCGTGATGACGACATCAAGATCCTGGAAGAACTCGTCAGTGGTGAGGTCCTTCTGGACCTTGGTTCGGAACTTCGCTAGCGCCTTCTCCTTTCAGTTTGGGTCGTCAAATGAGGCATCCAGGCATTCCTGGAATCTCATCCAACTGTCGGTGAAAGTTACGATGCCAGCTGTCATTGACTCCTCCACGTAGTTCTGCGCCCATGTCGCCGCATTGCCTCCCTTTAAGTAGGAGAGAGCAACGTATATCTTACTCTCCGATGTGGGGTATCGGCTCGGATTCACAGAGATGAAAAGGAGGATCTCGCATTTGAAGTCTAGATAGTCGTCGCCGCCAGTGAATTCACATGGCTGGGCGATGTCGATACTGGGGGTTGGGGGATTGGCTGCAGCAACCGGTGCTGGGGTGTTGTTTGCCTGATGGGCGAAGGCGCCCGCAACGATCACTGCAATTTGCTCCATCTGCTGCTGACTGAACCCTCCTGTAGACATTTCTGGTTCGGGCGTCGGCGTTGAGGGTTCAGGGGGAGTTGGGGGTGACAGGTCCCTATTAGTCTCACGGTAGGGTCCTGGAGTTGGTGGTAGGTTGATGGTAGACATTGATGGTGCAGGTGATGACAGGACGGCTGGGGGCCACCTAGCTCTCCTTCCTTCTTCATTTGTCGAATACCAGCTATGCCGGACCTCACTCCACCAGATGTCGTATGTAACGCCGCTATTGTTGGTTGCGACATAGCTTGGTCGGTCTGGATCCCAACGGGCTGATGCAGGGAGGGCCCGTTGCTGTTCATCAGTGAGATCTATCTTGACGATGGCGGAGGAACAGGGATCGGTTGTGCATTCGATCTGGGGTTACACCAATGTTGAACGGGTTCATTGGCAAGGTTGATAATGAGGCGGAAAGATGCGGCAGAGATAACAATCGACAACAATGTTGACGACTGAACACGTAATGTCACCCACCTCCAGGTTAAGTGGCTCTTCCACCAAAGGGAAATGCGGAGAGCCAGGGTCGGGAAAAGTCGGTTGCAAAGTTTATGTAATACACAAATGTCCAAAAACGTCCGGGCAGGGTTGAGGGTTGTCGTTTAGGGGGGTTTACACTTCAAGTCCATCGAGGGGAGTGCTCCTCTAGACTGAGTGAAGGCGAGTTGACAGCGACGATGTACGCTGGGGATGAGCCTGGGTGGAGTTCTGCTTTTATGTTAGGTGGGAGTCCAGGAGCCGACTCGGACTAGGCAGGCCTCGGCTGACTGTCATCTGGGACGTGCTGTACTCGAGCGGAGACTCGGGGCATGCTATACTCAGGCTAGGTCATCGTGGAGGTAAGAGGATTAATACAAGACTAAACTAATACAAGGGGGACGAGTCTCACCTAGGTCGTCGTGGAGGTAAGAGGAAAAGCAGAACAAGGAGTTCATGCAATTCCTGAGACCTTATATAGTGACAACCGTGAGACTATATTATCTAATGTTACCTAAGCAAACAGAATGGAACGAATGAAGGTCATGTGAAAAGAGTGTGGGAAATGATTGAAAAAGATGATTAATTATAATGAAAAGGAACAATTAAAAGAAAAGAAATGATAAAAAGGAAAATAAAAGAAGGGAAAAGTTTGAATCCTGACACTGTAAGATCTATCCCCTGACACCCATGGAACAACAGTCACTGAAGGATTTCCTCAAGGAGAATTTGAAGTTGGGTCGCATACAAAAATCGATCTCACCGATGGTGTCACCTTTCTTCTTCATCAAGAAGGCTGACAAGTCCTTGCACCTGATCCAGGATTACCAGAAACTCAACGAAGGCACGATCAAGAATAAGTATCCTCTCCCCCTCATCGACAAGCTTGTCGACAAGGTCAAGAAAGCGAAGTCCATCACTAAGCTTGACCTTCGCTGGAGATACTATAATGTCCAGATCTGTGAAGGCAATGAGTGGAAGGCAGCTTTCTGCACAAACATGGGTCTTTTCAAACCAACAGTCATGTTCTTCGGTCTCTGCAATGCACCGCGACGTTCCAGGCTTTCATCAACCACATCTTCAAGGGACTGATCTACGATAACTTGATCATCATCTACCTCGACAACATACTGATCCTCTCACAAATTCTTGAAGAACATATCGAGACATCGAGGTGCTTACTTCAGATCCTGTGAGAAAACGGCCTGTACCTGAAACCAGAAAAGTGCGAATTTGATGCCAAGGTCGTAAAATACCTCGGCCACATCATCGGCAATGGCAAAATCAAGGCTGACCTGGCAAAGACAGAGGCGATCACAGACTGGCCCATCCCACAAAACATTAAGCAGCTGCAACAATTCCTCGGCATGGGCAACTGGCTGCAATGATTCATCAAAGACTATAGCAAGGTGGTCCATCCATTGACATCACTGACAGGTAAGAAGGACTGGGTATGGGAGACCGAACAGCAGGAAGTGTTTGAGGAGCTGAGACAACGTCTCTGCTCACCTCCAGTCCTGGCCATCGCCAACGATGAGGGCCCTTTCCACATCGAAGCAGACTCGTCAAACTTCATGCTTGGGGGCATACTGTTGCAAAAGCAGGAAGGGAAGTGGAGAGTAGTCGCCTACAGATCAGAGGCACTCCTACCAGTGGAACGAAACTATGAGATCTATGACAAGAAGATGCTTGCGATTGTTTTAGCACTCAAGGAGTGGAGGCAATACCTTCTCAGTGCCTGCCATAAGATCGAGATCTGGTCAGACCATGCCAACCTCACGTACTTCAGGTCAGTGCAAAAGCTGAGCTATCATCAAGCTCACTGGAGGACAGAACTTGAAGAGTTCGACTTCCACCTCAAACATAAGTCAGGAAAAACCATGGGCAAGGCAGACTTGCTATCGTGCAAGACAGGCTATGACGAGGGCAAGGATGACAACGAAGGGGTCGTTTTCATCAAGGAGAAGTGGCTGAACCAGGGAGTGGTAAGGACGTCGCATGATGAAGTGTTGGAACAAGTGGGTGATGCACAGAGGGTGCAGGATGAGTCAGAGAGGCCGACTGGTATGACAGAGGTCGACAGGTTGTGGCGGATGAAGGGAAAGGTGTGCATACTGTTGACAATGAAGGAGGCCATGTTGTGGGAGTATCATGAATCAGTGATGGCTGGACACCCAGGAGTGTCAAAAACAGTGGAGTTGGTCTGTCGGGACTTCTGGTGGGCCTCAATGTTCTCGGACGTCAGAGCGTACATCTGAGGATGTGATCACTGCCAACAAACGAAGGCTCTGAGGGCCTCGAGATCAAGACCACTCCATCCAAATGCAATTCCTGAAGGCCCCTGGGAGATCGTCACAGTCAATCTCATCGGAGAGCTCCCAGACTTGAAGAGACACAACGCCATCTGCATCTTCATAGACAGATTCTCAAAGCAGATGCACACGATCTCTACGATGACAAAACTGTCAGCAGAAGGCATGGCGCAGCTGTATCGGGATCATGTCTTTCGGCTACATGGTCTACCCAAGAAGATCATCCATGACCGTGGCACACAGTTCAATGCCTCGATGATGAAGGAGTTGTACAAGCTCCTGCACATTGAGGGCAACCCATCAACGGCATACCACCCACAGATGGACAGTCAGATGGAACACATTAACCAAGAGCTCAAACAGTACCTTTGGCTCTTCATTAACCATCAGCAATCGGACTGGAAGGACTGGCTCCCCCTCACAGAGTTCACATACAACAACCGTGAACACTCAGCAACAAAGATGTCTCCCTTCTATGCGAATACAGGATGTCATCCTCTGAGCTTTGATGCGACGCAAACTTCATCCGCTAACATGTCAGCGGAAGAATTCGTGAAACACATCAAGGAGACTCATTGCATCGCAAAGGACAATCTGGTCAAGGCGGTGGAAGACATGAAGTGCTACCATGACCAGATGGCAGGAACTTCAGTGGAGTACAAAGCTGGAGATAAGGTCTTCCTTGACGGACAAAACATCAGTACAGATTCGCCGACGAAGAAGCTAGCCGACAAGTGGTATGGCCCCTTCAACATCATTGACAAAGTAGGAGCGAGCACATATAAGCTCAAGCTCCCTAAGCGATGGAAAAAGGTCCACCCTATCTTCAACGAGGCCTTGCTGAAACCCGCCATCAAACCATCCTTTGAAGGTCAGAAACAGCCACCACCACCACCACCCAACATCGTCGACAACGAGGAGGAATACGAGATTGAGGAGATTCTGGACTCACGCTTGCACCGAGGAAAGCTACAATACCTCGTCAAATGGGTCGGATACAATGAACCAACCTGGCAGCCCGAGACGGACTTCGGTGAGAATGCAAAGGAGGTGATCACTGGATTCTATCGAAGACACCCTGGAGCTCCTCAAAAACTTGACATTCCTCACCAACAACTCTGTCCACTCTTTGTCGACACCGAACCAGACAACCGCGATCTTGGTTGGTCGGGATGCCCAACCTTGAGGGGGGGGTAATGTCAGGACTCTAACTTTTCCTTTCTTTTATTTTCCTTTTATCATTTCCTTTCTTTTAATCACTCCTTTTCATTATAATTAATCATCTTTTCAATCATTTCCCACACTCCTTTTACATGACCTTCATTTGTTCCATTCCACTCCCTTTATGTAATCTTAGACAATAGGGCAACCGGTTCTCATGAGGTGATCACTGTATATAAGGAAGAGGAATCGCATCTGAACACCTGTTCTGCTTTTCCTCTTACCTCTGTGATGACCTAGGTGAGACCGTGTCCCCCTCCTGTAGTAGAGTACATTGTATTAATCCTCTTACCTCTATGATGACCTAGCCTGAGTACAGCGTGTCCCAAGTCTCCGCTCAAGTATAGCACGTCCCAGACAACAATCAGCCAAGGCCTGCTCAGTCCGAGTCGTCTCCTGGACTCCTGCCTAACAGAACTGACTCAGGGGAACTAAACTTATATTTTTGAGACATTTACATGAGTGTTTAAATAACTGACCAAGGGTTGAGCCTCTGAGTGGCATACAAAGGACACAAGGACAGACCAGAGGCTCTAGCCAAATAACACCAAATAGCTGGAACTCAGAGCCAGAACTCAGGCACATGAGCAATTAAGCTTTGGGAGGCTTGGAACAATACCAGACCTGACTGAAAACAGACTTTGGTGGCTCACTGGTATAAAACCAAGCTGTATGCTTTGAGTTAATCTAGCCAAACACTGAAAGTGTCCTGAAAGGCATTGAAGATACTTGTAAGGCTGTCCTGAGTCGAGTTAAACCTAATAGAGCTAATTCTGAGGCCAGCGGCATCAGGATCTCCACAATGCATTGTGGGGGTTGTGAATAGTAGGAACATGGGAAATGATTAGAAAAGATAGTTAAATATGATGAAAAGGAAATGACTAAAATAAGAGAAATAGTGAAAGGGAAAATAAAATAAAGCGGAAAGGTTCAAGTCCTGACAGAGACCCCATTTGAACTTCTGTCTAACAGCTCCTTCAACTGTTAGACTTATCAAAATACATTAAGACAATGATCATCAAGTCAACTGGATCATTAACACATGAGCCTGAGTCAGATATTGTTAAGAGAAAATTACCTGCTATGACAGATCAACCACTTATGCTATCCAAGCTTGGCCATACTCAAGATGTTATTTTTATCAATGACTTAGATAATAAGTATAAGGTCAAAAATGTGACAGTTACCAAGTGCCCATGATTCACAGATGCTATTAAACTCTCAGACTGATCATTGCCTGTCATATCCTCTATACTTCATATGAAATCTTTTATACATAGTGTATAATTTTAGCAGACACCTGAGCCAAAGTCAATTATTGTTATCATTATCAATAACTCAGATGATCAATGGCTGACATATATATCTTCATACTTCTTGTAATACACACTCATGTAGTCTTGGAATGATATAACCTTTTTATTATTTAAAGATACAAAACTGATCTTAATATTGAACTGACAAAGACTCTTTTGCCCACAGCCACCATCAGAAATGACTAATTCTGACTAATTCTGACTAATTCTGACTGATTCTGACTAATTCTGACTGATTCTGACTAAAATTTGTCACTATTAATCAGCCTTCTCTGTCACTTTTGCACCTGCACCCCTCCCCCAAAGTAGCAACTACAGCTGTAGATTACAAAATGCCCTCAAAGTGGCATCTCACAGATCACTCAAGCCAGCAACTCTGCAAATCACTCAAAGTGGCAACTCTGCAGATCACTCAAAGCAGCAGCATACACATAACACTTTGAGCTCAAACAACCCATTTCTTACTTGAACAAAATCGGAAAAATCATTATAAATTTAAATCTAATTATAAATTTAATATACTATCTTTCTCATGAGTATTGGTGCATAAATTGCCACATCACATCAACTAATTTGAGCTTTCCTGATGATGCATGAATAGATTGCTTACTTTGCTATCAAACAAAATCGGAAAAATCATTAAAAAATTGAATCTAATTAAAAAATTGATATGCCATCTTCTCCATGAGTATTGATGTATAAATTGCCACATCACATCAACTAATTTGAGCTTTCTTGATGATGAAAGAACAGTTTGCATATATAAGACAGCACAGGACCTTTATGTTATATTAGGACTCACTCCAATGGATATCTCAAGGAAAAATAAGGTGATACATAAAGCTAAGAACATAGGAGCATAATTTGCAGCCAGACTGAAGATTACAGTGAAGTACAATGTAAGGTTGAAAGCAGTACTCTGAGTGAGTAAGTCAGAACCTCCAGAGAAAAAGTCAGCAAGGGAAATCTTTGTTTAAGCATTGAATTCCCACATGATCCTCATCCTACAGCACTGAGCATTATTCCAGAAAACATTGAGAAAAAGAGATCTATAATATACCTGTCTATAACTGTAGAAGTTGCAAGTTAAGCAGAAATGTGCAGGAACAAAAGAAAGGATTGTACATATTAGTAATAAGCTTACTACACCTGTCCTTACATATGGGCAACTGACATAATGTGACAACTAATGTTGTATTTAGTGGAGCTTTAGTGTAATTAAAATTTCATAATAAAATTCAAGTTTCTTCCAGACAGACTAAGATAATACAGGTGAGTGTAAGCAAAGGCTAAATCATGTGCACCAGCTTGGCTGGGAGTTGCTGCATAAAGCTTGCATGTGACTCAGCCATCACTTACACCCACCTGTATATTGTCTGTAGAACTCAGATAAAGCCAGAATAGATGAGCACTGTGTTTGAACCCAAGTCCTGGCAAAGCCAGGATGAATCTGAGCATTGCATTTAAAAAACAAGTCCTGGCAAAGCTGGGATGGATCTAAGCACTGCGTTTGAAGTGAAGTCCTGGCGAAGCCGGGACTTCAGCTGGTGAACCATGATGCAGTACTGTGATGGTTTAAGGCAATAGTTTCCCACGGTATGCTTACGTGATGTACTGACCGTGTGATTTTGCTTTTTTTAGAGGTCCTCTGGTTCTCTACGATCCAAACGATCCCCAAGCATCTCTCTACGACGTGGACGATGCAACCACTGTCATCACCCTTGGGGACTGGTATCAGCATGTCGCTCCGAGCTTGTTCCCTAATACGGTATGGAATTTTCTGAGTTTAAAGAATTCAAGGCCAGTACTCAATGTAATCATCACTGCGCATCTGTAGGGGGACGTGGACCCGTAAGTCACTCACATATACTGTCGAATGGAAGGTACTAATAAGACTGAAAAAACAGGACTCCCGATACGACGACCATCAATGGTCTTGGAAGGAATGCTAACGGAGACGGAACGGGACCTCTTGCCGTCGTGAATGTCACTCAGGGGCAGCGGTGAGTCGAGCGAGGAGGGCACCATCATTTCCCTGCATACTTATCTGTCTATCGTCAGCTATCGGTTCCGTATCGTCAGCGCAAGCTGTTTCCCATCGTGAGCAACGGCATCTCTCTTTAATGTAGCCTGGAATTAACTGATACCTTCAAGGTATACCTTCTCTATCGACGGACACAACATGACTGTGATTGAGGCTGACGGTGTCGAGACTGATCCTGTCGACGGTAAGTATCCTCAAGGCATTCTTCCACATCGAGACTCATGTCTTTTCTCTTCAGTCTCTCAGCTTGTCATCTTCCCCGCGCAGCGATACTCTGTCGTCGTCACCGCTAACCAGACGGTTGATAACTACTGCAAGTGTAAACATTAGACTTCGGCATCTGCCTTACTAATGGAATGTGATTGCTCAGGGATCCGAGCCGACCCTTCAGTTGGTACAACTGGCTTCACTAACGGTACTAACTCGGCCATTCTGCGCTATGCTGGTGCCAGCAATGCCGATCCGACGTCCATTCAAAACACAGAGGGATCCACACTCAATGAGGCGGACCTCCATCCGCTCGTTAACCCAGGAGCTGTGAGTTGCATCGACGTCGAGCCATGTGAAGGTTTGAGCTTACGCAACGGTAATTTAGCCCGGAAGTCCAGTGGTTGGAGGTG
The DNA here is from genome assembly GCA_002794775.1 of Porodaedalea pini. Lineage (NCBI taxonomy): Eukaryota > Fungi > Basidiomycota > Agaricomycetes > Hymenochaetales > Hymenochaetaceae > Porodaedalea > Porodaedalea pini. The sequence goes on along the minus strand of NBAY01000047.1, from coordinate 91,031 downwards.
TCGACCTTGCGCTGAACCTGCCTATCGGTATCGTAGGTGTTCTCTGCTTTTTGCAAGCTAATAGACTTAATCTAATGCATGCTGATATAACCGTAGAAATAGTATCATTATTTACAGTGGCCTGGCTGCAGTCTTCGCTGAGAACATCGGCAATGTTACATCGGCGAATCCTGCCAATGGTGAGTATATCATTCGTAGAATCCTAATTTCCTACTTATGTCTTTCGTTCAGATGCGTGGAACAACCTCTGCCCTGACTACAATAACAACAACCCTGACACAGGCGTCAATTGATCTCCTGAAGGGTACTAAGTACACATGTACCTACATCAAAGCTTTCCCTAAAGCTACTGTATTCCCTTCTTTTACCGATCCTACCAACCACCTCTCCTTGCTTTCTCTCTCTCTACGGACAATATTTATCAGGCATTCCTTGGACTTCCGATAATTAAGGAATATGTACTGTTTCGGTTTTGTTTCTTTCAACTGTTTGGATTAATATTGGTCTTGGTTTTCCTTTGTCCACTGTTAGGTCGGCTTCTGGATTTATTTATTTTTTCTGAGATAATGTCAAGACCAGAAATTTGATTAAGCATGTCTTTTCCAAGATGGGCTCTTCCTTTCCCAGTTCATGGCATCTGGTAACAAATCATCAAGCCTCAAGAAGATATATAATGATTAGCACATCAAGAGTAATGTTCCTCAATATTAATAATGGAGTTTCAAAGTTATACGACGCGACGTGCTTTGATCTCGTGACGTATCCCGTGGAAAATGCAAGAGGACCCAAATCCTTCAACGCGCTGAACATCTACTTACTTGATGCAAACGAGGTATGCTATGACTTCTCCAGTCAACCTACAGAGCTAATACGATCTTTTCTGTCTCCAGCTAGCATAGATCATCTTGCGAAAAGAAGTCATGGCAAACAACTCGGCGCCGGCTGCCTTGGAGCTCACTCATGTCCTCTGTATGTCTTAGAAAGTCCTACTCTATGCGATGGTCTGGCTGATGTGTTTTATGCGTCTACAGATGATGCAAACTCGCACACGTCTCTTGCTCTCGCGCTAGTGACACTAAGCCCAATTCTTCTAATGGTAGTTGTTTACTTCGCTCTTAAGTTCGTTGTCACAGTATCTAACAATCTAGATTTCAGGCATCATATGCAGCACTTGCTGTTATGACGCGCGATTTACTTATAATAAATATGTGGGCAGGGTCAGTCAGGCCCATCCGATTGTGTTAAACTACAAATTTCACTGGATCTGCAGCCAACTCGCCTGCGAGGGATTTAACTGGGTGCTGAAGAGACTGATCAAGCAAGAGAGGCCTTCGGGTACGTCTGGTATTAACTATATATTCCAAAATCTACGACTTACTGGCGTACTTCTTTGCTCTTTTGGTGTTTTCAGAAAGTCTAGGTAACGGATATGGGTTTCCCTCGTCGCATAGCCAATACATGGGCTACTTTGCTGCTTTCCTTATGATGCACCTCTTTTCCCGTCACCGCTTCGCATCAACAGGGTATAGGCTGCTTGACTCGCTGTGGAGGGTGGTTATGTATTTGGGGTTGGCTGCGTGGGCGGGGACTGTGTGTTATTCCCGGTACGTTCACGTTGAACTCCACAGCGTCACGCGTATAACCAGCTTAACCCGTGTGCCTCGTTAGCCTATACCTTACATACCACACGATCAGGCAGGTTATGTGGGGAGCTGGTGTTGGAATAGTTTTTGGTGCCTTAACATATACAGTCGCGGAGCTCATCCCCTTCTGCTATCCAAGCTCTTCACTCGGCCGTTTTCGCAGAGTGCTGCTTTTACATCCGATCGTAACATGGTTTCGCGTCAAAGATGGGTGGGCGGTCTGGGCAGATGGTGGGCATGAAGCGGAGTGGTTGGAGTGGCGGGCGCAGTGGGAGAAGAAGAATATCAATGTAGTTCGTGTACAGAAGAGAGAGTAATCATCACTGATTTGTTGCACAACTTATAGCAAGCCTCTCATATTTACTTATCGCAGCATCGCATCTTGTATATTATCTGCAGTTTCAAGTCATCTACATTTCCCATTTCCTACCACAGCTTTTCTGTACAAAGCTCAAGATCGTGGCTTGCCATTCTGATTTCTCTTCAGGCTGACATCTGGAAAAGGTTCGTGAGAAAAACGCGAGGCCCATAAACGCGCGCCGCTGCTACTTCGCCGTGTCTCTCTCGGTTTTCCTTCGACAGTACCCGTACCAAAAGCTCTGAGCATAGGCTTCGCAGCCAGAGGGTTATGAAAATGGGTTCGATGTCTCCAGAAAGGTGCGCGTGTGTCTTTCTTGTGGTTCAGAGATGATTCTTACGTGAACACGCTCAGGCCTTCCGTGAAGGTTACATATGCTAGCAAGAAGGTGAGCGTATATTGGACCATATTCGCCGCGAATTGCCCGAGCTGAAGGCTTACTCTTTTTCTGTTTGTGTAGAGGCGGCCGAGCGATAAGGGGAAAACCGCGGAGTAAGTCGCGCTCCAGATAGTCACACAGTTTCGGTGCGAATTCTCAGTTATAACATCTGACCTGCTCTATGTAGAGAATCAGAGGCGTCTGGCTGTGAGGCTGAGTCGCCCGATGTTACAAGAGTTAAGGGTGAGAAGAGTGTGAGTATCGAATCCGTGTCTGTCATTTGTGATATCTGAATCGCGTTGCGACGCAGACTTCCGCGAACCATTCAAAGCAGGAAGCTGGCAAGCGTGTGGGCCCACTCGAGTACGTCATGGCACTTGCATGCTGATTGTCGGTCTAGTCGTAGCTAATGATGTTCGACCGTTTAGTCTTCCAGGACCTGTGCCGCGCGTCAAACGCGCGGGCTCGAAGGAGAAGCTCGAGAAGAAGGGTAGCTCACCTAACACGCCGAGAACACCAGGCAAGGCTGCGAAACCACTGTCAACTCTTGGTTCGAAGCTTTCTCTGGCCTCAAAGTGCGTCATCCGCTACGTTGGCATTCTGAAGCTGACCATCGACATTCAGGCAACGCTTTGCTACACCAGACAGCGACGGAATGCCACTACCTCCTGCATCTGACATATCCGACAAGGAAGGTCCATCACGCGCATCGCGTACAACGGAAGCGGAGCGACGCGCATACTTAGAGCTGCACCCTGACGTTGCTGAACTCGAGCCACATCGCGTGCGATGTCGTTGTTGTGACAAGTGGCTTAAGTTGAGCACAACACAGAATTATGCACTCGCGCCTTGGAAGTTACACAAGAAAGCTTGCACTCCTGAGTAAGCTATGTCCTCGACGTCGTGGAAATGATCCTTATCCATGGGATACTGTAGGAAACCATGCACAAAGCGGTCCCGTCTGAGTACAGACAATGAAACACTACCTATAGCAAGTTGGGCAGAAGATGACGATGCATCATCCATTGCTCCTTCCATCTCCGCGTCTGAGACAACTGGTGCATCGATCGCCGCCCGCCGACGCTCAGCAGTGGAGCGGCAGCATATATTGGAGGAAGACGAGCTTTCCGGCGAGGTGCGCCCCGATGCAGTATTCTGCTCAAGCTGTACAAAGTGGGTCAAACTGTCGAGTCGCTCAGCGTACCAACTAAAGAACTGGACAACACATGCTGAGCGGGTGCATGGCCGAAGCGGGGGGAGTTCGGGGCCGGATGGCGGAGGTGAGGCACCCAGTAGTCGTGTTCGCGAGGCAGAGAGGAAGCTGCAGCTGGTGAACGATGCTCAGGCGCGTGACTTCACGGCTTCAAGGGTAACATGTAAGGCTTGCGCTGCTGACGTGACCTTGAGCGAGACAATGGCGTACCAATTGGAAAATTGGCTGGTTCATAAGGCAGCCTGTCCAGTGTGAGTCTTTCGTCGCTCAGGTTTTGGTATTTAAGGACTGACCCTCGCGATCAGGCTGGCCCCTGCTGTCGATTCACCCTCTGTAGCACGATCGATCGATCCGGCGCAAGGTTCTGCCGCAGAATCCGTGCCTACGACCTTGCATGCTTCTTCGGGCAAGGGGAGGAGTCCCACGACGCGTGCACCGCCATCTACAACATCGACAGATGTGACTTGTGTCGCAGTCGATAGCACTGCAAGTACTGCCTTTTCTTCTGGCTCCTCAATTGTCGGCCAGAAGCGTCCGCGAGAGGATGACGAAACTGAAGAGGGCGGCTCGGAGGCCGTGCGCGCACGCACGGCATCCTATATCGTCCCAGACGTGAAGCCAACTGGACCATGGGGCTGGCTGAAGCTGCCGTGGGAGACGTTCAAGAGGGGCTTCGCAGAAGGCCTCGGGGCGGGCCCGGGGGTAATCTCGAAAACAGAGGGGCATGTTGAGAGATGAATTATCTTCCTTTGCTGTCTTTTCTTTCCTGTTTTCTTGTCAATAGCTCTCTTTTCCGAGCCGCTGCGTACCGCTGATTCTTGTCGACATATGGCTAGAACTCATAATATATGTTTATGTACATGAGGACACTGTGCGTGCTGAGATGAATGCGGCGAGAAGCCGGCAAAGCAGCGATCGCCTTCTTTGGGCTCCACGAGCTGCACGCCGTGTCCCCTTCCCCCTCGCCCCGCTTCCATAAGATTCGCACACAATTCTGCATATAAGGCATACAGATGCGTTCAGAACCCTCTTCTAGCACATCCCAACCGACTTTCCTGTGAGTTCCCCCTCGAGAACTTTACATACGGCCCGTGCGATATATATCGCTAACCTGGGGAGTGGGTACAGGCCGGTGGCAGAGCCTGACCGCCGGACACGAGCTCAGCGGGTCGACTACGTGCGTCTATCTATTTTGATTGAAATTGGGGAGGTGGTTTGGCTCGGCTAAGTCCCACTCCTTAATGAGTGTATTTGCTCCGCTGAGCCCTTCTTTCTCCGACTTCCCCCTTCCCCCTCGCTACTTTCCCCCCATCTCGTCTTGCCTATAATGCTATACAACGCCAACAAATCTGACTCGGCTTACTCTCGACAGAGAGCTTTGGCCAGCGGAAGACCGACCAAGTCCCCTTCGAGGTGAGTGCGCTGTTCTGCCAGGGCCCAAGCGTGCGCCCGCACCGCTCTGCGTCTCCCCCCCTGCCCCCCTGTCCCCCTCTCTCCGACAATCTCCTTTCGGCGCGACGAGCTTCACAAACACGACAACAGCCGCTGACTTGCTAATTAGTGTCAAGAAGGAGACGGCGGGCGACGCAATGGGCACCACAAAGACCGCGAATTCCACACCGACTACGTGCGTCCCCCCCTTCCCGTTTCTCTATCCCCCCTATTCAAAAATGTTTCTTCCAGTGCGGAGAGTCGTGCGAATGCTCATGCAGCGCGGACGGCCTCGCGCGAGCAGCGGTTGCGATCACACCCGCATGCGGATGTCCGCGGCCCAGAGCTCGTCGCGTGCCGCCTGTGCGGGCAACACATCAAGCTTTCGACTAAGAGCGCGTACGACGCGTTCCATTGGAACAAACATATTGAACGCTGTGCTCGTCGCGCCCCTGCTGCCCGTGAGCAGCGTGTCATCCGGGCCGCTGAACGCGTGCGTGCTCATTTTCCTGTGTTATGACCTTTTGTTCATTCACAAAGCAGAAAAAACGCTCGAAAGTGTCAAAGGGCCCTGATCAGTCGCCCGAGAAGCGTACGGCTCTCACCATCCGTCTGCGCACAAAAGGAGCCACCGAACCTTCTCCCACGTCCGAAGATGTATCCGCACCTGTACAAGTCAAGGAGGAGTCACCGGAAGGAGACATTGACATGCGCGCTCTTTCTTCCGTTCACTCGCACTCGTCTTCTTTGCTCGAGACGCCCTCGCCTCCTCCCGCGGCACCTTTGCAACCGGAGCCGGATGTCGTGATGGAGGATTATTACCGTCGTTCACGGCGACGCGGAACGCGCGAGCTGAGCCCGTTCACACTCGAGGCTGCAAGCGCATGGACGTGGAGTCAAGTGAAGGAGCCGGTATGGGTCGTGCGCAGTTATCCAGCATCGGAATTCCACGACAGCGAAAATTCACCAAAGGGGGAGAAGAATGGAGAGTCTGGTGTAGGCGATGAGAGGAGCCAGGGGTTACTAGCGGTTGATGGTAACAAGCCCGGAATTGGGCTTACTGCGGATAAATGATACTTCTTGAGTTGAGCTGTTTCTTTTTTTGTTTTTGCTTTGTGCTTTGTGCTTTTTTCTCTTCCATTGCGACAATTCATCTTTCCGATGATCTCGTCTTTTGTTTTCGACTTCAAACAGCCTTGCTTCTGTGACTTTCTTCCTGCTCTCGCTTGACACGTTCTATCGATTCGCTTACTTGCTTTTGCGCGCTTGCTTTCCCTCTACAAAGATGTTCAACCATTATACTCCGACTGTACCAACATCACCGCCCTATCTAATATGTGAACCATATCTCATTCCACAATTTCTTTACTCTCCACATTCTTCAATTCCTACATACCTATTTCGTCGCACATCCAATGACTCTTCCTTTCCTTTAAGCACTCTTTCTGATTATCTTGCTGTCGATGTTTTGATAACACTCATTGTTGCTTTGTATCACTTTGGAGAGTTTATCTCCTACCGTTGTGTTTGTACATTGGGTTTACTGGAAGCCTTGAGCTATGAAGGTCTAGTTCCGTGGCCGGTGATTATCTTTTTCAAATGTCTGACTTCATAACTGAAATCATAATAGGGTACATAGGCGAAGAAAATATGTAGGATGCGACTTCTTCCAGCTGTCAGCCCATTTCCGAGTCTCTGGCCTAGTCGCTCGCGCTAGTACTGTCAATACTCGCGAGTAAGTTGTATGAAAGGGCACGAATGTAAGCCGCTGAAGGTTGAATATTGTCTGCTTTGGTAAAGGGACTGGAGCTTGACAGATCATTGGGGTGAACGATACCTTAATCGACAATGACCGTGGCACAACAAATTGAGCTGACACCATACAGGTATCATTATAATGCCCAAGTAGGCTATGGTATATAGAGTAGAAGCATGAAGGACTATTGTTGGAGAATGAGCATAGACTCTGGAACGTAGCTATCCTGCGCTTTTTTTTTTCATCGGTTTAATCTCCCTTCGACGAAGTTCACACATGAGCAACAGAGTATTGACGTCAGGAGTGTGTTTGGTTGTCTCGACTTAGCTAACGTCCTTGACATTATTTCTATCCGTGGCAAACTGAAGACACATCTAGTCCTATAGGTACTCCTTGTTAAGTAGTTCTATGCATAGGATCAAACAAGTTGTGGTAAATAAGTACAACTAAGGTATCAGACGGCGGATACCACTCAGTACCTCGACAACTGAACAAACCGAGTTTATCACAGTGTGCTCTATATCTGGGAAGAACTCAGATTCCAACTAAAGATCCACCATTTCAATACCTCTGTCTCCTCAAACTACTAGAAACTTATGGACTAAAGCGAAGCGATACCTGAATATTGGTTTGGAAGCTGATCAAATAAGTGTCGAGTCTCATCATTACTTTGCTTGAACTCAAAAGGTATTTGTACTCTTTGTAAGCTAAAAGCTTGGTGTATTTGACTGAAACATAGTTATCCCGATGATTTGTTCTTTCTTCTAGCAAGATATATGACGTTGGAAGTGATTTGAAGTGCTAAGGCGAGCCTTCATAACATCATATCGGAACCTGAAATTGAAGCGCGTCATACGCGATTATGTCACGTGAGCGTTCATCAAGGGCTCCAAATCTCCCAGGCACGTTCCGTCAAAGTTTTGTCTATCCAAGAGCTTCGAACGAGTCCGTGCACACTCCTTAGGTGGATTTAATCATCTGTACCACCACTGACCGACATTTAGATGCATCTGCTCGCTTAGTCGACGACACGACCATAGTCATCTCACTATACTGTTGTCACACGTTCAATATTCTGCGCATCTATCACCGATTTGTGACGGTTTTGAACTACATAGACTGCTATTACTTGAGTCTCCTCGATGCGGAACAAAAAGGCGTCTTGTCGACTTGTATAGGTCGCCTCCAGAATCAGCGCCTGGTACTGGACCGCTTGAGCCGCTCGATAGTCCCGATCTTCCCGCGATCTTACGCCTTGGACAGAAAGAGACTTCAAAACAGGACGTTGGATCCCCGGCGCTTTCTACAACAGAACATCATATGCATCCGGGGGCATGGCATCCAGGATAGTCTACATTCATTCGGTTCAGCTCCTGTCCGGTTGTGGCCTGGTCTTGCTGCGAAACAGAAACAACGATCTTCTCACCTTTTACGACGTCATGCGACTCGCTCGACTTTCGTAAGTTATAGACAGCCAGGATGTGAAGCCAAGGAATTATACGACAATCAGATCGGCACCAACTCCGTCGACGTCTCTACCATCCTATTAATCCAGGCGAGGTATATCTGATCGGCAATCTGCTGCCTTAATGCATAATGACCTGATTTATCTCGACGCGGATCGGTTCGTTGGAATACAAGACCTGCGGTTGTTCACAACCTAATGCGTTCTGCTCCGCGGGAATGGTGCTTTGCTTTGAGAACGGGATCAGAGCCCTTTCCATTCTTCCCTTCCTTTATCCCGTTACGGATATCTCTGTCAAGAGATGAGGACCTGGAATAGGTATTGTATCGACTCCACATACTGCGATAAACGTCTCTTGCTGCTACTTTTGCTCGATAGTTCACTTTATATACCGACGGATATCGAGTGTCCGACATGACTTGATGCTGGCACAGAATACGCTACGTATACTGCTCTCCCTTCATTAAGATTAGCTATGGTTGGTGTAGGTCAACTTTTCGGAGCGACTTCCTCTTCATTTCGTGGTTGGAATGAAATCGCAGGACGTTTCCTGGTTGATGGACGAGGCATTTCCCTTTACTTGTTCTCTATGCGTAATTGTCATTCCCTTTTAGCTCATCTATCTCTTCGATATTCTAAGAAGTAAATGCCAGAGCAAGGTAAGTAAGTCGTCGTTACCGATTTCTTAACCTCAGAGCTTTGCGGCTGGATCGCATAGATTATCAAAACTGCGTCGCATGCTTTCACGTTAGTGAGCAATGGACCTGCTTGTATATAGATTGTCTCCCCATATTGACGCTCTTATTTCTTTACCTGTTGCATCATGGACAGGATTCGCTATAGTGGAGCTGTGGTCTACGTGTCTGTGAAGTCTTGGCAGCGTCCTGATGAGGAAGAGTTACTGATTTGGCGTTTACATCGACGACTTACGTCGAGCACTACATCCAGACTCGATACGACTTACAGATACGAAGAGAACCTGTCATAAAGGGTGAGCTTCTAAACAATACGTATGGTTATGGAACCTGCTGATATCAGAATTTAAAGGTCTGTCGGAACTTCGACTATGATCGCGCCTGACCGACTCCGAGGCAGTGCCCTATTTGGCGCGCTCTCGAAGGCTGACCTTACATCTGAACTTATGAAGTATCGCCATGTGAAGCCTTGCAATATTAATGTGCACTTAAAAGGCGTGTTGCGATTCAATCTTGCAATAATGGGGATGTGTTTAGACGAGACAAACTCTTATTAAGTCATAAATGATAGGCCAGAATTTAACTACTTAAAAAAATGCCTGACTGCCGGAGTAGCTCTTGTAGCAAGGCTTATACGGGATATGTGGAAGCTTTAGAAAGAGCAGAAAGGCGAGGCGGCCGCACCGAGCAGAGACTAAAAATAAGGTTTGCACCCGTAATATTTTCTCACACAAGCTTCCTCTCATCTTCTTCTTTGACTACCACCACGGACCATCCCTATACGAACTGGATTTCCCTTGCGCGTAACTCGGTCTGCACCCCGAATCTCGTGTAACTCCCATCGGAGGATCTGGCACTCTTCGCCCCGGCATGATCATCCTGTCGTCCTTTGCAAGCTCGAAGCTTAGCTATACAAAGTACTGCGTCTGATGAGCCCCTTTCAAGTTGAAAGAGACAGAACGGAAACCTCCAAGCATGTGGCGCGAGTCTTCAGCTCCAGGAACAAGGTTTGCAGGAGCTCATGTTGGCCTGGAAAGTTAGACTCGGAAGGTTAGCTACTCGATTATATTTCAAACTACGACCTCCTTCCCCGCAAAGCTTAACTTTCCGTGTCAAGCTTATGGATAATCTTCCCCGGTTTATCTTTGTTCCGTTAGGTGTCAGTGACTCCAAGAAATAATGTGCGTCGTGATGAAGTTATTTGTGTGCACCAAAGGCTCTCACGAATTTTGGGGCTAAATAACATTCCTACTGACACATAAAATTGAAGCCCGCAACCGTTCGGACTTCTCGATGCTATGAACCTCGTACACTGTGGTCATTAGTGCGTGTGTGTTCGCCGGCCGTGATTGAGAGCATGCGTCCGCAGGCTCTTTGCGGGCAACTAAAGCGCTTCGGTTTCTAGCAACGCACATTAATATTGCTTTATGTAGATGAGGCAGACTACCGCATGTGCGTGAGATCCCATCTTTGCTCTTCTAATTATTGTCGACGCGCCAGTCGGCGTTTTGTCGTATAGTCGGCGCGGAGACAATCACTGAGTAATGATTGTGCAGGCCCGACGATCTCAGTTTGCTATTATGAGCACGTCTCGTAATAGAAAGTTCTGAGTGGGATCTGGCCACAAACTCTGAGGTCAGTGATTTAGGTTGCTTTACCGTTTGTACTGAACTGATCTTGGTATTTATAGCTTGTCTGAAACCCAGGACTAGGTATGCATCGGAGATGCCTCCTCATCTCGAGCTTTTTGGCTGAGTGATTCCGTTCTTGTAGTCCGACAGATCGCGAGAGCTTAGGAACTACCACAGGTCGTATCAGTTTCCCCCTGCTTCCTTTCCTTGTCCCGCAAGGAAGTTCATTTCGTTTCGGTCCGTAAGCTGCGTTGCAACCATTGAGATGTATCATCTATATATGTAACCGACGGTTGAATACACCAGGGCATGAGTCAATTCTACAGATGTTTGTTGTCGTTACGACAATCCAGCCATCTACGCCGTCGAAAAGATGGCAAATTGAGTGGAAGAGCTCCACATCTCCTGTATTTCGACAGGCTCCAAGGAAATGCTTGCTTTGTCGCTCTGATCACAGCAAAGTCTCCGAGATGTCCGTCTGCAGCTCAAAGTTAATCCGCTGTTCCTGGAATTCTGACAGTGACGTAGAACTACATGAAGGCATGCACATGTGTACTGTGGGTCCCTTGCGGCCTTGGATCCCCTGTAGTAGTCACTGTTAGTAGTGCGGCGCCCATGCTCCTTCCGCGCGTAAGATGCGATCAATCCATCTGATCTTATCTTTCTTACCCTTTTGACGTGCTGCATGCTCCTAGAACACTCTCGACATCTATCTTGAAGCGACCACTAGAGCTCCAACTTCGACTTCGCCGAATCTTTTCTACAGGTGGTCGCCTTCTGTCTACACAAATGCACCCGAAGAAACTGCTATACGGGATTGACACTTTAGCCCGATGGTTGCCGGAATCATCATTAATATTGATTACGCCGCGCATTCCGCATCTTTGTATGTTCCACAGGGGATATCACCGTTGTTCATGCATCTCGAATCGCTAGGTTTCAGTTCAAACGTGATGGAATCTCTGTCCGCAATGTCATCGGATACAAACGCGGCGCATGTATCACGCAGCGGGCGCGCAATGCAGCGGGAGCACTGCATGGATGACGGCCAGATCAATATCGGGTTTACCTTGCTGAGCCTTCAGCGCACCTAGCTAGGCGCTCGTCCTTGCGGTCTTCCGCCGTCCTTTGGCCGCACAACACTTCGCATCTTACTATGCCTCCTATCAGAGAGCTTTGCCTCGCTCCCAGAAACATTGTCCAGCCTAAAGAGCTTGACTTGCATTCTTCTCGGGCAAGATTTCCCGGGTGGCGTCCGCCACCAGTAGTGCAATTTCCTGTCGTATATCTCTGGTCGATACTCAACCGATATTTGACGCAAACGAAGTTGTGACATGTCATGAAGCTTCCTCGATCTGCAAGGGTCTCTCGTAACCTGCGTAAGATCAGATGTAGTTCAGTTCTCGAAATGTCTTCCTCAGGATCAACTACGTTTCCCGCTTGGGTATTCCGCTCGCCGCATATGTGCTTTATTCTTGGTTGACGTGGGTCTCACGGCTGACGGCGCGCCGACGAAATAACATGACTCTTGAAATTGTTTCGGCCTCTACGGGATGTGCTACAAAAGGCTTCCATGCGTCGCTGCCTCTCTGCTAGCCATCTTCCTCCTCCTCCAAACCCCCTCGACGAGTGGGGCCAAATAATCCCCCCTCTTTCCTTTGCCTTCGTCATAGCTTCTTCGTCTGAGAGTCAGTCATGCTTTTTTGTCGGTTGGTCGAAGTGCTCGCCGCTGTCGGGTTCAGCGAACTTGCTCTTGCTCAGAACGTCTCTCGGACTTTAACCGTTGTTAATGCAAATCTTGCACCCGATGGTTACAACCGCTCGTGCGTTCCTCCTGCCTTGTGCGGAACCGAAAAGCCGATTTTGATTTTTTTTTTTTGATTTCCAAAAGGACTGTGGTCGTTGACGGGCAGTTTCCCGGTCCGCTAATCACTGCGACCGCTCCGAACGCACATTTTCAGGTAATCCATGGCATTATCCGATTTAAAGCCCATCACTGATTTCCATGCCTTTCAATCCCTCAGCTAAATGTAGTAGACCAGCTCACCGATCCGACCATGGAGCGATCGACGACCATCGTTAGTGTTATGCCCCTCCGTTCTTCGGCTTACATATTTAACCATTATTTTGCACAAATATGCAGCACTGGCATGGTGTTTTTCAGGTACATCGCCAGAGCCAGCGTCCTCTGTTTCTTGTCTGATTCTTATATGAACTTCAAGCCGCACCAAAATCAGTACGACGGAGTGAGCTATTCCAGATTTTTTCCTTTTTCTGTGCTCTGTGTTCCTAAGATAAATCTCTCTAGGTCGCATTCGTGACTCAATGCCCGATCGTTCCCGACCATTCATTCCTGTAGGCTTCTTGACTTCTGTCTTGGCCGCGCATAAAATTCCGAATTTCGAACTTTATTTTTACAGATATGATTTCATCGTACCGAATCAGACGGGAACTTACTGGTATCACTCTCATTACAAAACCAGTATTGTGATGGATTGAGGCGAATGGGCTTCTTTGTTACAAAAATGGGTTCTGTTTCTTACTATTTTCATCTTTTAGGGGCCCGTTGGTGATTTATGGTAGGCCGTAAGCTGGTGCTTCCAAAAAGTCTCGTAACGTGCTTCTTCGCAGACCCTGTTGATCCACTGCAGCACCTCTACGATGTCGACGATGGTAAGCCCGCAGACACTCTCCGTAGCCTAAAATTTATACTTTCAACCGCAGCGTCAACTGTTATTACTATAGCAGACTGGTACCATCAGGTCTCGACCGTTCTATTCCCGTGAGTCTTATTCTTGGCCACTATTTTACTTATGGACTATAACCCTTCTCGTATTTGGCTTTCACTTTATATAGAAACCCCGGGAAGATTCCTCCGTTCGTCCGCGTCTCGTTTCTTGACTAAAGTGTACACAAGCTAAATTCGAAATGTTGTTCTTCTTGTTTTGCTCTGTTGCGTAATGCAGAAATCCTGACTCCACTTTGATAAACGGCCTTGGGCGTTGGGCCAATGCCACTGGTACACCGACCCCGTTAGCAGTCGTCCGCGCACAGCCTGGCAAGAGGCATGTTCTAGCTATCTCCTCGCTTCGGTCCATTTATTAGCTAACCAAACTTCTACTATAGGCACCGCTTCCGTATTGTCAGCACGAGCTGCCTCCCCGGGTGAGAGCATCTAATTTTTTTTTGTTCTGTCTGCTCATAACTAAGATTTTATCTGAATCCAAGATATCTGTTCTCCATTGATCAGCATAACCTGACTGTGATTGAAACTGATGGCGTCGAGACTCAGCCGTACACTATAGACTCGATTGAAATAGAAGCCGGTGAGTAGCATGGATCCAGGGCAGTGGAGGTGGATATTGAAATACAATTATACAGGGCAACGCTACTCCGTCATTGTAAGCAGATATTTATATTTCGTATGTCATTGACAAGATTTTAGTGGTATTGGAAGGTCACCGCCGATAAACCTGTCGGAAATTACTGTAAGTTTAGTCGAGAGAATCACAGTAATCGCTCTAACAATTCGCCTCCTTCAAAGGGATCCGCGCAATTCCGGTTCGAGGCGACGGTAATCCGACAACAGTTGGAGGTCCGTATCAATCGTGCCTGCAGTACGCTCCACACAAATTGATCATCTTTTAGGGGTCAATTCAGCTATCTTACGCTACGACGGAGCGCCCATTTCAGATCCAAACTCTACTGCAGTTGCAAACCCGGTCGAATTGAACGAGGCAGACATCATCGTACGACTATATATCATATACAAAGCAGAGCTGCTTCTTATTGTTATTCTTTATTTAGCCCCTCGTCAACCCCGGCGCTGTTAGTAACTTTATCTCGCATATCTTCAGGGGAGCCGAGACGCTGACAATAGATAATAGCCTGGACAGCCATTCCCCGGTGGTGCTGACGTCAACATTCAAATGCTTGTCAATAGGGTACGTGCCTTCTTGCTGTGCTCTTCTTTATATTGTCAAGACACCGCCGGCTTTAACGCTGTCTATTTAAATGCAACCTTAGGACCCTGTAACCGGAAACTTTACCATTAATAACGTCGCTTTCATTGTGAGCTATGGTCATCAACTCCGTTTGCGCTCTCTCTTCATATTCCCACTCTAGCCCCCTTCCGTCCCTGTTCTGTTACAGATCCTCAGCGGTGCTGTCAAACCGGGAAGCATCATGCCCAACAGTTCCTTATACAGCCTTCCGCCAAACAAAGTCATCGAGGTATATAATGCTCTTCATCATCGGTCTCCTCGCCTGAACTCAAACTTTTTACACATTAGGTTTCTTTTCCCGGCGCGTTTCCTGTACGTCCTTCCCTCTTTCGCATCTTCCTATCTTCAATTGACGACGACTTTCCAATAAACAGCACCCGATGCATCTCCACGGCCACAACTTTGACGTCGTGCGCGTCGCGGGCAACTCGACGTACAACTTCGTGAACCCCATCCGGCGAGACGTGGTGAGCATCGGCGGGATGGGCGACAATGTCACCCTCCGGTTCGTTACGAACAATGCTGGTCCTTGGTTCCTCCATTGCCACATTGACTGGCATCTGGAGGCGTAAGTTTCATTTTTCATGAGACGTGAAGCCTGTCCAATGAAAAAACAAACTGGCTTACCGGTTTTGTAGAGGTCTCGCAATCGTGTTTGCGGAGGACGCGCCGGACGTCAGCACTGCGGACCCTGTAAACGGTCTGTCTACTCATCAACAAAGCATGATGACATTCAAAATCTAAACACATTATTCACAGCGCAATGGTCTAACCTTTGCCCCCTATACGACCAGCTGGATCCAGACGGCTCCCTCCAGTGAACGATCACAAGCCCCGATTTCTTCTCTCCAGCATCACATATTCGGACTCTCAAAGCCTCCCTTACTTGATCCTTATTTTGGAGTTGTGACGTCGATTTACGAACCACTGACATGTCATCCTCATTCCCGTCTCTCTATTCTCCTTTCCATTTATGGATTTACTAATCCTTGTGTAAGTTATTGGACGACGCATTGAACGTTATAGCCTTAGTCCCTGGTCTTGTGACAAATAATCAGACATAGACCTTATTTATTTATCTTTTCGGCGAGGGTTGTTCAAGACATTCTTCGGAGTTACATCATTGCCTTTTATGGCATGCAGTAAGCCATATCAGGATGTCTTGGCTCCGCCGATCTCGATTCAATTGCTTGAGAAACTCCGATACAAATCCCAAAGACATCGATGCACATATACGAGATCCAGAGTCCCCACGCAAAAACTATATAGAACTTAGAAGGAAGAAAAAGAAATCGAGCAGGACTGACAGCGAAACTAGCAAAACAAGTATACGGAATAAGAATAAGTGTACAATAGATCCGGTAGGGTGAGAGATGTCAGAAATATGTGCAGTAACAGGTCTAGATGAAGCGGGGAGGAAGTACTTAGTGACATTTTTAACTGAGGTACCCGTGCGCAAAGCAACGACGCGAATGCAGGCTATCGACGGGTGCCAACCGATGATCCAAAGACAGGGTCGAAAAATGAAAGCGGCCAAAAGCGCCTTATCGCAGCTCGCTCCAGAGCGGGGGACCAAACACGATGCAGGCCGTCCAGAACTGGAATCATCCGTGATCAGCACCCAGAACACACCTTTTCAAGAATACATTGAACAGCAACCGCGACTCACCACACGTACTGCCTTAACGAGTAGCCACGGGTACTCTTCCACACTCGGACGCCTAAGCACTTCCTTCCGCGTCCCATCAGAACCTACGACGACGATAAGCCGTGGATGAGTGAACATGGCCCAAATCCCGTAGAATGCGACCGAGAAGAAGTGCCAGAAGAGCAGGAACCGCTGGTCGGAGATGCTATTTGATAAGATAAAGAAAGCGTCAGTAAGTTGTGGGAGCATTTTGTAAGGGGCGGAGAACGAGAGAAGGACGCATATATGTTGAGAAGAACAATGGCGTGCGAGAATCGACGTTCGGAGTAATGAAAATGCGAATAGAAGGGGCGAGAACAGTCCACGAAATTGAAGAGGAGATCTAAGACGTACCCGGCTAGTAGGGAGACAGGCTCCCGAACGCAGTTCCCTCCGAGCTCGAAGTATTTAAAGCAGCCCACACGGAGTACCTCCAGATTTTCGTCTGCAGAACCGTAGAATACATACAACAACAGCGGAGAAGACAGCGATAGCGATACAGCGGATACAATCGATAGGACGGAAGCAGGGACGAACGCGAGAAGCAGGAATGTATCAGTGAGCTAGTCCTGCGTAATGTAGTACAGAGAATGAGACAGACCCTCGGCGCCGAAGAGGTCATAGAGCGCAATGCTAAGTATATTGATCGTCGAGCCGAGCGGCTTACGCGACCAATGCCATGCATGAAGGATCTGCGATACGCATGCCCAGTCATCAAAGTGCGACACGCTGCGCAGAAGGTCGGTGAGGATAACGACATCATTGAAGGCTACGGTCATTCCACCTAACCAGAGCAATGTAGATTTAGTTACATTTTGCGGATGGAAAAGATGAGGCGTACCACCAGTAAGGGGGTGACGCATGTTCCACGAATCACCGACGAGGATAACGCCTTCCTTCGATTGCTCACCGCCTTGCTCGACGGGTGGGAGGAAGGAGTTCGGCATGCGACGTAGTCGCTCTCGTCCAAGAGCATCTGCGATAGCGGGTTGAAGATTTTCAGGGAGTTCGGGCACGACCTTGTCCGTAATGTACTCCTATATGAAAGCATGCAGAGTCAGCATGAAAATTCTGGGGATTAGTGATTGCTCTTACCTTGAGGTCCGAGGGCAACGGCGCCTTCACATCAATGAGAATGCGCGTGTCATGCTCTGCAATTTGATAAAGCAATACAGGACCGGATCCACGAACGAGGGCGACCGTGCCATGCTTGTCGATAGGGAGCTTCACGTCCTTGAGAATGGCGCCGACGAAGTAACTGCGCGTAAGAGGCTTTTCGAAAGCTTCGCCCATGACCTCTGCACGAAAATTGGAGAAGCATCCATCCGCAATAAGTACAAGCGAGGCATAGAAGCTCTCCTTCGTGTCACTCTCCGCACCCTTGCGCGTTGCACGCACGCCGTGTACGCGGTTCTCGCCGTCTGCGGTGATAAGTGATGTGACCGTAGCTTCAATTCCTTCAACGCCAGAAGCTGCGAGGGCCTTTGAGCGCAGCGACATGATGAATTTGCCATGGTGGAAGGAACAACCTTCTTGGCCTTCAGGATACGGGATGTGGACTTGTTTGCCATCGTTGACAACGCAGTAGCCGTACACGGGTACAGCATCGATGCCGTCCAGACAGTCTCCCATGCCGAGTTTGCGGAGGGCGGTACACCCTCCTGGCTGGAGGAGCTCGCCGACGATGCGGTCCGGCTCGGCGAAGGAGCGCTCGAGGAGGCCGATGCGGAGCGGCTTCGGGCGGGCGGCTGAGGTTATGGTCGCGAGACCGTGGGCGAGCGCGCAGCCTGCGACGCCAGCACCGACAATGAGAACGTCATAAGAGTTTCTAGGGGGGGCCATGTGTGTTGCGGACTTGCTGAAGAGCCTGCGGGAATAAAAGGGAGCTCGCCGTCGCCTCTCGTGTCCGAATCTTTTGAGCTAGAAAAAAGTCGCGCGATAGAAGTCAACACGTGACAACCACTTTGTAATATTGCACTACTTTGCGCTATGCACTACTGGGGGAAAAAAGGAGAAATGAGGGCGAAATAAGGAGAAGAAAGGGAAAAAGAGGAGGTTTCGTAGAGGCCAAATACATGAATGCGTAAGTGCGTAATTGTAAAGAGTGACCGTTAAGTGTCTTGGGGTTTGGTTTTATTTTTTATATAAGGTCAGGTGGAAGGTCTGAATAGTAAGGCATAGGATCGGGTGGACGACGGAAAGAGAAGTATGTGAATTGAATGAGAAGCATGAAATTGGACGGGGCGAACCAATTAGAAAATAAAAGAGGGAGAAGTGGTTTGTGAAAAAGTTAACGGCGGACTTGTGAAAAGAATGGGCAAACGTTAAGGATATGATGGATATCATGTTTAGTGCAGAGTGGATCCGAACATCGGCTTGGCAGGTTTCGATCATGCATGTCGTGAGTATTTAGGAGGATCCCAGCTGCTCTCGATTGGAGGTGATGGGGGATGCACTTCTCAGGATGGAGCCTCAAAAAGGGTCATAGTTGGCGACGCGGATACAGGATAAAAGGGGCAGTAGCAACGCTGCGGTGGTGTCGAAGGTTTAGAACATGGTTCCACCATTTGGCCAAAAGGTCAGCGGAAAAACATGCGTGCAAGTTTGCTAATGTATCGGGCGCTGGGTTTTTACGCTGCGAGTGTGAAGCTTGAGCCGCGAGCTGGTCTGCTTGCAAATTGCCGGGTAGTCCCATGTGGGAGGGCAACCATTGCACCGAAATGGTGGATGCGTGGTGGTGCAAAGCTAAGAAGATGCCGCAAAATCTGCGGAAGGCTATGATGAAGGCAGCGTGGAGAGGGTCCGCTGAAAAGATAAGGCGAGCGCAGTTGGCGGAGTCTGTGACGACGCGTAAGTGGGTAGGATGGGCACAGTGCGCGAGTAGGGTAGAGAATCGCAAGATGCCAGCGATAAGTGCCTGCTGTTCCTCATAGAGGATGTTACTTTGGGTGTGAGTGCTCGAAGCGAAGGACACGAGTTCGCGTCAGTTATGCATGATGGAAAACCCGTGGCCACCGATGGGGATGCCGTCCTGCTCAATGACAGAGCCATCTGTGAAGAGAAAGTATTGAAAAGGGGGAGGATGGTTGAATAGTTGGAGAAACGATTGTCTAATGAAAAGGCTGTGACTGCGAGAAGTAAGGGGGACTAGGGATAGTTGTGAATGAATGGGAGGAATGATAGGATAAAGGTCGGTATTGGGAATGACGATATTGGTAGGGAGTGAGTTTCGGATCTCTGCAGAGGGAGGAAGAGAAGATCGAGAAGATGATACATATGAAGTTATAAAGCGCTTGGCTTGGTATTGAACGAAAATGTCTATGGGTGGAATTGAAAGTAAGGAACCTGCTGCGCCTTTGTCAACGCTGCAGGATAGCATAAGTGAAAGGGCTCTATGTTGGACTGGTTCCAAAATGGAGCGAATGGCAGCGGAATCAGGGAAAAGTTGGGCACCGTAAACAGCGACTGAACGAATAAGGTTAAAATAAAGAAGACAGGCGTACTCAAGATATGCACCGTTAGAAGATTGGAATAGAAAGGAGCGTTGGTGAAGTGTAGACAAGGCTTTATTGGCCCGTGATTGAAGATGTAAAGAAGGGAGTAAATGGTGTTGGAAAATGACGCCCAGCCATGTAATGTGTGAGCGAGGGTGAATAGTTAAAGAAGGAGATAAAATGAGAGAGGGTTGGTTTTCAGGTTGTGTTGGGTAAGAAACGTGATGAAGGGTGTGGAATGGGGTGAAATGAATGAGTTCAATGGAGTCGGGGTCAATGGAAAGACCCAGTTGTAAGAATTGTGAAGAAAGAAAGTGGAACTGGTTTCGTAAACGAATGAGATTGGTGTGCATACTTAAAGAGCGCGCGGAAAGAAGGTGGTCGTCCATGTATGCAAGAAGAGGACGATTGTACGGGAAACGTTTGTAATAAGCTTCAATAGCTGGGGCGGCTGCGAAGATAGAAATGAGAGGAGAAAGGGGGGATCCTTGGGGGATGCCCCGGTTCGGTTTGATAAAAGTGTCTGAAAAATATTGATTGAAATGAAGGGAAATGGGGCAATTGCGCATCCAATGGGAGATGCAATTAATGAGATTGGGGTGAATATTAGAGCAAGTCAAACGGTCAATAAGTAAAGGATGAGAAATGTTATTGAAAAAGCCCTGTATGTCGATTGTGATCACGGAGGTCAACAAATAACGTTGTCTAGGTTCAACAGGGCCGAGGCCTGAGGCCCCGGTGAAAGGGGAATGAATGAAGGGTTTGAAATTATTAAAATGTAGAAGTTCGTAGCAGGCGGTCAGCGCGGATAAGGCTTTCCGACAGCCATGCTGTGAAGGGGGGATAAGGGAACGTTGTTCGAAAATGGGTTGAAGGCGATTGAAAAGAATGTGTTCAAATAATTTGCCCATCGTGTCTACGAGGGCGATGGGGCGAAAAGAACGAGGGAGTGAAAAATCAGAACGTTTGGGTTTGGGGATAAGCGTGACAATAGAGTGTTTGAACAATGAAGGGAAATGGCCAGAAGAGAGGCAAAGGGAAAAATTTTGAGAGAAGAAATGAGGTTCAAGTTCGATAAAAAGTTTTAAATGAAGGTAAGAAAAACAATTCTGACCTGGGGCCGTCGTATCGTCGGTACCCTTCAGGGCTCAGAGCATTTCGTCGACAGAGACAGGCTCAATGTCAACTGGAGGAGGAAGCGAATACTTGTTGTGATTACCAGCGGGTAGCTCGGGAAAGAACGTGGAGCGGAAAAGGTCTGATTTCTCGCTCTCGTTGAGGGTATAGCTTCCTGAGGGAAGTTTAAGGGCACCGATGGGGTGTCGGCAGCACGAACTGCCAAGATATTTGCATCTCCAGATTGATGAATGATCAGATCGATGGAGTAGATCACTGAAAAACGTGGTTTTGGCTATGGCGAGGGTTTTATGGAGTTGGGCGAGGCTACTGGGCAACAGATCACTGTGGTGTGCTTGGTAATCGCGACTGCATTGCTCGGTCCACCAAGAGTGGGGTCCAAAATAAGTTCAGGTTTTATGCTTTCACAGAAAGCGAGTGGTGAAAGAAGAGAATGTGGTGAAAAAGGAATCTAACTTGGCGTCAACTTGAGAAGGTAAAAGAATGGAGGACATATCAAAGGAAAAGAGTTTCGAATCTCGAAATTCAGAAATCAAAGAAGGGACGTCGCATTTGCAGATGAGACAAAGAGGATGTGTATCTGGTGGCGGGGTAAATGATATAGGTAAATTGAAAATAAGAGGGAGGTGGTCGGAATGAAAATCAAATGAAGGATCACCGATAAGAAGGGATTGACTAATGGCAGGGAGAATGTCAGATGAACTGATAACAAGGTCGAGGGTAGAAGAACCCTGAGGATGAAAAAAGGTAGGTATGGTTGGGAGGTTGGCAACAATTAAAGAGGAATCGTCGAGCCATTGTAAAAAAGGTTCGGTGGAAGAAAAATGTTGGGAAAGATGAACGTCTGACCATAGAGCGGAATGTCTGTTGAAATCACCAACGAAAATGTGGGTGTCGAACTGTGAAGGGTTGGGGAAAGGATCTTTGAAGGGATGGGTACTAGGTGAACTGTAAATATTCCAAATGTAAACAGGCGGAAGTGAAGAGCCCCGGTTTACGCTGATGGTGACTTGGGATATGGGACGAGACAAATGGGGATGAGAATTGAAAAGGTGAGCGATGCGTGGGTGAAGAAAGGTTGCGCAACTAGGCCGTATAGAAAGGGATTGAGGAGGGAGTATGCAGATGAAAGGATCGGAATTTTGGGTGGCAAATTGCTGTTCACCCAACAGAGAAATTTTAGAAGGAATGGTGGTGGTAATAGTAGGGATCTCCTGTAAACAGATAATGTCGGGGCATAAGCTGCCGCATTGAAAAAGTGACTTAAAAAGAAGGTCAGTAGTGGGTTCCGAACGACGGACGTTAAGGGAGAGAATAGAAATGGATGTGATCATTTAGAGAGGTGGGCGGTAATTTCAACGAGCAGGGCAGGCGGAAGACCTGGCATTATGATCACCCTGACAATTAATGCAATGCGCAAAATGTTGGCATGCAAGGTTGTTGGTAGCGGTGCATGGAGTGCATTTAGCTACATGTACTGCAGTTCGGTGTGGTTCTGAGCAGATAGTGCATCTAGCGACTGAGCGGCATTTTGTTGAGGAATATCCCAAGCGATGGCAGTTATCGCACTGGGAGATGGTCGGTCGGGCGCGCATTTCCTCGAGGTGCCGGATGATGCCAAATACCGGGAGATTGTGGTTATTGTGGAGGAAAAAGTGGTCAAAAGCTAGACGGTTAGTGTCCTTCACAATGATGGAGACGTTACAGAAATCGAGAGTGTTTAGGCGCTCGATGGATGCCATGAAACGTGGGGGGTAAAGGAATTCCTGTCCTGCAAATTGGGGAAGGGAAGATAGTTCCTCTGTTAGATCACATTCGGTGTAAAGGGCGTTAGTGTCTTTGTCAAATACCGGCACAGCCGGTAGGACGAGTTTGAACTGGGGAGAAGGTGTAAAGACTTTGGCCCCATCGATGTTAATAATGTGGTTTAAGAGGGACGAAAGGGAATGGAAGGTGGAGTCAAAGTCGGGCTGGATATTGGTAAATGAAATGCAAAGGTTTCCGTTGGAAGTATACTCGACATTAAGAATGACGAGGTGTTTGAAATTGATAGAGCCTTTGAGGCCAGAACGAACAGTGTTTTTAATGGAGTTGGGCAAAGGGCGGATAGCAAGGTTATCGGGAAGAG
The DNA here is from genome assembly GCA_002794775.1 of Porodaedalea pini. Lineage (NCBI taxonomy): Eukaryota > Fungi > Basidiomycota > Agaricomycetes > Hymenochaetales > Hymenochaetaceae > Porodaedalea > Porodaedalea pini. Next base: position 68,010 of record NBAY01000047.1, on the reverse strand, counting down.
AGAAATAAACACGCTTGACATTGCAGATGCATGTATTGACAGAGCCGTTAGCTCGGTTCATAGGTTTGGTAATGACTTCCCCGTCAGGGTGGTCAGTGGTAATGGTCATAACCTTGGTAGGAACCTGCTTAGGCTTTTTCTGGGCAGCCTTAGCATATGTAACGGTGGTGTATCCGTCATTGTCGGTGCCGATTGACTGGATAGGCAGTGTGTAGATGGTGGTGGATAAGCCGGGACATGGTGCATTGTGTTCGGAATGTATATAACCATCCGGCGCATGGATGGTGCCCTGAGTATCCATTCGGTAGCCAGATCCCGGAATATGGGTGTTGGCCATAGCTGCGGCGTAATTGGTGTGACTGCCCTTGGGGGCAGGTACCCGCTGTTTAATGACTGGAGGAGGGGGAGGGAAACGCGGGTCATGGGTGAAATTGGCACCCAGCGGTTCTGGTAAATATTTCTTGTTAGTCGGGACACTAGTCGAGAAGGAAACTTTGGGTTTGGCGGTGTTTTGTGTCTGTTTTTCGAGTTTATTAGTTTTCTCAGTCAGAGTCGATACCATAGATAGAAGGGAAGAAATAGAGCGGGCCATGTTGGTGAGTTCATCCGATATGTGTTCCTCGTGGATGTCCTGAGGGCTGCGATAAATGTTGTCAAAAACATTTTTGCAATAAGGAGAATGAATCTTAAAGGCGGTCTGGAAACTGTTGATGGCTGTGTTAGCATAATTTTCGCGTTGAGTTTCATCGTCGAGCATGTTAGAGCGGTTAATCCAAAAGCAAAGAGAAGACGCGATGCTGGCCATATAACGGCCGATGCGCGCAGGGTCATCATGGAGGGGTGTCTCTGACTTCCAGAGATCCTGTGAGATAAGGTTACGGAGGTCGCGGACCGACCCTTCCGCAAGTTCGAGAGCTTTCCTATTGACTTCTTTGGCAATTTCCGGGTCCTCGTTATCGATATCGATGGGGTCGATGTCAACCTGGGGGGGTTGCGCGTCCATGTACAAGTCGTCGTCGGCGTCCATAGCGTCTTTGTCATCAGGAATATGGCCGATTGTGGCTGGGTTGTTGGGAGCATCACGTCCTTAGTGTTCGTCTTCGGATGGCGATCGTTTGAGGGAAGATTGAGAGGGAATATCCGGGGTGGGGGGGAGGTCTCCCTGTTTGCGAAGGGCAGCGGCATGATTGTCCGCCGCAGTATCCGGGGACCAGTTAGCGATGTTACTCGCTGCATAGTCGCATACGGCCGAGTTATGATTGTATGTCGAGTCGCGTCCGCATTTTATGCAGAGCTTCGCCGCGCCAGAGACACACGAGCGACTGTGAAGAGGGAGTTCGTATTTACACTCGTCACATTTTTTCGGGTCCTTAATGTTGCCCAAGGACCTGAGCGATTTAATTCGATGAAGAGTCGCTGGCTTCACGTTGGGAGGCGGAGCCATTGATAGAGACAAGAAGTTTCACTGTTGTAGTCTTTCCCACGGTCTGGATGATGGTGGTAAGAGATCAAGAAGTGACAACCACCCGAGTTTCGACGATTTGCACAACTCCGCATTTTTCCTTTTCCCCTGACCCTCTTGATCCGCTATTTTGCTAAGTGCATAACATCCTGAAAGTCCGAGCTCCTCAATAAGGCCGGTTATTTCTTGAAAGCAAGTTCTCGCAATGCATGTGCAGAGTTCTGATTGACAATATTAATGCTTGTATAGAGATTATTCTGAACAGCGGATGACGCCAGAGAGTTGAAGAGAATTCAAGCCAAAACAGCCCGAAATGGTCCACGACTTCCGAAAGAAAGCAAGTTCTTCCTACCGACTCTGCTTCCGAAATTTCTACCGCTGTGCTCGCGACGATCTTCAATACCTGCACCGCAGTGATACTACTCGCTCCGCACTAGTAATCACTATTATTGCCTGGATGATTTGTTCATTGGCCATGAATCTGTCACTGAAGAGTGATCAAGTCAGAAGTCTGCATCCTGTCTTTATTGCATTGGACGCCAAACTATGGCTGGCTCTCTCTTGTTCCTTCTGTTCCGAGGGATGAAACCTTATCCTCAAAACATGCCCAGTTGTTGCAGCTAAAAAGCTACCTCGATCTACCAGGTTTCCTATCCGGACCCATATTTCAACTTACTCGCGAAACTTATTATACAGCAAAACTTGCCTGGTGAAGCACCGAGCAATACCGTTGAAGTCCTTCGAATACTCAAATGAATCTCTGCTCGAGTGTGATCCGCATCACGAGGATTTTTATCTCACAGTGAGGAAACCATGACTCTCACTCCATCAAACGTCCTCACGGGCTAACAAGGCCTTGCAGGAGCGTGCTCCACTTAGACGCCCGCCGCATTGCAGATACGAGCCATAACAGGAAGTATCTCTTCAAATTTAGACCAACGGATGCAGCAGAAGACACCAATATTGATGATCGAGTCGAGGAAGAGATAGCCGAAGCTCGGAGCGCTAGTACCTTGAACAATGTCTACCCTTGAACTCAAGCTAAGGGCGTCTATCACCACGTCCTCAACTATTGCTATGATAGGGGATTGAACACAGGTATAAAGGACGACCAGTCCCATATCCACTTCGAGACCTCGCTGACGGCTCTCTTCCTTAAGCTACTCCACTCCTCCCTCTAGCGCAACTTTCCACACTCTTAATCACCATGGTCACCGCCGACCTCGCAAAGTCGAGGTATGCCGACAGAGCGAGGGAGCTCATGGGAGCTGCGCAAAAGTTGCGCGATATCGGGTACATTGAGTTCTCGTACTTTCTCTTCGAGTATAACTGACCTCCTTTTTCTCGTCTTCCAGTGCTCAGGCATTCGTCGACATACCTCGAATTGCTGTTATCGGTAGTCAATCAGCAGGAAAGAGGCAAGTCATATTATTACTTTGTCTTGAGGTTGGTGCTGATTTTCTGCTTTTCTTAAGCTCTCTCGTCGAGGCCGTGAGTGGTGTAAGTCCTTTCTATATGCACTGATCCCTCCAAAAATCTTATCAGTTTGTAGATCCGGGTCCCTCGAGATGGTGGAACATGCACGAGGTTCGTCTTTTTCGTCTTGTTTGAGGAGAATACAGACCGTTCAGCATTAATTCGCTTCCGTCACAGGTGTCCAATGGAGGTTAATTTAATCAATACGCCTGGACAATGGTCGTGTCGCATCACCCTGCGTTTCGATTATGACGCATCCGGCGGTCCTTTAGCGCAAGTGCTGCGTGTTCCGTTTGGTCAGCCTCTCACTTCTGTCGAAGAAGTCGAGTTGGCTTTGCGGCGTGCACAAGCAGCTGTTCTAAACCATCCCAAAGAACACTCGGACCTCTTCCTGATGAAGTCGCGCAACGAACTCGAGTATTACCGCTCGCATGAGGCGTTCCAGAATGGAACTTTGAAGTTCAGCAAGAATGTCGTCGTTGTGGATATCTTCGACAAAGACTGCGCGAACCTGTCATTCGTCGATTTACCTGGTAGACATGTAGTTTATCCTTACCGGAAACGTATCTGACATAGCTTCTTATCATCGACGGTGACAGGGCTTATCTAGAATGACGAGCAGGAGATAGTACAGCTCGTCGAAGATTTAGTCAAGTCTAACATTCAGGGCAATTGTCTCATCCTTGTAACCATCCCTATGAGCGGTGCATTACGTTTCTCTTTGCTTGCCCACACACTTCCTGATGTATTTTCATTCCTTCTAGATGACATGGAGAATCAGAGGGCCATGCGTATTGCTCTCGAAGCTGACCGGGACAAATCCAGAACAATAGGTTCGTGTTATGTACTATCTAGTTGATCTCTACTCTCATCTTATCAACTCAAGGTGTGCTCACTAAGCCTGATACCCTGACTTCTGGCGCCATCACCGCACGAAAGAAATGGAGAGACATGCTTACAGGGAACAACAAATCCGATGGATACGCACTGAAGCTCGGCTATTATTGCGTGAAACTAGCGGATGACGCAGAACGCACATGCAGCCCTTCCCGGGCCGATCGTAATGAAACCGAGCTCACTTTTTTTTCGACCACTTCTCCCTGGAGCGCTGTTCCGGACCGAAAGCACTTCGGCGTGCCGAATCTTGTCACTGACCTGAGCAAGCACCTCACTGCAATTCTTGATACCATGTATGTACACCACATCCTAGTTTTCTGTATGACGCAGTTTGACCGGCTTGTGAACCACGTTCAGACTCCCGCAATTGCGCAAACAAGCGCAGGAACAACTTGATGAAGTCCGTGCAGCGCTTCAATTGCTTCCTATTCCCCTCCCTGCCGATGTATCGAGCGAGGTCCTGGAGCGTGTTACCAACTTCTGTCAGGAGTTTTCGGGAACGGTTCACGGGACCATCAATATGACATCAGGAGCGCAGAACTCAGGGCACTCCGCGTGCTGTGGAAAGTCCTTCATCCACCGTAACCGAGCTATCTATAAGGAGTTCAAACGCAAGATTCGATGCACCGCTCCTGACTTTCGTCCATTCGAAAAGCACGCGGAATATAAGAAGCCGTTTTTCCATGATCCTGAACTAATCACATCGACGGAAGGCTTTGGAAACGGACCTCGTGACCTCCTTTACGTCCGGAAGATCATACGAGAGTCAGCTCTACGTGTATAAGGACTTCGGCTGAATAACTAATTTTGACAACTCCAGGTCAATAACCTGGGAACTTCCCAACAACGTCCCATTTGACGCCAAACACGCGCTAATTGACGAGTTTACCAAGGAATGGGATACGCCGACGTCGCAGTGCTTTGAAGAAGTATATCAGAATCTTACGACATGCCTCAGCCACATCCTTCATCGTCATTTCGACAGGTTCCAGAGACTGGACAGCCACATGGGGTGTGTTCTGGAGATAGTATTTGGGATACATGCACTGACTAGCGGTTTGTCAGAGATCTTGTCAAGGACCTGCTCGATGGACACAAGCAATCCGCTAGTTCATTCATAGACGCATCTCTCAAGCAAGAGAAACACCCGCTTTATACTCAGAACGAGCACTACTTCCTGAGTCTGCGTTTGCACTGGCTTGCGGAATACACTGGAGCTCGGTTGAATCAGTATAGGTTCTGGGAACACAGACCAACTAGTCCAGGTATGAACCGATTTCTTAATCTACAAAATATTTACACCTTAAGCACCCTAGTTGAGAAAGTTGAAGATATTCTAGACCTTGAATATAAGCCTTCTCCTTATTCTGATACATAAGAACTGGGAGAGACGTCGATGGATCGTGGGCTAAGGGCTCTCCGCGAACTTGGCTACAAACATGTGACCGGAGGTGACCTCCCTCGATTGCACACAGGTGCGCCCGACGCATTCAGTGAGGAATTGGCCGTCATGGCAGATGTGAGAGCGTACTTTTTTGTCGCTTACAGGGTTAGCATAAAGTTTCCTCACCATCCACATAACACCTTCCTGATAAATATCTACAGAGGATCATCGACAATGTGCCGCTCGCAATTGAGCACGCGCTCAACCAAGGTCTTGTGGAGAGCATGAAGAGGAATCTTTTACAGAAGCTCAATCTGGGAGCACCGGACGCAACGAAGCGGCTCAAAGACTTGATGGAGGAGGATCCGGATATCGCGCAGAAGCGGGAGGAACTGACCGTGAAGATTCAAAGGCTAGAAAAAATTGAGGCAGAGCTCCGCGTTCTCCTGGCATGACATTGAACCACTGCTCGAGCACATTGAAATTGACTGAGCAACGATGAAGTTTGTACATTACTTCTTGGACTGCGATTATCGACTGCTTTCTTGAAACAACGGAAATTGAGTTCTCGTCGAAAAGCGGACCAGCTCTAACGCGGCACGTATTCTTCACAGAAACTTGTGTAGCTACTTAATTACTGTAATGAATTCCGGGCGTGCCGATGACGTCCAACGCAGTTCACACCAGGGTATCGGCAATTCGGTACACAAGTTTCTCTCCGCTCACCTTATTTATACTACATGAGAATTTCGTAACATTATGTTGTCAAGTACGTACCTTGCTATGTGGGTAAGCCTAATTTGTTATTTAGCCCTCCTGCATATAAGAGAACCCGTCGTTTATACCAGCGAGTCCCTTGGGCATGATCTGGATCGGACCCGGCTTTAAGGTGCCATTCGCGAGAACCTCCTTCAGAACCTTTGCTGCTTTCAGGCCAAATTCATACAGCTTGGGGTCGAATGGAAGATTGACTGGTATCTCAATGTCCTACGATACGGTGGTCAGAATATAAGAAACTATCTTCATAAGGTTAGCTTGTAACTTGCCTTTCCGAAAAGCATATAACCTAGCTTCCAAACGCTCTTTATGTCCTTCCGCGGCGACTCTGCTGATAGAAGGCTGCTCACTACGCCACCATCGACTCCAATCGCTTGGGAGGTCTGTTTCGGCGTTTCTCCCCCGCCGATGCAGCAGACGGCATGTTTGAGCTTTCCACGTGTCGCCTCGAATATCTTGACCGGTGTATGTGGGTCCGAATACGGAAAGTCAAGGTCCGCCCCGAGGGACTTAACGAGCTCAAAATTACGCGGCGATGCAGTCGCGATGACACGTAGGCCGGCTCGATGTGCGAGCTGAACGGCAAATTACCCTACGGAGGATGAGGCGCCCCAGATGGGAACATACATCGGCTCGGGAGCGGGCGCAAGCGGTGAGGGTAGATCCAGTACATAGTAGAGGGACATGCATGCTGAGTAGCCTGCAGTGGCGAGCTGCGCTGCATCTTCAAACGTCCAGGGGTCCGGCAGTGGGAGAGCGTGTACAACAGGAACAACCGTATATTCAACGAAGGCGCCGTTTCGGTAAGCGGCTAGAATGAAGAAGTGTGAAATGAGATATTCATATATTAAGGTCGGGCAGGACACTTGCCACCATGGGCGGCGCATGTTACGTGCTCACCGATTTTGAGCAAGCCGTCGGGCACTTGTGAACCGATCACTTCGACAGTCCCCGACAGATCACATCCAACAACATTTCCTGTCGTTGGACACCGTGTCACAGTTTCCTCTAGTACAAAACATCGAGCATGGACGGAAAGTGAAAAGCTCGGTACTCACAAGTCTGTTGAATTGCTCGCTGCCGCAACAACTTTCATGAGAATATCTGTGGGACCAGGCGTCGTGACATCGTTTTCACGAAGCTCTACCTTGATACCTGGTCCGCAGGTGACAACTGCTTTCATCTTGGTTGGCACCACCGCTTGTATCTCAATGTAACTGTTGCAGAATATAGGTGGGTTGATGGATGAAGGCATCAGCTCATTGGTATCTTTTATATCCGAGAAACATCGAACCTGATCCTAAAGCTTTGTTTTACGAACTGCTCGTCAGCAGGTCAGCGCCCTCTCGTCATACCAGAAGTCCATCTAACCAGAGAGGACTACCTTGCTCTGCTTAGCCAGCGAGATGAATAGCGATGAGACAGTGAGAGCACTGAAAGCAAGTTCGTGACTGATGCACAACGAGCAGCCTTGGGCCTTGAGCTGAGATTCTACACTTGCTGAAGGTTGTGGCGCGTCAAGCGTGACCTGTCAGATTTATTCTTGACCATTTCTTGCTGGGAACGCCATTCCTGTGCATAGGATGAACAGAGTATCCAAAGAATAAGATTATCTAAAATGCAGAGAGAGCGTATGAACATTAGGTACGAGCTCATCACCATTGACGGCGCGTCCCGCCCTTCCCCCAGGTTTCGAGCAAGAACTCTGTCATCCACTCGTGCAGCTCGCGGTACGCGCCTCGACGGTTGATCGAATGGTCGCTGTCCGTGAACATACGGAAGCGGAAACCTCGTACCTTGTCGCGCGTAAGCATGTCAAGGAGGTGCGCCGAGTTCGCGAAGTGCACGTTATCATCTCCACTTCCATGCGCGAGCAGGTAGTGCGCGCTGTGAAAGCCAGTCATGTTCGTAATAGAGGCGTTGTCGTATCCAGAGGGGTTGAGCAAGGGTGTCGACATGTAGCGCTCCGTGTAGATTGAATCTGCAAGCGAATACAACTGAGAAAAGGCTATCTCGGTATGGCGGTAGGAACATACCATAGAGTCTCCAGCTTGTGACGGGCTAGAACGTCTAGATCAGCGAGGATAACGGGATCGTAAATTAATGTTGCATACCGCAACAGCCATAGCTAGAGAATGAATTCCGTCGTTCGCCTCGACAACTTTTGAGCTCATGAACCCACCATACGACTGGATCGACACATCCTGTCAATAGAGACCCTCCTACGAAGGAAAAAAATACAGCTTACCCATCCCCAGATACCAATCTTCTTCGGGTCAACATACTTCTTCGATGCCCAGATCCTACACAACAAAAGCTCAACATTGCCGTCCTAGGTTAAAACATCATCACGCACCTAGCCGCTTCCACTTGATCGCGCGTCTCCCAATAGCCAAGGTTTCCCCTTATTGGGTTCCTCAGCGCACGACCCTTGAAGCCTGTCCCGCGCCCATCGACAATAACGACGATGTACTTAAGGGTGCACGCAAGGTACGCGTGCCAATCACGCTCGAAGCGCGTATGTACCATCTGTGAGCCTGGCCCACCGTATACGCGGAACAGTACGGGGTACCTTGTCCGTCCTGAGTCGTCGAATTTGGGTGGAAGAAGCTCCATAGTGTTCAGTTCTGCGGAAGTAGGTGATTAAGTGGATGGTGTAGAAAGATCAGGAAAGCAAAGCGACATACCAAAACCACCATTTTCGATTGTTGAATGCATGATGAGAGGGCTTTGGTACTCTGCAAGCGTAGCATTCAGCTGCGTGTTCTCGACAACTTTGTACTCGAACTCTTAAATGACAATTGACCTCTTTAGTGTTTACTGACTGGGACAAACAACGCAGGACTAACCTTCTCGCGGAACAGAAGTGCTGAAAACGCTTTGCCATGGCACATTCGGACCTCTGTAGCCAAGTAGGTAGTAGCCCGCTTCAGGAGAGAAGTTAGCTTCATACCATGCTGGAACTGAGGTATCCGTGAGCGCGGTCAGTTCTGTTATCCGAGATGGATCTTCGGACAAGGAAAGGGATGGTATCGGAGCAGCGAGGATGGTACGCTCGATCGATGACGGGTAGGCGGCCGCAAAGTAACTATATCCTAATAGGTCAGTATCATCATGGACATGCACATATGTTGTAAGGTAAACCAATACTGACACGATACCGCGCGCATCTACGCCAAGGATGCCGTCTGCGACCTCCCAATCGCCGTCCGTGACGAACAGAGGCTCACTGCTATCGGCGGGCGAAAAGAGCGCTATGTGGGTGTATCCAGCCGAATTGTTGACGAGGTCGAGATACGCCGCACCACTGAGTCCTAGGGTGCTGACAAGTGCGGGCGTTAGTGGCGTGATAGCTTGACGCTGTTCGTGGAGAATCACTCCGGCGTCAAAGAACGCAATAACACGACGGCAATGAGATACTCACGCTTTCGATCCATCCACCGTCGCCTTCCTCACCATTCCGGCCGAGGCGGCGCACAACTGAGCCACGGACCTCAGCACTCGCAATAGACAAGTCGCCCATCTCAAAGTGGATGACAACGCCATCGTCCGCCGCGCGATTGACCTCCTTCACTAGCAGATCGTTTGCGCCAACCCACGTAACGTCCATTATAATTGACTCGCCCGCAGCTTGACGAGGAGACCATGTCAAGCGGGAGAGATGCTCAATTACTTCGTCGGAGACCTCGTCACCATCGTCATCGTCATCTTCGTCTTCGTTGCCTTCCGTACTAGAGAGATACCCATCGAGATCGAATACGTGAACGTCGACGCTAGGGTTCGTGTAGCCAGGCTTGGGGTAGCGCATCGCGACGTCCTCAGTATACGGATGAACCGCGTAGGAATCCGCGTCCGGGTTATATATAGGGAATTTATACACGTCCACGTCCGTCTCGTCACTTTCGAGGAACGCGATTCGCTTCGCATCGGGTGCCCACCATAGCGCGTAGTCGGCCGAAAAGACTTCCTCTTCGTACACCCAGTCAGGCACGCCATTGAAGTGTGTCGCAGAGCCACTCGCGGTGAGCCGGATCGCTTGTGTCGATTGCGCCGCGTCAGGCTTAACAAAGAGGTCATTGTTTTGCACATAAGCTATCGCGTCTCCAGTGGGACTCCAAGCTGCGTACGCTGTTACTGGTGGATTTGAAGGTGTTGTGAGTGGATAAGTCGATTTAGCACCAATGTCGTGCACATAATAGTTGCCGAAGGATGAGTGTCGCCATTGCTATAGTAAAAGTCGGTTGGAAAACTGAGCAGCTATGTAGAACTCGAAGCTCACTTTTCGGTAGTCAGCTTTGACGAGCATATATCTCATGTCCGGAGAGAGCTTCCACTCGATCGCTAGAAGTGGAGTGTTTTGTTCCTACAGGGAAGATTAGTCTCCGCGCATAGTCATTTGGATTTGAACGTCCTGGCCGTTACATTTTTTACATCTCCTAAATTCACCAAGTCATTCGTAGTATTCATTTTCAGGTCCACAAGTGTTATGACACCTCTCCTCATATCCTGTTCCGCGTAAACACCATCTCCCGCTATCATCAGAAGCATTAATTCCAGCAATGTCTCATAAAGCGGATATCTGACCTTCTGGAACCCACCGCAACGACGCATGATGAGCATAGAACGTGCCGTTGAAGACATGATCCATAGTAAGTGGTCGTGTGCCGCGCACGGGAGCGAAAGCCGTCCCGGTGTACGCGTATGCGGCGAAGATTCCGACGAATATAGCCATGATCAGGAGAGACGCGAGGGTAATGAGCAGACATCGAAGCGTGCTTGGTCGTCTCTACTCTTTGAATTTAACACACGGTCAAAGTACTCCAAACTAATCAAAGACGTACCTTTGGTTCACCGAACCCCGTAGTCGTGAAGCCGCTCTCGGCCGCTCCGGGAGAGCGCGCCCCCGCCTGGACACGCATCGACGCTCCCTTCTCGAGTAACGTCTCATCCTCACTGTCTGAGCTGGGCGCATCGAATGGCCCCTCATCGTAGTAGACATGCGGTCTTAATGGCGGCTTGAGTTCCTCCGAGTGAGTTACAAGAGAGTCTGCGTCAACCATAGGTTCGGGATCGTTCAGCGAGAGACGAGCATAGTCATTTCTCTGCATCTTCCAGACGCTATGCTCTTGGTCGTCGCCAGTGAGAAGCACTTGACGGCGACAGTAACGAGCTGGATGACAGCGAGTTCTGGTTGGACGAGGCGCGTGGTAATAGACGGAGCGTGACGTGACGAAGCTGCGGTTTGAACGCAATGAACGGGAGCAACTTGCTTCGTTTACCGTTTCTGCCCACCAAGACGTCGCTGCTGGCGAGCAGGAACGCCGTCGGCCTGTAGAGACGCACAGCACGTGGTATCTTAATCAAATCCTCTGGAATCTCGCAGAGGATGTCTGGGCAAACTCAACGGGCACTGCTGGGTTGGGATCCCGTGCTCATCATCTCACAAGTACGCGGTCTTTGTCTCTGTCGAATGCGAGACATGTCAATTAACCCAGCATCAAACAAGATCGTTTCGTTACAAGCCTTACACTATTTGACTTTGTCACTCCTAATACCTCCACTTCTCTGGGTGTTTGCAGAGCCCAATGCGCTCATGTACGAAGGCGGCGCTATGAACGTCGGTGAGCATACTTACGTAAAATCACACTTCACTTAATTGACTCTTACAGGCATGGTGATGGACTGGAGAGAGATGGCCGGTTGGCCAACCGCGCATGGTCTTCAAGGTGACGATCGGCGGGGATGGAGTGTATTCCGGGGCGCCTACAGCGGCGGACAGAAAGTCGGCACTGGGACTTGGGTCGATCCCTTCAAGGATGGGAACATGTACTATCAGTGGGATGGACGAACAGATCCGCTTCGAGGCTGGGTAATTGCTTTCTGCTGGACGGTGACTGCTGGTGCAGAGTGCGTCTATCCTATTTCCTCAGTCTCGAGTTGCTCTTAGTTTAAGCGAAATTTCGACCTTGCGCAGCGTCTTCTATCTATACACCTTCGTCCGACGTCCCCGACTTGTACTGGATTTCACTTTGACACTTCTGTTGGTGCACCTTGTGCTCACGACCTACTACTCCGGCGCACTACCCTCATCACTATTCGTGTGGCTCGTCATGGCGGCAGGAGCTGCGGGTACAGTAATTGTTGCGGAGCAGCTCTGTGTGCGTCGTGAGATGCGTGAGGGTCTACAGACCATCTCCGGTCCAACAGACGCTGAAGAGATCGAGATGGGCACTCGTAGACCACCACAGGGGTCGCGTATGGACTAGGCGGGTGAGAGTCGGGGATGAGATATACGCCATCATGCTCTCTGTGGTAGAACGTGGCGATGCTACATGAAGATTTTCGAAGCTCGCGCTCTGCTGTCAGGTGTTTCTTCGTACGTACCCCCGTCTCATCTTATCTGACGTTTCATACTTTTACGTCTATCGAATCTAACTTCAATTATTAAGTTCAAATGCGTTCATTACATGGTGCCTTTATCCTCGCTTCTCGAGACACCATCCAGGGTTTCTGTACATTCATGGAACAAGGTCTCATCCGCATTGTGCCAGCACTTGACAAAGTCTGCCACGGACTTGTAGATGTACTCGCTCGTGACCTGAGGTTCTGAGCAGATGGGCATGTGCACTTTCCGAGGAAACGAGTTTCCTATGACCACTGCGGTACGACTCGTCTAGACCCTCGGAGGTCTCGGTTGTCAGTCGAACCTCGTAGAGGACGGACAATCATCCTGATCCTTTCATGCCTATCTATGTTAGATATAGATTCTTAGTACACGCCACTACTACTGGCATGAACCAAACCACCCATATTGCATATCCAGTGTTTAGGATGTGCGACTCAACGATGTTTATCTACGTCAAAGCGTGGTGTGTTAAGAGGCGTGCTTTGCAAGAGAATGAGTTATTGGAGTCGGACTTTTAGGAACAGATCTAGACTCTAGGTGTGCAAGTCATCGTTTGCATGGTGCCAGCGGACTAGGGCAAACGTTGGTATACTGTGTAGACAACAGGCGAAGTGATACCAGTCTACTTTCAGTTATAGGCGCTTTATATTATTTTCCCCCGGGACATTCTTATTCATAAGTAGAGCCTATGTTGGCCTCTGCCGCTGCGTATCCAATCCATCGTTGCACCCGGGGCATCACCGTCCCCAATTATCGAACCCCAGTATTCACGCTCTACGTAGTTGCATTTCTGTTTCGTTCCGGTTCCTATGCGGTTGGTGATCTGTTAGTAGTAGGTAGCAGATATTATAAACGGGGCATCACGTGGTGCTCAAATCTCGTGTAGACACGAGAAGGCCGGCCCTACAGACGGGTTACCATTTGGGCCCATCGATTGCGTCCTAGATGCGATCGATATGCGCCCCCTTCGCTGCAATTTCATTTTTTTCCCTATCTCTCTTCTCAACCACCACCACCTCCTCTCTGCGAGCTGTCTGAAGGGTTTTGTCTACCTGCAGCGCGTATGTGGGACCCTTGACTCATAGGACCTCGGCTCCTATATCCTCAGTGAAGTGTATTCAAGGGTGGCATGCGTTCTTACTCAACTGATTTCATTTTATATATCTTCGCCCGACCCGGTCTGACATCTACTGCGATGGAGGGGGTGTGCTGAGGAGAAGGGGCTAATTCCGCCGGACTTCGACCCTGTTCGCTTGCCTGCTGCGTGCTTGGATTAAAGACTGCGCTGCTGTCCAGTTTGCACTGCCGTATCGATTGAGTGTATGCTTTCATGTGTTCCTCTGAATGATCGTCCATATCTGCAGAATATGTTTCCGGCCCATTATGCGGCCGTTTGCGAGTTTCCGTGATCGCTATGAGCCTGAATGAGATAATGGGCGTTCCTTCGTCTCTTATGTTGCGCCTGATGGGGCGCGGCAGTGTCTTTGGTTTGTGATTGGGTTGATGTGTCCAAGGAAATGGAATTCATTTTGTGTCCGTCGATATCCAGCCATTCATCTGCTTCCGACTTCCTAGACTCCTAAACGTCAACTCATTTCAGCGTGCACTAGCACTCTATCCAAATATATCTCGTACGTGTCTCTTCTCGATACCTTGTGAGGGGCTTCAATTTACATGCTCCCGACAGTTGCCTTCTCCAGGCAACTTCTTGACTCGTCGTGGAGGATTCTAGTGCAGAACCGCCAAGAACTCCCGCCTCGCTCCGTTTCTTCTTTCCTGTAGAGGCTCGTGCATACCCTTAGGGCTGTGTCTGCAAAGGACGGGATCCCACGGACGGTGTTTTCTCAGATGTCGTCTTGGTCTTTGCGATGCGCTCAGCACCTGACGGCATGCCAGCTTCTGCTTCGTCTTCCTCCGGACGTCATATTCCCCTAAGTGCCCATGCTGAGCAATTTTAGGTTTTCGATGATCGAATGGTTGCGGCTGTATTACGTCGACAACGTGCATTCGGGCGCTATTCGGTGGCGTTTAAATGACTCTAAGGAGCATTCGACGCTCCAGTCCGTAGAAGATCTCGAGTGCAAATTCTCTCGGTGCGCCCGGTCCGAGAAAGACATGCCATTGGTTTAGGTCGTGGGGGTATTCGAATGGAGCTGGCGGTCTGCCGGAACCCCAATCCTCCTTCTCCGACGGACAATCGGTCAGAGCGGAAGCATCGACATCGAAAGTTGTTCGTGCGTGAATTTTGTGCAATGATCTTCCTTGAGCTATTGCTTTTACGAAAGACAGAATGCCAAAAAATGTGCGCAGTGCTCATTGACTACATGTGCTTCACTTTTTCCAGACTCGTTTTTATTCTCAGACCATCTAGAAGCTGCGCCGCTGGCAGCGGGAACGAGCAGGAAGTCATGATACGTGTTTCCCGGTGCAACAAAGTGCATCTTCTTTCTCATCGGCTCCCAAGAGAGATTATGACTTGTTCATAGTACGTCAGCTCACTTCGAGTCAGGCGCGTTTAGAACTCCACGTATTGGCGCTCATGCGCTCTGGAAGTGATTAGACAGCGCACGATCCACGGGCCGTATTTGTGCTGCATAGCAACTTACAGATGCGCGCGCAAGAACATTATTTTCTTATCGTAGCCCGCGGACTCGGAGTTCAAGCTGCTTGCTCTGTCTATGGACTACTAATTGACGTCTCACACTCGAGAGAATCGGAGTGCGGAATTGCGGACTCAGGCCACGGCGCAATTGATTTTCGGCCGAGGCATCACGGGAAGGCGATCGCACAGTTTTCCTGTCGAAGGTGCCTTCAACGTGCAACAAGGGTCGACTGCTGATACATGAATCGGGTCTTTTCTTATCCACTGTCTGGATGCTGCTGAACCTTGCCCGATTATGTTTTTTTTTTCCAGAACCTTGACTTTGATACAGCAGGAAGATAGTGCACCTCTTCTATCGGCGGCTTCTCAGACTTATGGGGATCTCAGAACTACTTTTGTTCTGAAGTTTGTAGTCTACTGGCTTATGGCTGGGAAGGTAAAAGTGTATGCTAGGCTTCTTGGGCTAGAAGTAAACAAGGCGGTCCGACGCACCATCGGCGATCCCTATTTTCGCAGCGAAACTAGTTGCCACAGGGATGGAGCAGCCGAGCGATGGGACGGATGTCTGGATAACGTATAGCAAGACAAAGGATACGCCACACATCATGGGGCGTTCCCCAGTGGTAGCCTGTCTTACACACGGCCTTCACGGAAGCATACACATCCTACAGGGAAAGGATGTACGCAAAAGTGTCTACTCGCCACTGCGTGCTAGACCGTACGGGGTGAAAATTTACATGTACAAGCTTGCCTGCACGATGCACGATATGGCAAATGGATCAGAAAAGGGATGATATTCTAATAACCATGTGCTTATCTGTGTAATGACTGGCAGGCTACGTACAAGGGACCCTGACATACCGGACCCGATCTACTTATTTTCATCTTGACTGGGTAACCCCAGCACAGATATCATGTATTATTCTTGCCGTAGGCTCGGCTCATCAGTCAGAGTATATAAATAAAGGCAGAGGCGTAGGCTTGAGAGCCTTCGCGCAGTACGCATCTTGCTCTTGGACTGCCCATAAAGACCTCGCCGCTGCCGCAGGCCTACTGAGTGCCCGCAGCGTTGTCCGTCAGAACATTCCATCCGGCACGAGGCTTCGCTTAGTTGACTAACCTGACCTAACACCTGGCGCGTCCGAGTCCTCGCGTACTTGCCGATCCGCCTTACTTTACATATAAAGCACGAGCTCCGCCAGACCCTCTTGTCTCCCTCCTGTGTCTTCCCTCCTCTCTGGACTGAGCCCAACGCACGCTGCCAACATGGATCTCCTCAGAACCGTGCTCTCCCCGCTCGGGATGGGCTCGAACAACATCCAGGACACTCTTGTAAGGCTTGAGCTTGCGCCACGAACGACTTTCTAAAATCCATCGTGCTCATTGTGCTTGCTTTTATCACTCTCTTTTACTGCCTTGTCTGTTGGGTTGAGCAGAAATGGGTCGTCATCGGTGGGACTGTAGAGACGGCGCGGCGCGTGTCGAAGACTGCGTGGAATGGATTCGTCGACTGTAAGTTTTCGGGTCTTCACTTTTCACCACCCTTCATCATACTTCGGCGGATGAACCCCGACTGCGCTATTTTTCACGGCCTTCTCCGCCACCTTTAATAACGAGTCAAAGGAAGTGCGAAGACTGACGGTTCCACTGTTCCGCAGCATTCTTCCTGACCGCGCACTTTAGCCAAGAAGACTACCCGTATGACTGGTATGTGCCCCTGAACTCTCTGAGCTCGATGTATGCGCTGTACTGACGCGCTTCGAAAGGCTCATGCACTGGTTGTCCAAGGTTCGTGTCGTCAGGATTAGCCTAGCTCCCCAGCTCTCGCGCCGTGCTCCGAGGCGAGTCGCGTCGGAGTTATCGAAGCACGTGGCGCGTGGCGAGGAGCTAAAGTCGGCGATTAACTCACACGCCTTTTCTTTCTTTCGACATACAGCAACCTGCATGGGGTCAAAGTCGCGAATTCGAGATCACGACGCGCAGCGTCGGGCGCACGAGCATGACTCAGTCGACGACCGGCGACCTCGAGGAAGAGGATACCGAGGACGAGGACGACGACGAACTCGTGCACGGTCGCCGGAAAAGAAAGGTCGCGTTCATGCCTAGCCTTGGTGAGAGCAGATGGGATGGAACTTATGCGGGGGTTGCATGGCTGAAATCTATTAATTTGCAGGCACGACGCACACCATCTATTATCGTGGACACTGGCTCCGAGTACGATATTACAGTTTTATGACATATTCCCACAACGCCGTTGACCACGTGTCATTTTTTCTTTCTTTACAGATAACACGTAGCAAAAAGTCTCATGGGTATCACGGCTACGCCGAGCTCGCCGTTAGGTACGTACAGTCCGTGACATACAATGCTATCTTCGTTTCTCACATTGCGCTATAGCGTCATCGCACGGAATAACAACATCCTCAAGAAACTCGTGCTCGAGGCGAAGAGAGAGTACGAGAAGGATGCCGAGCACCGCGTGCACATCTTTATGGCAGACTCGTACGTATTTTATGCAGAAAAAAGTTACAGTCTCATTTGAAATCTTTGCTGATCCGGTTGGCTCGCATCGTAAGCAGGTACGGTAGCTGGCGCTGGAACGGCGCACGCCAGAAACGCCCGATGAGCTCCATCGTCCTCGAGCCGGGCGTCAAGGACATGCTCCTCGCAGACTGCCGTGACTTTTTGCGCTCCGAAGAGTGGTACGCCGAAAGAGGTCAGTCCTTTGTTTTCGATTGATTAATGCGATCCCGCCCGCCACTGGGGAAAGAAAGAAGAATTCGATCAGAGCGCTGAACTTCGAACAATCCAGGTATCCCGTTCCGCCGAGGGTATCTTCTCCATGGTGTTCCGGGCAGGTCAGTTCCACTTCGGTGCTTCGAAGTATTCATGTGCGCGCAGTCGGACTGATTGATGTTTTTGTTGCAGCGGCAAAACTTCGCTTATTCATTCGCTGGCGGGAGAACTTGGTCTAGACATCTATGTCGTGAGCCTCTCGTCGAAAGGGTATGTACCCTGTATTTGGGTTCCTGATATGTAAGGCTCATACATCGAACTTCGAAGAATGAGCGACAACACATTAGCGACCCTGATGGGTGGGGTACCATCAAGGTATGCAAATTCTTTCTCTTCCTTTGCATTCGTTGCTGACTTAATCCTTCCAAGATGCATTCTTTTGTTAGAAGATCTGGACGCGGCATTCACGCGGTCAGTCTCCCGTGACGAAAAATCGACCGGTACCCCGAAAGAGTCGTCTTCTTCCTCGTCAGAGAGCAGTTCCTCCAAGAGCAGCAGCAGCAGTTCGGACGGTTCAACGCTCAGTCTGAGCGGATTGCTAAATGGGCTCGATGGAGTTGCGGCTGCGGAGGGCAGGTGCGACTTGTTATTTCTCCTAAGTAAAAGGCAACTCTGACTCATGCATACTAAAGGTTACTATTCGCAACGACGAATCATATTGATCGTCTTGACCCAGCGCTGAGTCGCCCGGGACGCATGGACGTATGGGTGAACTTCACTAACGCATCCAAGTGGCAAGCAGAGGGTATCTTCAAATGCTTCTTCCCATCGCGCGCCGCGAAAGAGAAGGCGGACTCCGCAGCTGCTGCTGCCGCCGCATCAGCAGCGGGCGAGAAGGGCAAGACCGGGTCCGGCGCAAGCACGGACGCGGGGACGCGGAACGTGCCGGGCATGAAGCGCAAGGTGTCCGTGCACGCAGTGCCGGTCCTCGAAGAGGAGGAGATCAACGAGCTCGCGAAGCGCTTCGCGGAGCAGATCCCCGAAGATGAGATGAGCGTACGTACACACCCCACGCCAATGCGCGTCTTAAGAAGCAGTGTATTGAGATTTACCTTTCATTTACCTTTCTTTTCTTTCTACTTTGGTATCTTGGATGCGTGTATCTTTAGGTTGCAAGCCTGCAGGGCTATCTTCTCAAGAACAAGACGCGTCCGCGTGAGTGCGTCGATGAAGTCGCCGAGTGGTGAGTGTCGTCTCGGCTGTGTCGCGGCCGTCCCCAAATACCCCATCGATAAGCCCGATCGTATACTGATATCGATTATCTGCCCTTTTTTCTTTTCTTCTAAAGGATAATCAAGGAACGCGAAACGAAGGCGAAACTCAAGAAGGAAAAAGAGGAGGTGCGGAGTCTAATTCACTATTTTCTTTATCGGGAGAACGTGAGTGCTCACCGAGGTTCGATTGGTAAATCTATATAGAAAGAGGCCAAGGAGGCGTTAGAAGCCGAGGAAAAGGCAGCAAAGGAGAAAGCGGCTAAAGAGGTCTGTGTTCATCCTCGCCCTACCCTTCCTCATATCTCTGATGGCTGACTGTCAAAGCAGAAAGCCGAGAAAGAAGAAAAGGCCTCTAAGAAGGACTCTCAGAAGACTCTGAGGGCCGAGCGCCGGTCGATCGAGAAGGCGGCGGCAGCTGCTGCTGCTGCGGAGTCTAATGAGAGCGCGTCGTCGGCCAGCTCTTCGTCCCCGCCAACGACATCGACGTTCTCAAGCGATTCGTCGCCGAACGTATCAGACTATGAAGGGTCCGGCATCGACGCTGATACAGAAGACAGCATGACGACCGACGAGGAAGTCGACAAGCTCGTCGACGCCGCGACGACCACTGAGGTTGCTAGTGCGCAGGCCTCGAAGAAATGGGTCAACGTCAAGGGCAGCACGCCCGCCGCCGAGAAGCAGGACGCGGCGACTTCGACCAACGAAACCAGCACGACTGAGACGACGACTGAGACGACATCCGAAGCCGTCTCGTCGACTTAATTCCTATCACGAACTCCATTCTCAAGTTTCAAGACTTCCGTCACGATATGACATGACCCCGCTACTGATGCGCCCATCTATGTCTTCGTTACGCGTTCTGAAAAGTCCATAGGTCTGCATCTAATTAATTTATAAGTCCGGACCTCAAACATTCCGTCGCACGATGCCTTTTATCTCCGAGCAGCGACGCTTGTATAGGAATGCAGGTCGAGGCCGCCCCGTCGTAGAATCGTACTCACACTTCCTGTTAGTTACTTGTTACCGCAACTCGTATATTTCTGTATATCGCACTTGTTTGTTTTGCTTACCCAGGGACTCTGTCGACTACACATCCCCCAACCCCCTCCTGTCCTGCAATAGTGTTTAGTTTTGTTGTACATATTAGATTGTCGAAAATATCGTTTTCGATGGAAATTGGCTCTTCTAAGTACATAATGGCCGAGTGAAAAGCGAATTATTGTCATGAAATCATAAAATAAGCAATCACAAAGTCTACCAGTAGTACTGTAACCCATCGTTTCGTAGAGTGTTTTTTTTTGCAATTGCAGACCAAAGGAAGAGGTGGGGTAACATTGTATAACGATCCAAACTTATGTTGCGTGTGTGTCACAGTACTTCTCCCTCGCCAAGCTCATTGGGTCTATAGAACCTCATATCGCTTTGAGGTTCACTTCCGAGAGCGTTTTGAACGCATCCTTGTAAGCATCAAGTAGCGCCTTCACGCGTGCGCGCTCCGCAACAATCGTCTCGTCCTCGTTCAACAGGCTCTGGAACATATCGGGCTTGTATAGTGACGCGACAAGCCGGTTCTGCACCTGTTGCGACGAGTTATTCACGAGGAAGTGCATCACTGCCTTCGGCACGAGGTCCTGAATTGTCTGTCGTACGATGTTGAAATACGAAGCAATAAGATTCCTGATGAGGCTCGTTTCCATATCCTCGCGCATCGAGAGGTGGGGTGCACCCTCCGTCGGGATCTGTATGGGGGAAATTAGTTTCGAAGTGACGCCACTAGCGACTGTTTACTAACAGCTTCAATGTGTTTCCCCAAGCTCTTCATATCGTATGCGGCGCTATTCCCATCAGGACCCATTTTACCCGCCATCAGGCCTGTGGGCGCCGAAGACTGTGTCATATCTCGTCCTGACGGTGTTACACCCGACACCATGGCAGCCGACAGTCCGACGGTCCCAACAGGTCCAGAAACAGCCTGGACACCCGGCGTCGCGGACCCATTCTCTGACTGCCCAAAGAAATAGTTGAGGAACGTGTCTTTTGCGGTGGACGAGTTCCCACCGATGGTCGGTGTGGTGGATGACGCACGCCTCGAAGGATTATTGTGGTGGTTGTGTTGATGATGAGAGCGCGATTGGCGGGTCGTCGAGGAGGACGATGTCGATACGTGGCCTGAGGCCGGTGCGGAGGCAGATAATTTCGTGCGGTCGTGCACAGTTGACGAGACGGAGCGAGTGCTGCTCACAGTAGTAGAGCCATTCTCAGTACTCTCGTCCTCTTCGTCGTCTTGTGAGAGGATACCGTTTACTGGTTCCGTAGACGATGGCTGAACGACAGTAGTCAGGCGTGAGATAATTAACAAGCATCAGTCTCAGGGACGCACTCTTTGTGGCAACGCCTTTCTCGTTTGAATTGGAGAGGCAGCCTGCCTTGACGCTGCCACAGAGCCTTGTACAAATGCAGGGTGGTTGGTGTTAATGTACGCGGATTGAATGTCGATCAGACTCTGGGTATATTCAGACGTAGGCCCCAGTCGCTCGCGAAGCAGCTCAGAGACGACTTCGATAACCTGAGAATGCAATCTCGGAAAACGTTGCAGGTCCTACGAAGGTCATTGTCAGCAAGCAACAAACAGCAAAGCCGCAATGAAACTCTGACCGTGCTCGTGCAATTATGACATATTCGGACCAGCTCTTCATATACTAGCTCCACGCATCTCAAAGAAGGCGCCTCCAGTAGCTTGATCTGTGGCTTCACCAAAATTTCGAACGCTACCTCCGGTACAAAGAGACTAGGCCTCGGGCCAGTTGAGTTGCGAATGGCCGTCCGGATATCCTGTGACTCAAGGCCCGCAGTCGAGTCGATCGACTCAAGCGCGTGCCCAAATACGTCGTTGAAGATGTAATATATACGCGCACCACCGCAGAGCTCCTTCGTCGAGATGTCGAGCGAGGTACCTTCGATGCTGGCAACGAAGTCGCGAGCGAACTGTGTCATGAGGCGGAGGACGAGCGCTCCCTGAGCGTTCTGATCGCCGAAGACAGCCGCATCACCGAACGCGTTGAGCTCCTGCTGCGTCTGGCCCATGAGCGTATTGAGGCGCGCCTTCATATCCGGCAACTTGTCACGGATGTGGTTCATGAGCACCTGATTGAGCGTGCGCGAAAGATAACGCGTGCCACATTTGTGAGCGATGTTGCGGTACGCAGGATGCGACGTGAAGAAGTCCATCTCGCTGTCGAGAGCGTCCTTCATGTTTTTGCCCGAGTTGATATCCTGTTGCGAGCGGTTCACGACGCCAATAAAACCGAGTTTGAGGGGGTAGATGCGCCCAGTGAGGATGTCGAGCGCATTCGTGCCTGCGTCCATCAAATCGAGCTTCGTGAGTACACCAATCGTCCGTCGGCCTTGCGGGTCAACCTGACGTGCGAGCTTGAGTGACTCGGAGTTGGCGAGATCAACATTCGCGGCGGAAACAGAGAGGATGACGCAGTTCTCCTTCCCGATGTACTCCTGTACCAGATTCCGAATCTGCTTCTCGATGTCCGATGGCTGGTCACCAACTGGGATCTTCGTGAGCCCAGGTAGGTCGACGAGAGTCAGGTCAAGGACATTCGGGCTGTATATCCGTAGGCTGATGGGCAACCTGCTGATTCCCTTGTTCTGACCTGCCACCCTCAACGTCTCCCGCTCAATCTCACTCCGAATGTCGTCAAAGTCCGTGAACTTTTTCTGTACGTGGAGAAACTCTCCCCACTCCGAGTTTCCATGCGAATCTGGCTTGGTCGTGTGTATAAGTTGCAGAACAAGTGGTCGGCGGGTGACAATGCCTGAGCCGCGCGGAAGGAAGTCGCGTCCGACGATACTGTTAAGAGTTGCCGTCAGATGCTAGAAAGAAATTAAAAGAGCACTTACGTCTCCAGAACACTTGATTTTCCCGCAGACTGGCTTCCAACCTATATTGGCCGATAAAATTATCAGAATTTCCTATCTGCATGGAGCGTCTGAAGTGCACGTACCACAGCGATCTGAGGCATGTCCAGCTCCCCACCTGTACATTTTAGGTTCATTAGTTGGAGCTTGGATGTATTTCGATAGCAAAATCGCGTACCAAGGTTGCTGAACGTGTCCTGGAGCTTGTTGACCAGGTTAATTAGCTCCGAGTCCATGGCCATCGTGAAAAGAGACGCTCGTCGCGGTCGTCAAAAGAGAAGATAATTGGAGATGAGGTGATTCTACAGCGGCGGCTCGTGAACACGTATTTCCCTCGGCCAAATTGTCGCTGTCGTCGACGTGTCCGGCGAGGACGTGGTCGCAGTATAGCTTTTGCGCGTCGCGACGGCACGGCTGCACGGTGGCTAACTGTGGTTGTTTTTGGTGAAATGACGTAACGTATTCTTACTTAGCTAATTTTATTCTCTTTTCTCGCATGGTATCTGCCTTTCGTTCTCCTCCCTTCTTACACTGAAAGAATCTGACTTTGCTCGTATATTTCTTACTCCTTGAGACTTCTATCAGTCCTTGTCATCTCGCGGGGCGGCAAAGTCAATGGACAACGGCCTGCGCTTAGAGAATGCTTGACATCGCCACCAAAGCTTCAGGGGAGTTACTGTGATCATTTGCACCAAGACCACGACTCGAGCCATGCAAGATCGGGTCCCTAACTCCTTCCGACTATTCCAGCTACCAAGCATGTCCCAGACTTTTTACTCTTGCAAGTATTTCTTAAGCACACCGCACTTCGGTCGTGAGACTTCGAAATGACGTCTCTGGCACCTACGCCGAAAACATATGGCGGGTGCTATCTATGCAGAAAGGCGGTTTCGGACTTAGATGATGCAAGCGTCCATGCGAATTTTTTTCGAGCCTTTCCTCGCAGCACATTCAAACAGATGGAAGCTGGCAGAATGATTGGTCTTACAGTAAAATCGAGTTCGTGACTGGAAAGTCCACGGTCTTACTTCGCCGAAGAGATCAAAATTATATGACTCTCTCTTCCTATATTCTCTCCAAATTACTTTCCGGGTAGACCACGAGCTGGCCGGACTTGATTATGCCGCCAAGCAATGCCCACGGCGGATATCTACTGAACAGCAGCGATGCAACTTCTCGCTCACCTGACCTTCAATTGAATGGCCGGAGTGAACATATCGTGCAAGTTATCTCACTCGATGCCGATCCCCACGCTTCTATGTCATCTCTAAAAGTCCATCTGGATGACCTGGTCTGTGCGGAACAGCGCCGTTCTGTGACCGTCTTGCTTGCATCTACCTCATGACTCTTGACTTGCACACACAGTACGCGCACCGGCGACGTACGCCCGCTTTTTCTTCATATGGATTGTGCATCCTACGTGTATAAAAAGTGAGTCCTTCCCTCCTTGAAGGTCCAGAGTCCAAGCCCACGTCTTCGCCTCTAAATCAGATCTTCTCTTGTATCTCTCTTCTCATACAATAATGCATCTCTCGTCGTTCATCTCCGCCCTCCTGTTCGCAGGTGCCGTATTCGCAGGGACAGAGCGCGCTAGCTACGATAACACCTACGACAATGCCTCAGGCGACATGGACACCGTCTCCTGCTCCACGGGACCCAACGGCCTCGCTGGCCAGTTCCCGACTTTCGGCTCCCTCCCGACGTTCCCGAACATCGGTGGCTCGAGTGCCATCGCAGGGTTCGGCTCCGCGGAGTGCGGCAGCTGCTGGCGCCTCACGTTCGCGACAACGGGCGTGTCGATCCTGGTCACCGCGATTGACCATGCTGATGATGGGTTCAACCTTAGCCAGGAAGCGCTTGATACCCTTACAGACGGAAATGCCGTGTTCGACGGCGCCGTTCAGGTTGATGCGGAGGAGGTTGATAGGTCTCAGTGCGGCCTGTAGTCCGGTTTGAGCGCATTTCTAGTGAGCAATACAATTATAATCAACTTACTAGTCTCTAAATTCTAGTGCAGTGCTGCCTACTGTGTACTACAAAAGGGAATGGTCAGGGATAGCTTGTAGGGATGTAAACTCGGAATTATGCACTACTTCAGGACTATACGCGTAAATTTGACTTCATGAACAGATAAAATCTTCAGAGCATACTGGCATTTGATTTCCGTGCTCTACTTTTGTAGAAGTCCATCTGAAGCCGCTCAAGAGTTTACCGATCATGAGATAATGACGAGCCTTTGTCTACCATTGTAAGCAACAGCACCGTGTCAGGCGAGCGCCCGAGCCATCTGCCTCTCCCCGCCGATGGTCGACGCTTTGAGAACTTTGCGATGAAGTGCGGTGTTGTGGTCTCCGACAAGCTGACGCGTCGCAACGCGTTTTTATCATAAGTAGAGATGAAGCTCGAACATTCACTGCCCGATTGTAAGGGCCGCAATTTTTTTTCTCTCTCTCTCTCATTCGCTTGCAATGGCTGATCTGCATATGAATGAAGCTCAGGATTCAAGTTGAGGAACAATACATCTCATGCAGACCAACAAAGTTTAACAAAGTTTAACAACAAACAGGCGAGAACAACAAGAGAAGTCCAAGTGTCAGAACGAAACGAAGAAAAGGAATGAGTCCGAGAGTCTGTGAGTCCGTGGACGTAATTAGAGTTCATTATGTGAGAGTCCGTCGTGTCGATGAATGGATGTGGACTGAGTTTGCGCTCTAGAAATAACGAATTAAGTTAGACTGCAAAACATCACACCCAACACGAAGGTAGGGTACGCACAATGATCAAGCCGACTGGGGACCTTACAGGCCGCAGGCAGACTTGTCCACCTGCTCTGCTGTAAGTGTCACAACTCCAAGTTCGACCGCATCTCCATTCGTAAGGGCGTCAAGGGCCTCTTGGCTGAGGTTGAACCCATCATCCGCATGGTCGATTGCCGTGATAGTAACGCTCGAGCTATTGTACGTCAAGGTCCAGCAGCTTCCGCATGCGGCGTCGTTCCACCCAGCGATCGCAGACGCGCCGCCGATGAAAGGGAACGTTGGCACATCGCCAAAGGTCGGGAAGCGCTTCGCAAGCCCGTTCGACCCGTCGGAGCACGCGACAGTGTCCATGCTACCCGACGCGTTGTCGTACGTCGTGTCGTAGCCTGCGCGTGTCGCGAATGCCGCGCCGGCGAGGAAGAGCATGGAGAAGATCGTCGTGAAGTGCATGGTGGTGATATTGGTTGGCGTGAAGAGAACGAGGAAAGAGGTGAAGATGAGCGTGAGGTCGAGATGCGAAAGGTTCTTGGAATCTGATCTTCTCTAAGTCTGGGTCACCACATTTTATACGTGCCAGGATGTCAGCCCTGGCCGATGCGTCGCACGCGCTCGGTGCGCTCCCGGGCGTCACAGGCCGATGCAATGCCTCGCCTTAGGGGTCATCGGTTGCGGCCCTCCCAAAAATTAGCGCAAGTCGCGCGCGGCGCTCTTCTGCCGCCGCTTAGCTCGCGTCGGTGCATCGCCCTACTGCCGTTCCATGTGCACGAATCGTGTCTGAAGGCAAGTGCGCGGACATCACGAGGACGCTGATCCGCTGAATGGAGGATGCGGGAGCTGGAAGAGGCAGTTGGCCAAGCAAAAAGAAGGCGCACAAATAGCACGGCCCTCTTTACCGGAGGAAATCACTGCATATATCATCGGAAATGACATGTTTTCTCGGAAATTCTCGTCAGGACGTGTCGAGAACATGACGCATCTTGGCTTTTGAGCTTCCACCGCGGCGTACTCTGACCGACCAGAGACCTGAACATAACCATGCGGATCTAATCGTCTCTCGAGGAACCTGTGCTTTGACCTACCTCAGGTATGTAAGACCTTGAACACGATGTCAAACAGACCGGAGGAGTAGAGTGGACGTGAGCGTCACGTGAGAACAATGTCGGCGTCGAAATCAAACTTCAAAGATCAACGAGACTCTATTGTACACATCGTCCTCTAATGAAGCGCAAACATTCAGAGAGCGGAACGGAGAAACTCGTGGGCAGAATCGAAGGGTTCTCATTGTTACCAAATAGACCAGCGGCGAACCGCCGACGTCTAATGCTTTTCGATTCGGAAAAGGTGCAGTTGAAAGAGATCAGCGACATGATGAGCGAGGTCACTGAAATCGGGAATCTTACCGTCTTGTTTCTGGCGTTGACACGGGTACTCTCGACAGCATTTTGGACCAGGGATGTACGTTTCGTACCTGCCATCACCGATGACTTCAATCATTGCAAGAAATTCTTGTTGGAATTGAAAGAAACCCATCCTGAAAACTGGAAGGCCTTATGCGACGCACTGAATGAAGGGAAAACGAAGGGAAACTGGGACGACCTCATGAACCTTCGTACGTCTCAATTTCTTGTGATAGTACTGCTCCTAACATCAGTGTATACATATAGATTCCATCATAAAGACACATGCCCATGAACCCATCAAAAAGAAAGGTAAAAGAAAAGCAAACTCTCGTAATCGTCTTCGCAGTGCTTACTCGTATGACTGACAGAGATGAACGCCCAGCAAATTGGTTAGTTATTTTTAACCGTTCTGATATTTCATATCCGCTAAATAACTTCTAGCTACACTTCTTTCTTGGGGCGAGGAGTACAAAGGGAACGTAGCAACTATGCTTTGGAAGTACATAGTGTACCGTTACCGTGCCTGCGACTCAGAACAACGACCCATGTATGCAAATGTCTGCGCCATCGCTCAGTCTTCGGGAATGGGCAAGTCGAGGACAGTCCTCGAACTCGGCAAGACACATTTTCTGATACCGCTGTGTCTACGGAGTAGTGAAGATAGCGGTATGGCATTGGTTCAGCGTTATTGCATTCCTTGATTGTGACTCATCCATGTTGTTCATTCAGGGATCCCTCCCCCTGACACGGCAGTCCGCAATTATTTCATCCAATCCGGGTCGTATACTAGGCGCGAAGCCTATATTCTGAGCCTTGCTTTCCTAGCCGCTCTATTTGCAGAGACAACTAAAGTGGTTCAACTTCTCAAATCAGAAGGGAAATATGAAATTCTTGCTAGGGAATTCCATACTAGTATGACTACCTTCGAAACACCGGACACGCCATGCAAGTACCGAACAGACCTCTACGATAGAGTTCAAAGTGCAAGGAACTACAGAGGTCAAATTTCCGACCTGGAAGTGTGTTTATGTATCGTGTATCGACTGCAGCGTGCCTTTTAATTCTTCTTTCCAAGAGGTCTTCATCGAAAGTTTCAAGTCATGGCAATCGATCAACTGCAGCTGATTATGACTTACACCTCATGGCTAAATCTAATCTCGAGAAGCTGCTTGCAGAATTCGTGCCAGGTGAGAGTGAACATCGCTGATACATACAACTAATGCTAATCCAAGGTCCAAGCAGGTGTTGGGTCAGACACAAACCCCCAGCCGTCTGACGAGCCAGTTGTTATTGTCGCTTTTGATGAAGCAGACACATTGAAAGGGGACGCGTTCGGAAGATATATTGGCGAGGACGATAGCGACAGCGGCACCGACAGTGACTCCAAAGCCGAAGCTGCCGATGGTTGCAGGAAAGCCAGAGGGACAAAATGGTCTTACTTCTCCACACTACGAACAGTCTTTCGAGGGTTACGGCACTGCCAAATCTTCGGAATCTTCATTTCAACAACAGGCAAGATGTCCCAGCTCACCCGCACTCGTGGTGAAGATGCTTCAGCCAGCCTACAACACAGGCAATATTTACCTGTGCCCGCATTCACAGACCTGGGCTATGATGCATTTGCAAATAGAGTAAGGACCGTTGGTGATGGGAAATTGGAATATCGTAAAGTCAACGACAGTCAGAGTGTCTATACAGTTTTGAGTTTGGAGGAGGCTTCAAGAATGCGCTTCATGGTTACATTCGGACGCCCATTGTACGTACACCTGATATTTGATCCAAAACACCGGCTTTATCAATCACATCTGCTCTTACTTTTTTTTAAAGGTTCGTATTGCTTTATTGACGTGGAAGTCACGACGTTCAGCGAGAAATCGTTCGGTTTGCAGCGGCGAAGCTACTACATGCGGACTTGAAACATCGATTTTAAATGCCTAAACGTAGCACAGACGTTTGCGTGTCTATCCAGTCGCCTAGCTATCGAACTCGACGCATCACCGATCAATTCTTTCTTAGGGAAGAAGCAAGTGAGGGCTCACATGCGTCTGTGCATCGGAGCTGAAACGTTATCAGGATCCGAGCCTCTTCTTGCAGAAGCCGCGGCTTGGATTATGAGGAAGGATGGATTCCATCCTCCACGTGCACTGGAACGTGTCCTACAATCATTTGCGGTCAATAGTAGGGACCGGAGCAAGCTGATTGCTATGCTGCTTCTGACAATGGCACGCGACGACGCCGCATACAAAGAAGATCCTACATCAATATGGTTACGAAGTGATACATCCGTACGGTCGCTGATGGTGACTGTCAAGAGCTTTATGGGTTTTCTATTCAAGAGCTCATTAATGTTTATGGGAAGCCACGTTGTTCAAGAAATGTATAACTCGTTCAGTGACGCGCACATGCACTTCAACCACTTCGTCAAACCATCCGACGAGGGCACCTGCACACTGGAGTATCTCATACGTTATATGGTACGAGGGGCAGCGCTACGGTGTGCCACTGACGAGCACGAGATCAACCTCGTCTTACCGATACTTCTCGGTACCAAATTTTCGACACTACACATGAGCTTCATTCTGGTTCAGGCCCGAGTCTGGGATGGGGCAACCTTTGAAGGTGATTCAAAGCGTCTCTTCAACGACATGGATCCTGAAGCTCCCGGATTGTGGGGTAAAGTGGAAACCCCAAAGCCCATTATTCGCATCATATTTTCACTTTCATCGAAGCCTGACGTTCAATGGACAAAGAGGGTGCTCCGGCACAACAACAAGCTATACTATTCTTACGACTGTTGGATTGGAGGGCTTGATCCCGATTGCCTACGTTCAATAAATTCTCGTGACCGAAAATTATGGGAGGCGCTAGATCCTGAGACAGGGTGGCAAGATGTGTATATGAATGCGAACGGCTCAAAGAGTGCGACACTTATGAGTATGGATCCAGGCAGAGGGGTTGATAAGGAATTCTGGCCGTGCTGGTGCGACGAGGATGAGCGTTAAGGTGAGGGTGAGGATGAGGATAAGGATGATCATGGATACGAGCATAAGAACAAGAATAAGTGGGGGAGAAGGGGAAGAAGAAGAAAGAAGTGAGCGAATCTCCCAATCGATTGAGGATGTCTTAATGCCATGTGCTGATTTATTTCGTAGGATTTAGCTCTAGGGCAACAAATGCATGCAGTACTTCTGTAATATACTCCGGAACGTTACCTCGGAATTATGATCAGGGGGAACTCCATTGCTAGTACTGTCTCTATATACTACTAACATCAAATGCCGAGAATACAAATTGGATCATGCATATGAACCCCAACTCTCTCTGCATCATCAACGAACCTTCAGAAGAAAAAAAGACATTTGATATGTTACTTTCTGAACACCGATGAACGTAGGTTTCTTCTAACTGCGGCCCGATTATCGTCAGTTCGGAGTTACAGCCTTTTTCATAAGTCCTGCGACACGTGCATGTCACGTGAAATGAGCCGCGTCAGAGCCAAAGTGTCGAAAAATTAGAATGAATGCCTATTTTCTCTGTGAATTCTGCACAGTACCTGCTCATTAAGTACTCAAAAAAAAGGCACGGTTC
The DNA here is from genome assembly GCA_002794775.1 of Porodaedalea pini. Taxonomy (NCBI): domain Eukaryota; kingdom Fungi; phylum Basidiomycota; class Agaricomycetes; order Hymenochaetales; family Hymenochaetaceae; genus Porodaedalea; species Porodaedalea pini. The sequence goes on along the minus strand of NBAY01000047.1, from coordinate 37,319 downwards.
TCAGGAGAAGAAATATGTAAAATAGGGAGCAATAAATTGACTGTGTAGGCGGGTGGAGATCAAACAAGTGCAGCTGGTCTGTTCTCTCACCCATTTCCACTGAGATTCAAAAATTATGGCTCCCCTACATCTACCTATAAAATTCTTTCCTACATCTGTAAATTAAGTATATGACTATACCAACATCTCCTGCAAGTTTGAAGCCAATCCATTCAGTATTCATGGTCCAGCAGCAAGATTTGTGTTCCACTTCAAGCTCTTTCCACCCTCCTTTTCTCACAACAGGTCTTGCAGAGTAGAACACAAATCTTGCTGCTGGACCATGAATACTGAATGGATTGGCTTCAAACTTGCAGGAGATGTTGGTATAGTCATATACTTAATTTACAGATGTAGGAAAGAATTTTATAGGTAGATGTAGGGGAGCCATAATTTTTGAATCTCAGTGGAAATGGGTGAGAGAACAGACCAGCTGCACTTGTTTGATCTCCACCCGCCTACACAGTCAATTTATTGCTCCCTATTTTACATATTTCTTCTCCTGAGAACCGTGCCTTTTTTTTGAGTACTTAATGAGCAGGTACTGTGCAGAATTCACAGAGAAAATAGGCATTCATTCTAATTTTTCGACACTTTGGCTCTGACGCGGCTCACTTCACGTGACATGCATGTGTCGCAGGACTTATGAAAATGGCTGTAACTGCAAACATACCAGCCCTGGAGTTCCCGGCTTCGCCGGGAACTCCGCTGGCCATCAATCCGAGTTTTTAGGCATTGCTTAATCCGAGTTTTTTTGGTTCTACAGATTTAATTAATGTAATTTCTCACTCTAAAAGCTATACCTATTTAAAGTTCCTTCCTGGCCATCAGTCTAAGCTCTTAAAACAATGCTTCATCTTAGTTCACATGATATATCTCACATACACATGCTTGAAAGCAATCTGAAGTTTTATTGTATGACACTCTATTTACAACAAAACCTCACTAAGTACAATATTGGTTGTTGAGAACTTGAAGATAGAATAAGTCTCCTTCAATGGAGAGACATAGTGCATAATACCTGCTTCTCATGTCTTCATTTAAAATAAATAGAAAGGATATTATTTATACAATATAGATACTATGTTAGGACACCTTGTATTATATTCATAAAAGACTATAGGTGTAGGCCTGCTAGAGTATTCTCACTACTTCTAACATGTTGCTGACTTCCTATACATCATGACTTGACCCTGATGTATTGAGTGTCTGACATTCCAAGACACAAACTCTGAAACACAACCATGTAGCTGTACCACAATTATGAGGAGTCCAAGTCTGAGACTCAGTGGCAGTCTCCAGACCTATGGAGTCTGGCACATTATGTTCAGTTCATGCCCTTTTCACATTCTATTTACTGCCCAGCTCATCCAAAGCTTATATGCACTTATACTGAGTTGTGCTATGTATACTCTGGCATGAGCCAGACCAATGATTTACATATTCTGAGAGTAACTCTCAATGGACTCCTATTGGTTGATTTTCTACTGAGATTTATTTTATAATACACATGGAGAAGATAGCAGAATATTTCTCTAACTGACTTATTTTTTTCAGCATTTTTCCTAACTTTTTCATGTGAGGAGTATAAAATTGATTATAGATGATTTGCAAGCTGCTGCTTTGGAGTTACCACTTTTAGCCATCAAATTTTTGAGAGAAGAGCATGATTTAATTAAATTATTTTTTCCCTGATTTTTTCGAATTTTTTTCATATTTTTTTACAATTTTTTTCATAGGGGAAATGAGTTGATTGAGCCTACAGAGTGTGCCCATGTGCAGACATCATGTGATGATCTGCAATGTTGCCGCTTTGAGCCATCAAAATTTTCGGAGCTGGCCGGAGCAGGAGCATGTGGGTGACAACTAAAGAAGGAAAAAAGAAGCATCAAAAACATTGAAAGTCCGAATTTAGTCAGCATGTGGCTGTGTCGAAAGTAGGGGGTTGCGTTTGTATATTAAGATGACACACTGTCAGATTACATGGTACATTCTGGATCGTTCTGGGTAAGCTTTAAAAACGTAGACGCCGGGACTTGGATGAGAAAATTAAAGAGATGCCAGTTTATCATAATTGATCCTGTCATGTCCATCTGAATCATCAGTTTTACATGCTACTAAAGTGCATCAGAGACGTAGAAAAGAGCGCAAGACAGTGCGAGAGTGCGAGAAACAATTTACGCAACTGAGGCAAGGGTGTCACAGCAGAGGGAATGGAGAAAAGATAAGTCAGAGGTCGCAAATAAGCTCCAAACGTGTCCAGATTTCCAGAGGTACTTGAAAAATCGGGCCACGAGTTAAGGGGATCACTTGTAAATCATTATGCATTACAATCGAGTATGCGACTAGGATGTAGGCCGGCCAAGCGGAGAGGGCGAGAGGAAATAGGGAAGATGGAAAGGACGGAAGGGATGGAAAGAGGGTGGCGAGCGTTAGTGCTATATCTTAGCTAATATATACTGTGTATTGTATGTATGATGCAGAGATGGAGTCAAAGGCGTCGATGGAATAGATGGTGTGCAAGTAGATATGTAATAGATGGAAGAAAGACACAATGGAGGGCACAGCACAGCGTATACAATAGGGATGGCATCGACAGGACAAACAGTAATGCGGACCTTCCGACCGGGGAAGCAGGCATTTAATACGCGGAGGTATGTACGATGTTGATTTTTGGGTGGGGATAGGTGGTGCAAAAAAAAAAGACGGGAGCAAAAAAAAAAGAGCAGTGGAACGCAAGAAAGCACGCCACAAATTAATTAATTCTCCTTCATGTCTTGATCGACAGGCGTGCGGGTCTCGAAGTATGAGCTTCCAAGAATGGGATCGACGGGGCTCTGAAGAGGATTCGGACTCGGGAACGCAGAACCCGGTGGGGTGTTCAGCGCTAGCGCAAGCTTTGTGGCGAAGCCTGGCGTGAGCAGCATCTGCGGCGAGCTCCAATACGAGCCCGTACTCACGGCAGACGCCGGCACAGGCAGTGAGACCCGGGCCCCGAGACCGGAGTTGAGTGCATAATCCTTGTCGGAGAGGCATGTCCGGCGGTACGCCGAGGTGTCAGACGGCGGGCGCACGGGGCTTGAAGCCCTATGCTTCGCTGCAGCAGATGCGTATTCGGCAGGGAGAGCAGGGACAGCCGGGAGAGGCATATCTGGCGGTGCAGGAGCAGGTGTGCGCACAGGGCCACGGCGTGTTCTGTTTGGGGATAAGGTGTACTTAGCATCTCCGAGTCACAATGCACAATGCGCAGAGGGCGTACCGCAGACTATCACCGAGGCTGTTGCTCCTCAGACGCGCGACGGCATCGCTCTCGGAGCGACGGTGGCGGGACTTGGCGGGTGACGCAGCAGCGGTACGCGCAGCACGAGCAGGGCTCTTGACGCCGATGTTCCCCAGTGGAGACTGCGCTGCAGTGAGGCTCGACCGACGCCGGCGCATATGTGGACGAAGGGTTGGCAGCTGGGTGTCGATCTGGATTTTTGGTGGCGCCAGTGCAAAAGCTGCGGCTGCCACCGAGGACGAGGGCGTGCTGGGCGTGGCGCTGAGACTGAGGCTGGAAGGCGTCGCCACGTCAGGATCGCGAGGGAAGGATGTGTGTATATTGGAGAGGCCAAGAGAGAAGAGAGTTGAGTAACCAGTGGCCATCATCGTGTTCGACGGCGAGGAGAGGGGGTGAGCGAGAGAGAGTGACGACGATGAGAGCCAGCAGCCTCATTTATCAACCGCGGAAAATGCACGTGATCGCGTATAAATCGGACCGGTGGCGCTCGCGTTTATTTTCCAGTCGCGATGACCACGAATGCCAAAGGGGAACCCACAGACTTCCCGAACTGCAAATAACAAACAACCGACGCATCTCACTGCATACTTATCTCAAGTCTCGCTTTTTGCTTTGTTATATTTTACCCTGATTCATTGTTATTCTCTTTCTCTTTCTTTTCTTTTTCTTTTATATTTGTTTTTCTTGCCGCGAACCTGGAACGCAGGCAACGCCTGGTTACGGCCGACTGCAGCGCCACGAGATTTGCGATCTAAGCGAGTGCGGGCGATGATCCACCGACGTGACGTTCCATTCAAGATCCGAAACACCGAAAGGAACATTGAAGGAGCCTCACTCGGATCTCCTTGAAACTGGAATCCTCAATCGCTCACCGACGTCCATTTCTCCTTTCATGTTTCCTGTCTATATCGTCCTCTCTTCCTGCGCGCCTCGTTTCCTGTATCGTCGGCACTCGGGCATGAGTGAGTCTAGAAGCGGGATCTCTGAGTCGCCGGCTCGGCCCACTTTATGTGACACCGATGGACCAATCGAGACCATTTGTACTTGTACTATTTAGCGATCAACGGGTCAGTTTCCACAGTTCCTGTCAAACTTGATGATCACGATGACCCATCCAACAGATCTGCATGACATATGTATCGCATCCGTACTTCCGTATATTCCGGACCTTTCTCCCTCTCCTCTTTCGTCCTCTCTCTTTACCGCCGCCGTCTTCCTTGGTCTGCTTGCAGTGGACTCTCGACTTGCCTTTCCCTAGCTCAGCTATTCACTAAGCTGTCGGTCCTTCCTGGGTCGCAGACCTGTAGAAAGCTGCTTGCTGGTAATATGTATCAGTAGCTCCTCAAACCCCCCTATCTGGCTGTATTAATATTCCCTTCCATTTCGTCGTACCTCTGACCTCGGCCTGACTAATCCATTCCTGAGTCGCCTTACAAAACAAGAAATGAAACTTACAAACCCCTTCCTCAAGCTTATTAAAATGCGACTTCTCACAGCTCTCTCGCTCTCAGAGTCTCATTGGCAACTTTCTCAGTACAACGGGTTCTACCTATAAGTATAACATCACGCCTCGCTCATCAAATTGCATAAGTGAATATCGGAATGTCGCCCACAAAGATGAAAGCAGCCGTCACCTGCGGCCCGGGCGGCAAGGTGGAAGTCCGCGAGATCGACGTGCCGAAACCGGGTCCCACAGACGTCCTCGTGAAGGTCTTTGCCGCCGCGGGCAACCCGACGGATTGTGAGCGAAGCTGCCTTTACTTGTCGACCGCCATGTCGAAACCCCAGAGACTCACTTCGTTACAATCATAGGGAAATCGGTTACGTATGCTCCAACGACGGGTAACGTCGTCGGCTGTGATTTCGCAGGGACCGTCGAAGAGATCGGGTCAGGAGTGCCTGCGGGATCATTCAAGGTCGGCCAGCGTGTTGCGGGTATAGTCCATGGCGGTGCGTCATCCCCTATCGCTTGTATCCTTGAACCCATTAGCTTATCTACCACATCAGCTGCATTCCCAAACGGCGCATTCGCCGAATACGTCGTCGCCGCCGCATTTTTGCTCCTCCCACTGCCGGATTCCTGGACGTTCGAGCAAGCCGCACAGCTCGGCGTCGCAGGCTACACCGCCTGTCTCTGTCTCTACCACGCGCAAACTCTCCCCTCGCCGCTCTCCCCCACTAAAGAGCGCACGGACATCCTCGTCTGGGGCGGGTCGTCCTCCGTCGGCCAATGCGTTGTGCAGCTCGCGCACCTCGCAGGGCTCCGCGTTCTCGCGACCGCCTCACCGCGCAATTTCGCGCTCGTCAAATCGCTCGGCGCGGACGTCGTGTTCTCGTACAAGGACCCGGAGACGCCGAATAAAATTAAGGAGGCGACGGGCGGAAAACTCAAGCACGTTGTAGACTGTATTGCAGAGGGAGAGACTCCCGACCAGATCGCGCAGGCGATAGGCGACGAGGGCGGCGTCGTGAGCATTATATTGAACTACGAGAGTCGCCGGCCGGACGTGCAGGTGAATCTCGTGCTCGCGTATTTTGTCTTAGGAAAGGTATGATCCCAACGCTCTTAGACCTCTATGAGGAGTGGACTGAAGAACGATGAAATCAGGACATCGAAATCCCGTTGAAGCTTCCCCTCGACGTCGCTCAATACAAGTTCGCTCCGCAGGCGGCGAAGATACTCACGGAGGTGCTAGCGAACGGCACGCTCAAGCCGGGTCCGATCAAAGTTATGCCCAAGGGACTGGCGGGCGTTAATGACGGTCTTAACTACTTGCGGGAGGGCAAGGTACGCATCGTTTTGGTCATGACTTATTAATCTGATATGAATATTTCTGCGTACAGGCCAGCGGGGAGAAGGTCATCTACCGCATCGCTGATACGCCAGCGTAAAGAAACGGAACAGAAGAAGTCAACCTATAGTTGTATCTGTCTTCTTTCCTGTTGACTCGATCGCTCGTTTCGAGGCTGCACCCACGCGACGGCTAGGTCCTTCGACTATTCAAAGCAAATCAAATTTACTTATGAATATGAAACAATTTGTTTGTTATGCCGTCCCATGCGAACATGAAATGAGGAACCTTGCCTGTGCACGGGGAAGTAATGAATGTTTAGCTCAGCTCTTCCTGAGACTCACACTTTTAAGAGTCGATTCAATGCAGGTTTGTACAACACGAAGATAGGCAAGTGAAGTTCAGTGTAGTCTCCGAAGCATTGCCTTCTCACTTTATTGCGGTATGAACGTGTGGATGTCACGTAAAGCCTACGAAAGACTAGATAGTTATAAAATCTTCAATAGATTTCAAGGGTTCGTTAGCTCAGCGTGGTGCTAATAGTAAGGGAATTTAAGCCAGGGTCCTTCCTGGGTTGTATACCTGTAGAAGTCTGCTTGCTGGTAATATGTATTAGTAACTCCTCAAACGTCAAAATCCGACATAACTCTGCGCGCTCTCTTCAATGGCCTTCAATATGACTGTAATGCATCTGACCTCGGCCTGACTAATCCGTTCCCGAGCTGCCTCACGAAGCTCGTCTCACAACCGTCCCGGGCCTCGCGATCGAGCTTATTAAAGGGCGTCTTCTCACATCCCTCTCTTGCTCTCAGAGTCTCATGATCACTAGTACTCACGACTTTCTCATCACAGACAGCTATAATATTAATATTATACCACGCCTCCTCGCTCATCAGTTTGCATAAGTGACTAACAACTTGTCTCAGAATGTCGCCTACAAAGATGAAGGCAGCCGTCACCTGCGGCCCGGGCGGCAAGGTGGAAGTCCGCGAGATCGACGTGCCGAAACCGGGTCCCACAGAAGCCCTCGTGAAGGTCGTCGCCGCCGCGGGCAACCCGACGGATTGTGAGCAGCGCTGCCTTTGCTTGTCGAGAGCTGTGTCCAACCTCCAGAGACTCATTTCGTTTCAAATCATAGGGAAAGCGCTCGCGTACGCTCCAACGACGGGTAACGTCGTCGGCTGTGATTTCGCAGGGACGGTCGAAGAGATCGGGTCAGAAGTGCCCGCGGGTTCACTCAAAGTCGGCCAGCGTGTTGCGGGTATAGTCCATGGCGGTGCGTCACCCCCTATCGCTTGTTTCCCCGAACACATTGGCTTATCTACCACATCAGCTGCATTCCCAAACGGCGCATTCGCCGAATACGTCGTCGCCGCCGCATTTTTGCTCCTCCCACTGCCGGACTCCTGGACGTTCGAACAAGCCGCACAGCTCGGCGTCGCAGGTTACACCGCCTGTCTCTGTCTCTACCACGCGCAAACTCTCCCCTCGCCGCTCTCCCCTACCACAGAGCGCACGGACATCCTCGTCTGGGGCGGGTCGTCCTCCGTCGGCCAATACGTCGTGCAGCTCGCGCACCTCGCAGGGCTCCGCGTCCTCGCGACCGCCTCGCCGCGCAACTTCGCGCTCGTCAAATCGCTCGGCGCGGACGTCGTGTACTCGTACAAGGACCCGGAGACGCCGAATAAGATTAAGGAGGCGACAGGGGGAAAACTCAAGCATGTTGTAGACTGCATCGGAGTGGGAGAGACGCCCGACCAGATCGCGCAGGCGATAGGCGACGAGGGCGGCGTCGTGAGCATTATATTGAAATACGAGAGCCGTAGGCCGGACGTGCAAGTGAAGCACGTGCTCGCATATTTTATCTTAGGAAAGGTACGATCCAACGCTTTAGAACTCCGTCAGTGAGCTGAAGGAAGGTGAATTCAGGACGTCGAGCTCCCGATGAAGCTGCCCCTCGACGTCGCGCAATACGAGTTCGCTCCGCAGGCGGCGAAGATACTCACGGAGGTGCTAGCGAACGGCATGCTCAAGCCGGGGCCGATCAAAGTTATGCCCAAGGGACTCGCGAGTGTCAACGACGGTCTGGATTACCTGCGAGAGGGCAAGGTTCGCAATTCCTTCTTTATGAACGCGAGTTGTTAGTCTGATTTTTTTTTTCTGCGGGCAGGTCAGCGGTGAGAAGGTCATCTACCGCATCGCTGATACGCCAGCGTAATGAAACGAATAGTAAATGTATTGGTGAATGGAGTTAACATGCTTAACTTACTTCCTATTGACGTGATTTTTCTTCATGAGATTGCCATCCTGAGACAATGAGATTTGCAAGTTCTGGCTGTTCAAAAGCGAGTATGAACATGCGATGTTTGACTTATGTTTCTAACTTTGTTTATATGTATGAAACCCTATGCTTGCCGTGATAACTCGTGAAAGTATGAACAGGGCCTCGTCCAGAGCACCAGGTCGTCATGAAATACTTCAGACGAGGAAAGCCAGCGCTTTCGAACATGGACTGGAACTTGAAGTTCAACTCCTGAGTGTCAATTCAATGTGAGTCCAGTAGCAGGTTTGTACGAAACGAAGATAGCCTTTCAAACTCCAGAACCGTGAAATTGATCGCAGCATAAACACCGAAGGAATATCTCCTCCTCCGTTGCAGTACATAGTCATACAGATCGACCACAGTGAGACTTCTTGAAACAAAAATTCTGGAACATCGTTCGTTAACTCAGCTGTCGTGGACAACGAATCTCCTGAGCAGAATATCGTTTGCAAATGCCTCCTACAAGTTCCTTTACAAGTATAAGCCATGCAATGGCCGGCTAGCTCAGTTGGTTAGAGCGTGGTGCTAATATAAAATCTTATTTAAACTGGTGTTCATATAATTACGCCAAGGTCATGGGTTCGACCCCCATGCGGGCCAATTCATCCTTATGAATGATAATTTTTTTATTAAGAAAATTACTTTTAGTCCCTGTCTCATTTGAGAAGTGGATGAAGATCCAGATAATAATTGTTGCAGCAAATGCCTGCAAATACATTTCTTCCTTTGGTAAGGAGACGTCGGTTGAGTTTGGGATTGTTCATGTTGTCTTTTGTTTGGTCCCAAAATATGTACGCCAGCCTGTTCTTCAGAATTGAAGAGCCTTGCTTGCATTTGCTTTCTATAGCAACTATTCTTTCTTAGTGGCGGAAAGCATATCGACTGGTATGGTAGATTGAAGGGCTACCAATAATAACAACTCGAGCATCACGTCCTTAGCATCTGCGCTCCCTTTCTTCAAACGACTCCCCCAAATAATGTAATATGACCAGACGAATGAAAACAATGCGTACAAACCCTTTGAGACAGATAGACGCTCTATAGGTGTAATTAACAAAGGTGCTATAAGGTAAAACGTCCTCTCATGCTGAAAGAGTCAAATATCCACTCAATCATCCTCCTCCCCTGGCCTAAAGCTCCATATCTCCATGACCGTCTTCCCCGCCCGCTTGCACATCACAACGCACTTGTCATACTTATGCGCAACCTTCCACACCGCCTCTGCAGGCGCCGTAAGGTCACGCACGTATCCACCCGTCTGTGCGTCGTACAACCGCACCCGCCCATCATTGCCGCCTGTCACGAGCCAATGAGCGTCAAGCTGCAGCGCGGTAACGCTCGAGTCGTGCGCCGCTATTCGTCGTGCGGAATTCGTGTTCTGCCAAGATTCGTCTGGTGAAGATGGGAGTGTGAATGCAATGACACGCCCGTCAGAGCCACCCGTAGCCAGTGTCGAACCAGTCAGCTGCAGTTGACATACGAGAGCAGTGTGGCCTTGTAAGAGAGCAAGACATTGCCTGTAGGAAGTAATGTTCAGAGATTACAAACAACCGAAAACAGTGGAAAGACGCAGACCCGTCGATAGGATTCCAAACGCGTACGGTTGTGTCTAGCCCCCCAGATGCGATGTATTTACCATCATATGCGACTGAATAGATTTGATGGAGGTGGCCTCGAAGGACATGAAGACATTCCCCGGTATCAATGTTCCAGAGCTGGAATAGCAATGATCTTAGCACCATTCACGGTCAACAAATAGAACGAGCACACGCACACGACAAGTCGCATCATAACTTCCGCTAACGGCCTGGTTTCCACACACATCAAGGCAGCGTACACTCTCGTCATGGCCTGTGAGCGTCCGAAGAAGCTTACCGCGCTGTACATCCCAGACACGCAGCGTCGTGTCGCGTGAGCCACTGATCGCGATAGGGCGATTGTGTAGCACGCGCAAGCAGCGGATCGTCGACGTGTGTCCCTCTAGCACGTAAATGCAGTACCCGGACTTGACGTCCCACACGCGTAACTGCTTGTCGCATCCTCCGCTCACGACCAGAGCGTTCGCATTCCCCCAACCCTCTGAAGCACAGCAAATGTCACTCGGCTTCGGGGGTTCCTGCGTCGAGGAACGTCGGGCCGACCGTGGTTTGTCAAGTCCAATTGCCATACGCAGCGAGTCGGGTATGAGGAATTCCATTTCGCCCACATCCATGGCACCCGGACTCATACCATCGCCGAATTTGCTCATTGCCTCACTCAGCCAGACCCGTGCACCAACATCTGTGCTAGCAGCAACAGGAGGTGCAGCCGTATCCCTCATCGGTGATTTCGACAATGCTCGGGGCTTTACGGCTGGAGGATCGACCCAGTGCCCGCCTGCACTAACGAGATTGACAGCCCATACGCCTGATTCATGACCAACAAGCGTCCGACTTAGCACGCCGCTGCGAGCAGAGAAGACTTGGATGCGACAGCTCGCAAGGCCAACGACGATCCATTCATGGTCCAGCGCAACTGAGGTCACAACGCCGCCATCGGGAGTCGCTGACGGAGGCCGATGCTTGTTGAGCAGACGGCCTTTGTGACGCCAGTTCGTCACTACAAAGACGATAAGAAAGAAGAAGACGCTAAAATTTGAAGTAGACGTACTTGTCTTGTAAGAATGTATGAAGTGTTTTCTGTGTGAGAAAGCAGGTGGCAACTCGGGGGGCAGCTCTTGCAAGACCGCTTGCGCTACACCACCCAATAAAGGCATCGAGTTCGAGCTGCCGCTGATCGTGGTTGGGGATAGCCTACCTTCAGGTCTTGACTCGCTCTTCGGGTACAGCCTGTCTTCGAACATCGCTAGCACGCACATTCGCTTCCACGTCGCCTCATCGCGCATGAGTACATTCCAGAACCGCGACACACAGCTCGCTCTCGCAAGCGTACGTGCATCATCAACGTAGTCCAGTATGTGCAGACTCAGTTCGATAGGCAGGTCGCGAAGGAAGTCACGCTTGAGTAGCGGCGCAATCGTGGTGGACACGAATAAAAGCTCCGCGGGAGAGCAGTCAGCGAGCAGCGCCGCGAGGTACTCTTGGCGTGCTGTAGCACCAGAAGGTTTGAGCGAGGCAAACTCCAGACGCGAGATGTGTGCAGTGTCAGCTGAGGCAGATGAAAGAACGGATGAGATGGGACGCGGTGAGGGGGCGGGAGTTGGTGGGGAGACTATTGGCATGTAAATCGTGGATGAGTCGCCTGGATCGACTATGGCACTGGTCTCATTGACAGACATTGCTGAAAGTGTCGCGGAAAGCTCGTCGGGCAGCGTGCATGGACGAGATGGGACGTTGGTCATCGTCGACCATGAACAAGAGCCACGGCGGGACAATTCGCCTGATCCGCCAGAATAGAGGCACTTACTCTCTTACCACCATCATCTCGACCGTGGGAAAGACTTTATCTGTGCATCTTCATCTCTTTAACGATGGCCCCGCCCCCCAACGCGAAACCATCGAGCCTTCACAAAACCAAATCGCTTAGGTCCTTAGGCAATATCAAGGACCCGACCAAGTGTGACGAGTGTAAATACGAACTTCCTCATCACAGTCGCTCGTGTGTCTCTGGCGCGGCGAAACTCTGCGAAAAATGCGGACGCGACTCGACATACAATCATAACTCGGCCGTATGCGATTATGCAGCGAGTAACATCGCTAAATGGTCCCCCGACACTGCAGCGGACAATCATGCCGCCGCCCTTCGTAAACAAGGGGACCTCCCCCCCACTCCGGACATCCCTTCTCAACCCTCTCTTAAACGATCGCCATCCGAGGACGAACACCACGGACGCGAGGCCCCCAGTAACCCAGCCACTATCGGCCAGATTCCCGACGACAAAGATGCCATGGACGCCGACGACGACTTATACACGGACGCCCAACCCCCCCAGGTTCACATTGATCCCATCGATATCGATAATGAGGACCCGGAAATTGCCAAGGAACTCAACAGGAAAGCTCTCGATCTCGCGGAAGGGTCGGTCCGCGACCTCCGCAACCTTATTTCACAAGACCTCTGGAAGTCAGAGACACCTTTCCACCATGATCCTGCACGCATGGGTCGCTATATGGCCAGCATCACGTCCTCCCTTTGTTTCTGGATCAATCGTTCTAACATGCTCAATGAAGAAACTCAACGTGAGAATTATGCTAACACAGCTATGAACAGTTTCCAGACCGCCTTTAAAATTCATTCGCCTTACTGCAAAAATGTTTTCGACAATATTTATCGCAGCCCTCAAGACATCCGCAAAGAACATATTTCCGATGAACTCACCAACATGTCTCGCTCCATTTCATCCCTCGTATCTATGGTTTCATCCTTGACCAAGAAAATTAATAAACTCGAAAAACAGGCGCAAAATACCCCTAAACCCAAAGTATCTTTCCCGGCTAACATTCCTACAGAAGTAAAATATTTACCGGAACCACTTGGTGCCCGTTTCACCCACAACCCACATTTTCCCCTTCCCCCCCTGGTAGTCAAACAATGCGTACCACCCCCTAAAGGCAGACGCACTGAATATGCAGCAGCCATGGCCAAAACCCGTATCCCGGGTTCGGGCTATCGCATGGACACCCAAGGAACGATCCACGTGCCAGATGGCTACATGCACTCTGAGCACAATGCTCCGCGGCCAGGCTTATCTACCACGATCTACCCGCCACCAATCCAGTCAGTCGGCACCGACAACAACAGATATACCACGGTCACGTACGCTAAAGCCGCTCAGAAAAAACCCAAACAGGTCCCTACCAAAATCACAAAAACCACTACAGATTACCCTGACGGGGAAATTACCATCACGCCTATGAACCGTGCTAATGGCTTGGTTAACACTCGTGTTCGCAATGTGAAACGAGTTTACTTTTCTCTCCCAGACAATCTTGCCGTCCGCCCTTTACCTAATTCCATTAAAAATACTGTTCGTTTGGGCCTCAAGGGCTCCACTGACTTCAAACATCTCATCATACTCAACGTCGAGTATACTTCCAATGGCAATCTTTGCATTTCCTTTACCAACATCTGCGCTGACTTTGATTCTACCTTCCCATCCCTTTTGTCACTCCTTAACCGCGTTATTAACATTAACGGAGCGAAGGTGTTCACTCCCTCTCCACAGTTCAAACTCGTCCTCCCGGCTGTGCCGGTGTTCGACAAAGACTCTAACATCCTCTACACCGAAGGTGATTTGTTGGAGGAATTGAAATCTCTTCCCCAGTTTGCCGATCAGGAGTTCCTTTATCCTCCCCGCTTTATGGTGTCTATCAAACGCCTAAACACCCTGGATTATTGCAATGTCTCTATTATCCTGAAAGACACTAACCGTCTTGCCTTTGACCACTTTTTCCTCCATAACAACCGCAATATCCCAGTCTTTGGCGTCATCCGCCGCCTCGAGGAAATGCGGGCCCGACCAACCATATCCCAATGCGACAACTGCCACCGCTTAGGACACCCTTCCACCAAATGTCGCTCCGTGGCACGATGCGCCATTTGCTCTGAGCCACATCGCACCGCGGTTCATGTCGCTAGGTGCGCTCCTTGCACTGCTGCCAACAATCTCACATGCCAACACTTCGTGCATTGCATCAATTGCCAAGGCGACCATAACACCAGGTCTTCCACCTGTCCAGCCCGTCGCAATTACCGACCACCTTTTTAAATGACTATGTCTCTCTCTATCCTTTCTTTGAATATTCGTCATTCCGAACCTACATCTGACCTTTTTTTTAAGTCCCTCTTTCAGCGCAGCAATTCATGCCCGGACATCATTTGTTTACAAGAGATTCTCACCATCTCTACTATTGTCCCATCTAAAACATCCCCTACAGGAGATTCTCAATTCGTTACCCGCAACGCGGTATCGCGATGCAGACTCTTTTGTAGACCGTATGGTCGATTCGAGGGCGAATCTATATTCTTCCCAAGGGAGACTGCGGTGACTCGATAGTCGAGGAGGGACGACCAAATAGAAACGGAGTGACCGAACACTCAAGACAATGGCTCTTCTAGTTCAGAAACTTTGCCAAAGCGCTCGATCCTGACAGAATCGAGCTCTTGACGCAGACCCTATAACTATAGTGATTGAAGTCTGAAGTTGAGGAAGGTGCGGGGCCGTGTCAGTCTGTTTCAGACGGTTCGAACCTCTGGATGGTGTTCGTCGAGCGTTCAAACACGCTCGAAGGAGTTCGAGCGTATCCCGATGCGATCAAGCAACTTCTTAGTAGGCGGCGAATGTGTGGGGCGATGGAAGTATGCAGGTATAATACCCTGTTGGGTTTGTTGGGCGCTTGGAGTTTTGGAATATCGGTTTCGAGCGTATGTGGTGAACCAAACGCATTATTCGAGCGGTTGGCGAAGCTCGCTAAGGCAGAGCAGAGATGAACTGAAGACGAGAATGACTTATGAGACTCGAAAAGTGTACTGTGCGGCGAACTGGGGGTGTATTCCCTCTACAGAATGAGTACAAAAGGTGTGCACTATTTATACTCTAGGCGAAACGAGCTTGGTACCGACGTCGAACGTACATACAGAGGTAGGGGAGTGTGTGCGGTGCATATTTGAGTCAGAATAGTCATATGTTAGGGATGGAATGACTCGAGAACATGATGAGTCACAAACTCGAAGGGGAATAATGGTTCGACATCAATAAAAAGACCAATGAAACCCGAGAAACTTATCATGTGTGCTTCCAACAACTCCATTCAAACGTCCTCGAATGTTCCTGGGGCGTGATGGTGACGAATGCACCCCTGGAAGTGATAGACGATGATAAATAACACTCGAGCCCCATGGAGAATGCGGTGAACGATGGAATCCGGTCGTTCGAGCGTGATACATTCAACGTCGACGGCCCGGGAACCGTTTGAGCGACCCATGGTGGAACCCAATGCGTTGCCTGAGCCCAACCGCGTAATGTGGCTGCGCTATAAGCATTCGAACGAGTGGATACGAAGTGGAAAGAATGCTCAAGCGTGCATATAGTGGGATATGGAATGAATATAAAGGAAACAAAGCGTTCGAGTGTGACTAGGAAGTGGTATGAGTGTTCGAATGGGTGTATGAAAGTATTTGAACGTATTTATGAGGTTACTACTGCATCATATGAAAGATTCGAAGGTATATTGATGCTCGAATGGCCGAGTGTGACCATTCGAGCGTGTGAAATGCGAAGTGTAAGATAGTCAGTGATGAAACGAGGTGCTTGACTGTGTTTATGGGGTTTGTATCTGTATATAATAATAAATAAAGCGGGTGGTATGCTGGGACGGCTGACGCCTAAGCGCGAATCGAGCGCTACATCTCCCGGGGGGCCCCAAAAAAAACAATGGTGTGGGAGAAGAATGAAGAATACAAGGTTCAAGAAAAGGTGTTAAAGAGGAAGAGACGTAACCAGAGGAGCCATGGCAGCAATCGCCGTCTCGAGTTGGCAGGTGCGAGCCTGAAGAGGTGCTCTCGACCGGGGAGCGTAATCTGGGTGCCAAGGAAGGACGGCAATTGACATGAGAGTGTAGTAACAGGTGCGGCGGCGAGCAGGCTTAATATGGTTCGAGGCGAGTTCACTGGCAATGAAGTGCAGTTCACCGATGACCGCGTGGGACGGGATGTGGTCGGAAAGGTGAAGCCGTTGAAAGAGGATATGAGCAGCAGCGTCGATCGTGAGTCCATGCTCGAAGAGTCCTTGCCATTGCTGTTTATGTACTCCTGCATGGCGGAGGAGATCATCGACCAGCGGGAGGTGGCCACACTTGTCATTGAACATAATAATGAAGTGGAGGAGCCAGTGGTGAACGTTGGCAAGGTCGTCTGGGGCGCGCAGGTGGGGGACGACGTCTGGGGTAGACTGGCAAGAGCCAGACGATGAGACCCGTGAGTGTCTGGGCGAGTGGCGCATGGTCGACTACAGGTAAGGAACATTTGAAAGGTATGAGACGAGGCGCCTCAGATGATGAAAGAAAGGAGTAGATTCAGAGATGGAGGAGGTAGAAAAGAAAATAAGACCTCCGCCCTCCTCGAATGGGGGGGAGGTGAGGTTTAAGTAGTAGATACGAAAGAAATCATGTGAGGGGAACAATACGACCAAAAGGGGTATTGGAGATGGAGAATGGAGAGACTGTGGGAAAAGGGGAAATGAAATTAGGGGACTGATAAGACATGGTGCTGGTAAATTATGAAGAATGATAGATGGGTGATACGAGAGATTAATTAGAAATGTATTCGAGCTCGCCATCATCACAGGACGAGGGAGGGCTGGGTAACTGCTGTGAGGCTGTCTGATCGAGCGTGCGCCTGAAGTCGGCGAACAGATCAGATAAGACGAGCCATTGTGCCTGGCAATCCAGTTGTGCAGTGGGATTGCAGGGAATAGCGTCGAGGGCAACCACTTGTTCATTTAGCTCAGATAGCAGTTCATGGGTGCGTTGGATGTGTTCGAAGATCAAGAGATTGACGTGCTGATACAAGGAGGAGACGGATTCGGCGGCCTCTCTGGTCAGTCGAGCATCCTCGAGCTCTTGGTGGAGACCGTTGAGCTGTGTATTGGTCTGTGCAGCGCGCTCTATGGTCTCGATGCAGAGTGCTTCAAGTTCGTCCTGGAGTGTGGTGATCTGTGCTTTGTCTTCGAGCGTTTGCTGTTCGAAATAGCTTCGTTGGTCCTCGATGTTTGCATACTCTGCATCGAGGAGATTGATGTTGTGGTGGAAGAGTGCCTGCTGGACATAAATATTCTCATGGTCCTGAGAGTGTTCGCGATGGAACTGTCGCAGTTCGAGGAGCTCCTGGAGGTACGATGGTTGGATGAAGCTGACAGAGATGGTGGCATGGAGTCGAGTCATCGCAAGGGCGGCATGAGCTGCAGGCTCGTCTCGTGCTTTGATACGACGAAGAGCTTTCTGTATGAGAGTGGCCGAGTGCGTCTGGTCGAGTGTGCTTGATTCACATGAGATTGAGGCGTATGCGGTGCAGAACTGGGACCAAGTAACTCCAGACAGCAGTAAGGACGTGCAGAGCCGCTCCTGGGTCGGGAGGGGCAGCGATGCATACGTGATGTATATGAGCATGGAGTCCGTCGTGCTAAGTTGTGGAAATGAAAATAGCAGTTTGTATGCAAATTCGGCAAATGATATGCCGGTAGTGAAAGGGATGTGCTGTGTTCAAGCGTGTGGTGAGAGCTCGTGAGGTTCGAAATCTGTCTCATGAGGAGGAGCGAGAAGAAGAGCTTGTCCTCGAAGAATGGGATAGTAAGGTGGAACGAAATCCATATTGTTCGAGGGCGTTCGAATGGTACAGAGGGGTGACCTGGAGTGTAATGTGGGCTGTGTGTGTGTCTGTGTTTGTCTCCCCTCAAGGCTGCGTTCAGGAGTTATATATGTGTGTGGCGTGTGTGAGTAGTATACCGAATGTGAGCGTGTGTCTGATTGTCGAGCGTGCTGGTAGGAGTAATTGGAGCTGATCTGTGTGTTCGAGTGTGAAAATCGACGTTGATCCCCAGTTGGGTGGACTATATGCTGCATTTGGGTGAGAATAGAAGAGCCTAGTAAGGTGGCTGAGTGATATGCGAGATTGATGAGTGCGAGGATGGCCCGAATGTGAGGGTGGTGATGACAATGGGGAAGAGTATATGTGTGTTCGAGCGCATTAGGAATGCGAATGCGATGGCAGAGTATATGGAGAAGCGCTGAGGGGTTAAGCGCCAGGGGGAGAAGTTCGGAGATGAAAGAAGCACAGGGTTCAGACCGGATAGGCGCGCGTGCGAATTCGAAGTACGGATCGACAGTGGAATTTGCGTATAAGAGTTGTGGCTTAGTAATGAGTGCACAGAACGGTTTGGTTCCGGCGGCGCTTATGACGTGTAACAAAGAAGTCGAACCACGGGCTGAAATATTGATCGTGCGCTGGTTCGTGTCACCACTCTCCCTTCTACTCTCATCTCCGTCTACGAGTACTCGTCGTCGCTATGTCCAGCAACAACAACAACAACAACAACAACAACAACAACAACGTCGTCGGGGACATCCCCACGACACCAAAAGACAGCGCGTCTGCGCTGGAAGGGCTCGACAACGCGAGCTCGAAGTCGAGCGTGCAGTCGAGCACGTACACGAATGAGGGCGTTGAGCCCCAGCCGAGGACGGTCATGGAAGAGCCCGAGACGACACACTTCCCAGTCAGTGGGAGCATGGAGAGCGATGCAGGGCCTGAGCAGGGCCAAGGAGCTGAGCCAGGCACAGCCGGCGCGAAGAGGAACGAGGATGAGGTGGGCATGCAAGAGCCCGAGACGACGTGCTTCCCAGAGGCGCCGACGCAGTCAATGGCGGTGGGTGAGTCCCACGAGGCTCAGGTCGTGCCAGCTGGCACTGGGACGGGTGCAGAAGGCCGGGCGATGCGGGCTGAAGAGCCCGAGACGACACGCTCCCCCAAGTGGGAGTCGTTCTTTGTGCGGTGGCGGGAGATGGATGAGGTCCTGGCGAGGATGAAGGAGGAGTCGGGTGCGGAGGAGCGTATCGAGTGGGGGTGGGAAGTGTGCCAGACCTGGGTGAGTAAAACATTTTTTTGTTTGTATTTCTCAATGGCTAAATAGACTTGACACAACAGGGGAGATTGCGGCGTGCGCAGGGCGCGCTGTCGGGGCGGGAGGTGGCGCAACACCCACGCCGGGTCGAGTTTGGGGTGCTCGAAGAGCACCTCGAGGAGTCCCTTGCTTCCCATGCGGAGGCAGGGGAGGAAGAGCTCCTGCAAGGAGTGCTTCAGCACCTGGTCGAGGAGTCCACCAGGCAAGAACGCAACCGACTGGCTCGTGCGCACGAGCGCCAGGCCACCAAGGCGAAGCAGCACGAGGACAAGAGGCGCAAGCACGAGCATGTCGAGAGGGAGGAGCGCAAGCGGCGAGAGGAGGTGGAGCGGTGAGAGCATGAGCGTCTCGAGGCAGAGGCGCCTCGTCGAGCTCAAGCGCTCTGCGTGCAGTCTCGCTCGCATCCGGTTCCCCCGCCGCACGGACGCAGAAATCGAGGAGGTCGTCAGGTGCGAGATGGCGCGCTGGGCGGAAGAGGAAGCCCGAGACGACATGCTTCCCCAGGTGAGTAATGTGGGTTTGTGGGGGTAAAACGGTCGGAGCTGACAACATGAACAACAGGGTTTGGTGGATGAGCACTGGACAATTGAGGGAGATGCGTCCTCGGTGCCAGCGAGGGAGCCCTCACCGTCGAAATCGAGCATGGAGAAGGGTCAGGAGGTCGACGAGGATGAGCACCGCACCATTGTTGAGTGTGCAGGTGCGTCCGTGAAGATGAAGGTAAGCAGGCTGTTAAGTATGACGGGCGTGCTAGGCTAATGAGAAGGAACAAAAGGGTGGTAGGAAGCCAAGGGTGCGCGGGGCGATGGCCAGCGCCGCGTCGCCGTCGTCTCCGGCCATGGGCATGCACGCGAAACGCTCCGTCGAGAGCGTGGAGCGTGGAGTGGAGGAAGTCGTGCACCCTCCGAAGCAAGCAAGGCGGGGATCCACCGAGTCTGACGACAAGATGATTCAGATGGGGATGATGCGCAAAGAGGCGATCGAGGTCGAGGAGGCAGATGTAGCAGGGCCGTCGCGTTCCCGCGTGCTGCGAACGTACGGGAGGGCGTCGTCTGGGTCTGATGACAAGACGATTTGTGCAGGTCCAAGCCGGACGAGGGTCTTGACCGAGGAGGAAGAGTTGGAGGTGCAGGAGAAGGCTTGGATGTAGGATGCTGAGAGCGTCAACTTCGACATGGGCAACGATACAGCGCCCCCCATGGAGCTCGACAAGGACAAGGGCGCGCTGGTTCCCCCAAAAATGATGAGGACGAGGATCTCCAGGTCTGACGACAGGACGATTCGGAGCGACGGTGAGGACGAGGTGATCGAGGTGGCAGGACCGAGCGGCGCGACTACACAGGCGCCAGGACGCTCGTGGACGCCCCTCGAGGTGAGCATCAAGTCTTGGGACGAGACGATTCGGATGCGGGAAGGGGACTTGCGGCTCGGGGTGACGCTGTGTTAGGCGGGAGTCTGGGAGACGACTCGGACTGGGCAGGCCTCGGCTGACTGTTGTCTGGGACGTGTTATACTCGAGCGTGGACTCGGGACACGCTGTACTCAGACTAGGTCGTCACAGAGGTAAGAGGATTAATACAATGTACTCTACTACAGGAGGGGGATGCAGTCTCACCTAGGTCGTCACGGAGGTAAGAGGAAAAGCAGAACAGGTGTTCAGGTGCGATTCCTCTTCCTTATATACAGTGATCACCTCGTGAGAACTGGTTGCCCTTTTGTCTAAGATTACATAAAGGGAGCGGAATGGAACGAATGAAGGTCATGTGAAAGGAGTGTGGGAAATGGTTGAAAAGATGATTAATTATAATAAAAAGGAGTGATTAAAAGAAAAGAAATGGTCAAAGGAAAAGAAAAGAAAAGATGAAAGTTCGAGTCCTAACATTACCCCCCCCTCAAGGTTGGGCATCCCGACCAACCAAGATCGAGGTCGTCTGGCTCGGTGTCGACGAAGCGTGGGCGGAGTCGTTGGCGAGGGATGTCGAGCTTTCGAGGAGCGCCAGGGTGTTTTCGATAGAACTCAGCGATCGCCTCCTTTGCGTTCTCACCGAAGTCCATCTCAGGCTGCCAAGTTGGTTTGTTGTATCCAACCCACTTGACAAGGTACTGTAGTTTCCCTTGGTGCAGACGCGAGTCTAGAACCTCC
The DNA here is from genome assembly GCA_002794775.1 of Porodaedalea pini. Classification (NCBI taxonomy): domain Eukaryota; kingdom Fungi; phylum Basidiomycota; class Agaricomycetes; order Hymenochaetales; family Hymenochaetaceae; genus Porodaedalea; species Porodaedalea pini. Next base: position 16,127 of record NBAY01000047.1, on the reverse strand, counting down.
TCGATTTCGTACTCCTCCTCATTGTCGACGATGTCAGGTGGTGGCGGTGCTGGTTGTCTTTGGCTCTCGAAGGACGGTTCGACGGCAGGCTTTAGTAGGGCCTCGTTGAATACCGGGTGGACCTTTTTCCATCGCTTTGGGAGCTTGAGCTTGTACGCACTTGCTCCCACCTTGTCGACGATTTCGAAGGGGCCATACCATTTGTCAGCGAGTTTCTTTGTAGGCGAATCTGTGCTGATGTTTTGTCCATCAAGGAAAACCTTGTCCCCGGCCTTGTACTCAACCGAAATCCCTGCTGTCCGGTCATGGTAGCGTTTCATGTTGTCCGCCGCCTTGACCAGGTTGTCCTTTGCGACACGATGAGTCTCCTTTATGTGCTTCGCGAATTCTTCTGCCGACATGTTGGCAGACGAGGTTCGTGTCGTGTCAAAGCTCAAGGGGTGACGTCCTGTGTTCACGTAGAAAGGGGACATCTTTGTCGCCGAATGCTCGTGGTTATTGTACGCGAACTCCGCGAGGGGGAGCCAGTCCTTCCAGTCCGATTGTCGATGGTTCACGAAGAGCCTAAGATACTGTTCAAGCTCTTGGTTAATGCATTCTGTCTGACCATCTGTCTGTGGGTGATACGCCGTCGACGGGTTGCCTTCGATGTGTAGGAGTTTGTACAGCTCCTTCATCATCAAAGCGTCGAACTGCGTGCCTCGGTCATGGATGATCTTCTTTGGCAAGCCGTGGAGGCGGAAGATGTGGTCGCAGTACGGTTGAGCCATGCCTTCCGCTGACAACCTTGTTGTCATCGGGATCGTGTGCATCGGTTTCGAGAACCTATCGACGAAAACACAGATCGCGTTGTGCCCCTTGGAGTCCGGGAGTTCTCCGATGAGGTCGACTGTGACAATTTCCCATGGGCCTTCTGGGACCGTGTTCGGGTGAAGTGGCCTCGACCTCGATGCCCTCAGAGCCTTTGTTCACTGGCAGCGGTCACACCCTCAGACATACGCTCTGACATCGGAGAACATCGACGTCCACCAGAAGTCTCGTCGGACGAGTTCCACCATTTTCGACGCTCCTGGGTGTCCAGCCAGTACCGAGTCGTGACATTCCCGTAATATGACCTCCTTCATCGACGATGGTACGTACACCTTGCCCTTCATTCGCCACAAGCCGTCGAGCTCCGTCATCCCAGTTGGCCTCTCCGACTCATGTTGCGCCCTCTGCGCTTCACCCACTTTGTCCAACACCTCATCACGCGACGTCCTTACCACTCCACGATTCAACCACTTCTCCTTGATGAACACGACGCCATCGTTGTCATCCTGGCCCTTGTCGTAGCCTGCCTTGCGCGATAGTAGGTCTGCCTTGCCCATTGTCTTACCAGACTTGTGCTCGAGGTGGAAGTCAAACTCTTCGAGCTCTGTCCGCCAGCGAGCTTGTCGATAGCTCAGCTTTTGCGCCGACCTGAAGTACGTGAGGTTGGCGTGATCGGACCAGATCTCGATAGGGTGATGGGCGCTGAGGAGGTACTGTCTCCACTCCTTGAGTGCCGAAACAATCGTGAGCATCTCCTTGTCATAGATCTCGTAGTTTCGTTCCACTGGTAGGAGCGCTTCCGACCTGTAGGCGACTACCCTCCATTTGCCTTCCTGCTTTTGCAACAATACTCCTCCAAGAGTGAAGTTTGATGAGTCCGCTTCAACGCGGAAAGGGCCCTCATCATTCGTGATGGCCAGGACTGGAGGTGAGCAGAGACATTGTCTCAACTCCTCGAACGCCTCCTGCTGTTCAGTCTCCCATACCCAGTCCTTCTTGCCCGTCAGCGACATCAGCGGATGGACCACCTTACTGTAGTCCTTGATGAACCGTCGCAGCCAGTTGCCCATGCCGAGGAATTGCTGCAGTTGCTTGAGGTTTCGTGGGACTGGCCAGTCTGCGATCGCCTCAGTCTTTGCCGGGTCAGCTCTGATTTCGCCATTGCTGATGATGTGGCCGAGGTATTTCATGGTCTTGGTGTCGAACTCGCATTTTTCTGGCTTCAGGTACAGGCCATTTTCTCGTAGGATCTGGAGGACACGCCTCAACGTCTTGATGTGTTCCTCAAGAGTTTGCGAGAGAATGAGGATGTCGTCGAGATAGACGATGATCAGGTTGTCATAGATCAGTCCCTTGAAGATGTGGTTGACGAATGCTTGGAACGTTGCCGGCGCATTGCAAAGACCAAAGAACATGACCATTGGCTCAAAGAGGCCCATGTTCGTGCGAAAGGCTGCCTTCCATTCGTCACCTTCGCGGATCCGGACATTGTAGTATCCCCAGCGAAGGTCAAGCTTAGTGATGTACTTCGCTTTCTTGACTTTGTCAACAAGTTCGTCGATGAGAGGGAGGGGATACTTATTCTTGATTGTACCATCATTGAGCTTACGGTAGTCCTGGATCAGGCGTAGTGACTTGTTGGCCTTCTTGATGAAGAAGAAGGGCGATGCCATCGGTGAGATCAACTTTTGTATACGACCTGACTTCAGATTCTCTTCGAGGAAGTCTTTTAGCGACTGCTGTTCCGTCGGTGTCAGTGGGTAGATCTTGCAGTCGCTAGGCTTGAAGTCGGGTTTCAGGTCGATGACGTGGTCCCATGGGCGGTGTTCCGGCAGCTTCTCGAATCCTTTCTCCGAGAAAATGTCGGCGTAGTCGTTGAGGTATGTGGGCCAGGACGTCTTGTCCATTCACACCTCTCTCACCCTTCTCATCTCTTCCACTGCTCTCAACACCTCCTGCATGCCTTCTTCTACGACCTTCTCCACCACACATTCACCCGGACAGCAGGTGAAGTCGAGCGTACCTATCTTCCAGTCAACCTCAGGGTTGTGACGTCGAAGCCAGTCATAGCTGAGGAAGATGTTTGATGATGCCAGGGACGTTACCGCAAGGATGATCCTTTCCTTGTGGTGTCCAATTATTAGCTCCATGTCAACGTACTTCTCAATCAAACCGGCCTCGTTGTGCGTGCCATCTGCATTGAGCACCGTGAGGGGTCTGATGTAACGCTTGGTTTCTAACCCATATTTCTCGACGAACCTCACATCAATGCATGATCCCGTGCACCCTGAATCCATGAGAGCATGTGCATCCACCTCTTTCGCTTCACCTTCCGCATTGTATCCCATGTTCAGGAGGAGGTCCAGCTGGCGTCTGCCAGTTCCCCTCATGAACAGCTGATCGTACTCCTTCTTTTCATTTACACCAGTGGGGACTTCATAATCAGAAAAACCATCGACGTCATTTGCATCTACGTGTTGTACAGACGGTTGGTTATATTTTATAGAGTCTAGATACGAGGTCCCTTGTTCTTCTCGGTCAGTCGCCCCGGTGGCTATGCCTGACCACTCGCAAAACCCTGCGAGTCGACGACCTCTTCGTCATCTCCTTCCTCTTCCGCATAGTCCTCCACCGTCGTCTTTCGAGTGTCCACGACTTCCTCGAAGGCTGACTCCTTCATTGCACCGAGCTCGTCGGCGATTAGGCGACGTTCTCCCGGTGCCATCATCTGCAGCATACGCTGCACAATCATCTTCCCTTGCAGGCACGCATCCTTGAAGTGACCGAGCTGGCCACATATCCAGCACGCACGTCGGCGGTGCGCCTCATTCATGGAGACGTCCATCGGCTGGCCAGCTCCTCCGAACGTGACGCCTGTCGCATCACGTTTGTTGACCTGGGGGGCAGTCACCTGGCGACGAGCTGGGGGTCCATGCTGCTGCTGTGGGCGTGGTGGGGGTGGGAAGGCACGGCCTCGTTGGATGGCGCGAATCTGTTGCTCGCCCTGGTCGATCTCGATCGCCTTCTTCTTCCAGTCTTCATACGTCGTCGGGACTGGCGTCGATTGTAGTACCCCTCTTACTACTTCGATATTCATTGCCCGCTTCAGTCGGTCACAGATGATGCTGTCGTCCGTTAAACCTGCTCTTGTGATGACGACGTCGAGATCCTGGAAGAACTCATTGGCGGTAAGGTCCTTCTGAACCTTGGTCCGGAATTTTGCCAGTGCCTTTTCCTTCTGATTCAGATCGTCGAACGAGGCGTCCAGGCGCTCTTGGAATCTTGTCCAGCTATTGGTGAAGGTTACGATGCCGGCCATTGTGGATTCCTCTACATAATTCTGCACCCATGTTGCCACATTACCACCCTTCAAATAGGAGAGAGCAACATAGATCTTACTCTCCGACGTGGGGTATCTGTTCGGGTTCACGGAGACAAAAAGAAGGACCTCACGCTTGAAGTCTAGGTAGTCGTCACCGCCAGTGAATTCACGTGGCCGGGCGACGTCTATGTTGGGGGTCGGGGGGTTAGCGGCCGCGACCGGTGCTGGGGTGTTGTTCGCCTGATGGGTGAAGGCACTTGCAACGATGGCCACGATCTGCGCCATCTGCTGTTGGCTGAAACCTTCTGCTGACATCGCAGTGTGGAGATCCCGATGCCGCTGGCCTCGGAATCGGCTCTATTAGGTTCGACTCGACTCAGGACAGTCTTACAAGTATCCCCGACGCATTTCAGGACACTTTCAGTGTTTGGCAGTATTAACTCGACGCATACAGCTTGGTTCTGCACCGGTGAGCCACCGAAGTCCGTTTTGGGTCACATCTGGTATTGTTCCGAGCCTCTCGAAGCTTAATTACTCATGTTCTCAAGTTACGGCTCCGAGTTCTGGCTATTTGGTGTTGTTTGGCTAGAGCCTCCGGTCTGTCTTTGTGTCCTTTGTATGCCGCTCAGAGGCTCAACCCTCTGTTGGTTATTTAAACACTCATGTAAATGTCTCAAAAATACAAGTTTGTTTCCCCTGAGTCAGTCCCAGTCTTTAGTTCTCGTCTCCGTTGCCGTTCAGTGTCGTTCTGTCCGTTCTGTCCGTTCTGTCCGTTCCATCTCGAGTCCCGTTTTCGGCCAAATCTTGCTTTCGCTATATCGCCCTCAATTCTTAACCGATTCTCGAGCTCTCTTCAGATTCTTAATCTCGTCAAAAATCGCTTTCTAACACTGTCTTTTCTTGCACGATTCCGAGCCCGCGTCGTAGAGCTACGAAAATAGCTTTTGGTTCCGGGAGTTCCGTGCGTTCCGCCAGCCGCAACCAGTGCAACTGCCATATCTCCGTCAATTCTGCACCGCATCTCGAGATCTTTTCAGATTCAGAATCGTCTCGACGAATCGTTTCGATTACTGTCTTCACTGGCAAGTTTCCGAGCCCGGGTTGTCAAGATCGTAGTTGCTCTTTGTTCTCCGACCACATTTAGGCACATTTTGCTGGTCATCCTTTGTACTCGTGTCCTTGAGTCGACACCTAGCCCCAAGTATTCCCCTACACTTCCCTACACTTCCTGACACTATCCCCTCCATCAGACACATTAGAGTGAACCCCCAGTGGCCGAACTCAACCAGGTCCGAGTCTGCCAGTAGACCGTACCGTCACCTTTCAGCGGGTTTGGGTGCGGGTGTCGAAGGTTCTGGGGGAGTCGGCAGTGAGGGGTCTCTGTTAGTCTTGTGGTAAGGACCTGGGGTCGGTGGTAGGTTGACCGTAGACGTTGATGGTGCAGGCAACGATGGAGCGGCTGGGGGCCACCTTGCTCTCCTTCCTCGTTCGTCTGATGAATACCAGCTGCGCCAGATTTCACTCCACCAGATGTCGTGAGTGACGCCGCTATTATTGGTCGCGACGTAGCCTGGTCGGTCTGGATCCCAACGGGCTGAAGCAGGAAGGGCCCGTTGCTGTTCGTCGGTGAGATCTATCTTGACGTTGGCGGAGGGACAGGGATCGGTTGTGCGTTCGATCCGGGGTTATGCCAGCGTTGAACGGGTTCGTCAGCGAAGTTGATGACGAGGCGGTAGGATCCGAGTGAGATCACAAACAAGATTGTCGTCAAAGTTTGGACTCGTCTGGTTACCCACGTCCACGTTAGGTGCGTGCTCCACCAGAGGCTAATTCATAGAGCCAGGGTTGGGAAATGTCGGTTGATATGTTTTTGTAATACACGAACATCCGAAAATGTCCGGGCCGGGTTGAGGGTTGTCGTTTAGGGGGTTTACATGTCAAGTCTGTCGAGGGGAGTGCTCCTCTGGACCGAGTGAAGGTGAGTCGACAGCGATGATGTACGCTGGGGATGAGCCTGGGTGAGGTTCTGCTTTTATGTTAGGCGGGAGTCCGGGAGACGACTCGGACTGGGCAGGCCTCGGCTGACTGTTGTCTGGGACGTGTTATACTCGAGCGTGGACTCGGGACACGCTGTACTCAGACTAGGTCGTCACAGAGGTAAGAGGATTAATACAATGTACTCTACTACAGGAGGGGGATGCAGTCTCACCTAGGTCGTCACGGAGGTAAGAGGAAAAGCAGAACAGGTGTTCAGGTGCGATTCCTCTTCCTTATATACAGTGATCACCTCATGAGAACTGGTTGCCCTTTTGTCTAAGATTACATAAAGGGAGCGGAATGGAAGGAATGAAGGTCATGTGAAAGGAGTGTGGGAAATGGTTGAAAAGATGATTAATTATAATAAAAAGGAGTGATTAAAAGAAAAGAAATGGTCAAAGGAAAAGAAAAGAAAAGATGAAAGTTCGAGTCCTAACACGCTGGTGACAGATGCATGGGACGCGGAGGGGAAGCCGGATGGTGTGGGGAAGGAGTACGTACCGAACTGGTACATACGGTACGCCCTCGGCTGTGACGCCTGTGTCGAGACCAGGATCCCCTGCATCGGGATCCCCAACGAGGGCCCCTGCCTTTGCTGCAAGAGCTCGCACCTGGCGGGGTGCGGGTGCTCGAAATACCTGGGGCTCCACCATGCCCACCCGCTTGCCCCCCTCTGCTGGGGAATAGATGGGAGGGTGAAGGTGCCGGAGTCGGTGGATTGGGGGCTAGGGACGGTGGTGGAGGTGGAGATGGTGGGCCTGCGGGTGAGGGCCTGGAAGGACTTCCTGGATGACCAGGAGAGGATGAGGGAGGGTGAGGAGAGGAGAGTGAGGGAGAAGGAGGAGAGGGAGGCAGGGAAGAAGGGGAAGGGGAAGGGGAAGAAGTGAGGATGAGGGAGAACTCGGACTGAGTCTCCTGCCCGCCGCCCTTAAAAAAAAGTGGACTATTTATTTGTATATATTCTAGAGGACATTCTTAGTTTAGATTTTTACAATAATAGTTTTTTGTCTTTTCATGAGATGGAGTGAGACCCGGGTGTGAAGAGGGGAGGGTAGGGGGACAGTGATGGATAGAGATGAGTATGAAAGAGGATGAGAAAAATGCGCTCGAAAGTTGAAAAAAATAGTGTTCGGAAAGTGGGTCGGATAGGTATAACGACCAGAAAGGAGGAAATAGAATAACTATAAAGGGCATGGAACATTATGGAGAGTAAATGGGAGGATTGAAAGCGATATAAAGGGTATTCCGGGTGTCCCTGAGTTTGCGTCAGTGCGTGGACGAACGTTCGAGTGTGTGCAGGGCTAGTCGAGGTCGGAGTGTTCGGACTCTTCTTCGACTACTTCTGTAAGTTCGGCATCATCCTCTGCATTGTCGAGTTCTTCTTGTTCGACGCTGGAGTGGTGTGTGGCGAGTGTGTCGAGCTCTGCGTCCGTTCGATCGAGTATGCTGGTGATGGGAACGGACGCTTTTGTTCGAGCGTGATATGGGATGACACGGAACGCTGCATATCATAAGGCTGATACAGTGCCGGTTAGTTCAGCGAGAATGTATGAGCCACCTTGCATCCTTCAAACTACTACCATAGGGCCTAGATAGCGGGGTTTGGCCTTTCTGTTGAGCTCCTGCTCGATTCGTGAGTTCCAAACGAGAACGAGCGCTCTGGGTTCGAAGTTATAGTCTCGAATGGTGTTCAAGTACCGTTGTTCAAACTGTCTAATGGACTGGAAACGAGCTCAAAGAACTTGAGTATGTACTCGTTTGAGGTCTTCTGTTCAACGCTGGAGTGCTCAGGCATGAATAGTGAGCAGCTCAGCTTGAGTGACCTTCGAGCTGTATACCGGGGACATGTACGTCTGTTCGGCCAAGTCGAATGGCAGGAGTGGTTGAACACCGTGAACCATATAACAAGGCGAGTACCCAGTGGACTTCTGGATCATAATACGCTCAGCCCAAATGGCATGGTAGGCATATAGAGACCACTTGGATTCGTCATTCCCTGCTAACTTCATGAGAGCTTCGCGAAGGTCGAGGTGTCTGCATTCAACGATTCCGTTCGCTCGAGAGTTATAAGGGGAAATTCAAATGTTATGCACACCATATTTGTGGAGTAGTGTAGCCACGTCGCCATCAAACGAAGGTCCATTGTCAGAGATGAGTTCGTTGTGGAGATCCCGATGCCGCTGGCCTCGGAATCGGCTCTATTAGGTTCGACTCGACTCAGGACAGTCTTACAAGTATCCCCGACGCATTTCAGGACACTTTCAGTGTTTGGCAGTATTAACTTGACGCATACAGCTTGGTTCTGCACCGGTGAGCCACCGAAGTCCGTTTTGGGTCACATCTGGTATTGTTCCGAGCCTCTCGAAGCTTAATTACTCATGTTCTCAAGTTACGGCTCCGAGTTCTGGCTATTTGGTGTTGTTTGGCTAGAGCCTCCGGTCTGTCTTTGTGTCCTTTGTACGCTGCTCAGAGGCTCAACCCTCTGTTGGTTATTTAAACACTCATGTAAATGTCTCAAAATACAAGTTTAGTTCCCCTGAGTCAGTCCCAGTCTTTAGTTCTCGTCTCCGTTGCCGTTCAGTGTCGTTCCGTCCGTTCTGTCTCGAGTCCTGTTTTCAGCCAAATCTTGCTTTCGCTATATCGCCCTCAGTTCTTATCCGTTTCCCGAGCTCTCTTCAGATTCTTAATCTCGTCGAAAATCGCTTTCGAACACTGTCTTTTCTTGCACGATTCCGAGCCTGCGTCGTAGAGCTATGAAAATAGCTTTTGGTTCCGGGAGTTCCGTGCGTTCCGCCAGCCGCAACCAGTGCAACTGCCATATCTCCGTCAATTCTGCATCGCGTCTCGAGGTATTTTCAGATTCAGAATCGTCTCGACGAATAGTATCGATTCCTGTCTTCACTGGCAAGTTTCCGAGCCCAGGTTGTCAAGATCGTAGTTGCTCTTTGTTCTCCGACCACATTTAGGCACATTTTGCCGGTCGTCCTTTGTACTCACGTCCTCGAGTCGAAACCTAGCCCTGAGTATTCTATTACACTTCCCCACACTTCCTGACACTATCCCCTCCATCAGACACATTAGAGTGAACCCCCAGTGGCCGAACTCAACCAGGTCCGAGTCTGCCTGTAGACCCGTACAGTCACCTTTCATCATGAACATATCCCCATCAACAGATGATGTCTTGGAAAATGAAGTTGGCAATCGAGCGTGCATTGTCGTGCTTTAAAAGTCAGAACTCAGGATAGCCTGTCAACGAGTCTCAGGCTTGGACAATATACTGATACCCTCCGGATTTAGGCATCAGCATCACATCCAGGTGCACTTTGGCGAACAGAGGTGCTGGTGTTGGCACTGAAGGAGGTATTCGAATGTGGGTGAACTGGCGAGTCTGGCAGGTATGGCACATCTGCAAGAACCAATGGATGTCCCTGTTCATCATAGGCCACCAGAATCGATCCATGATTCGAAGGCGAACAGAGAAGAATCCTTTGTGCCCCAATTCGTCATGGGCCATCTGCAAGACGGAGAACCATCGTTCGAGAGGCAGGACGAGTTGGTGTGGTCCAGATCGACGCTTCCTCCATAATTGCCCATCTGCAATGAAGAATTGCATGGCTTTGGTAACAAAGTGGCGAAAGTTGTTGTCTGACATCCCCTCCGGTCATTTTGGATCTGCCAGGAACCTCTGAAGACGGGGCAGTTCAAGGTCGGCTTTTCGACCCTTGTCTGATTGAGGGATTTCAGGCGAGGCCAGCGAGTCCTGGATATATGCATTGTATTCGACGAAGAAGAAGGCGTATTGTTCGTCAATCCAATCCTTGAACGTGTCGTCGTCAGGTGGATCTGTAGGAGCTCGTTTTCGACGACTCATTCTGTCTGAAGGGGTGTGTCGAGCCGCTGGGACGTGGACTAGGGTAAAATAGAACAGGAGAATTCCAGTGATCCATCGGTTGGTTGTAGCGTTGGGCTGAAGGTCGGGGTTATTAATCATACCCTTGATGTACTTGGTGTCGACCTCGATGAAGAAGTGATCGAGCCCTACAAGGTAGATGCGAATCTCGTGGAGCGCTCGAAAGAGCCCATATAATTTGATCTTCAGCTGGGAGTAGTTCCTTTCACGCTCGTTCCATGTTCCAGAGAAAAACCGAGAAGGGAACCGTTCCCCGTTTTCTCCAATCTGCAAAAGAATCCCACCATAGCCAATGACAGATGAGTTGACGCACACATAGACAGGGCGACCACATTGGTAGTCTATGGGTTGGATGGCCTCGCTCGAAGCAACTGCTTGTTTGAGCCGGCTCATCGATTCCTGTGCTTCTGGCCCGAAGAAAAATGGAACGTCTTTCATCAGCAGTCAATTAAGTTCTGACGATAGACGGGCATAGTCTGGTACAAAGTGTTGAATGACTCCTGCGGTGCCTAGGAACGCTCGAACGTCGTGTATGTCTTCGAGTGGCGGCCGGTCTATGACCTTCTGGACTCAAGCGGTATCTGGAATCCTCCCTGAGTAGTTGCACATGTGCCCGACGATTACAGCTTCTGGAGCAGCCATAATGACCTTCTTGCCTGAGAACGTGGCGCCTACAGATTTGATTCGTTGCAGAACTCAATTCACATCGTTGAGGTGCTCCCAGACGAAGCGTCGAATTCCTGGGTTCTGAGGAATTGTTTCATATGATCCATTCTCGAGCTCGTAACGGGATGCGGGTCCTTTGATTGGTACGTCGTCAATATATGGAAAGGCAACATCTGGGATTTTGTCTTGAAGGATAAATGTGACATCTGCATGCATAATCTGTTGGGAATTCGTGTATCCCATCGGTATCGAGGTGAGACGGAGCGCTCTGAGGGGAGTCTGGAAGGTTGTTAAGTCTCTGGATGCGATGGCGAGCTTTCACTGGTCGAAGGCGATGAATAGATCGAGTGTGGTATAACAGGCTCAGGCCCCAAAGGATTCCGCTATATGTTCGGTTGGGTAGGGCATGGATGGGTCACGAATCATGATTGCATTTAGTGGTTGAAGGTCGTGTACGAGTCGAAGGGATTTTCCGTCTTTCTTGACTACGCAAAACCATTGAGAGCGGTACGAGGAGTTCGAAGGTTCGTACACTCCGGACTGTATTTTGTCCTTGATAATTTTAATGACTTGGTCAAAGATCCCTGGCGGTATTGGTATATTCTTGAGTACCCAGGGGATGTGTTCGACAGTCGGAATGAGGACCGGGGCGAAGTAGTTATAATCGAGTGTGCCTTTTTCAGATTCGTCCCAGGCAAACACCATTTCCTGTTCTCGGATAACCCAATATGCTAGGGCTCGCTCGTCCGGCAATAGGAAGCCGCTAGGATCGATGTTGAGTTCGGTGTAATGTTCCTGGGTGAAACGCTTTCCAGGCGTAAATGGAGGGGGCTGAGTCGGGAGCTCGGTCATTCCGTGCAGAGGGTGTGGATGCGCTCGGTGAACGATCCTGTATTCTTCGGGCAGCGTGGTGGGTATCGGTTTGATTCTATTGGCGACTTTCTTGTATTTGTATGACGCCTTGTGGCTGTTAGAAGTAGGTATTTTTGGCCTTTTCCCGAGTAAAAACGTCCACAGCACTAGTGACTCGTTATCGTACATATGTTCGATAGAAAAGAGAGGCGAGACTGTGGATTGTGATTTCCTAGATTTTTGAGTGTTGTCCTGGTGGCATCCCTGTGTTTGTAGGTTTTCCGCGTCGAGAGAGACATCAATAGATTGAGAGTCGAACAAGAGATAGACTGTGTGAGATTTGGGAGTCATAGATTCGGCCATAAATAGTGGGTATATGCGTGCTACATCTGATTCTGGTTGTTTTTCGGTGCCTCCTCGATTTGAAATCGAATCATCGACTCCTAAAAATCCGTAGTTTCGACCGTGATTGGTCACTGGCAAACACGGATGCGTGTTGGGACAGAGATGTTTATTCCCGTCGATGGGTGTTCAAGTTCGAGGATTTGTGTTTCCGGTTCGAGGTCGATAAGCTTCCCTTTACAGTGAGAGAAAAATGGTCGGCCTAGAAGCAGATCGAACGGCACCAGGTGTACTACCTGGGCCTGGATGGCAACTGAGAAACCCCCTATATCAATTCGTAGCCTCGGGACTAGACCGAATGACTTTGACTGCGTCCCATCTGCAGTTTCGATTGTGATTCCTTGATCGTTTAATGACAGGGACCCTAGCTTCTTCCAAGCACTTCTGGATAGTGCGATGAATGATGCCCCGGAGTCGAGGAGTCCTTCGACCTCAATCTTCCTGTCGAGCCACAAGTCGACGACCCTCACCGCATATTAGCTGGTGCAACTGGTTCGCCCTCGTCGTCGGATGATACGGGGGAGCCTAGGCGAGGTCCCATTGAGTACATCGCCGTCCCTTCATTGGTTGGTCCGCTGTCCACTGGGTTGTGCTTCGTCGTCATCATATCTTTGTACTTTTTTCGAATATTGGGTGAGGCCGCAAGAAGTTCTCTTCCTGTCATCATTATAGTCGAATCCAGTACCCTATGGAATATGTTTGAAACCATTTTTGGGTCGGCAGCAGCCGTTTCGTACTTGAATTGCTGCTTTCGAACATCTCCGGGCAGCTTCGAGTGCCATTCGAATTTGCTGTCCAGATGTCTGGGGAGGAGCAACGTGCAAAGGTTGAGTCTGGGAAGGAATTCCTTGAATGTCTGTCCCCCTCCCCAAGTTCGTTCTTGACTGGGGGTCGTCTTCCGGCTTGACCCTTGCTTCTGACATTCTGTGCTTTGAGGAGTCTGGTACACCTGGACCTTGTGTTTTCTCCTTCGATCAGCTCTTGTCCCTGTGGTTCCTTAGTACAGGGATCTCTATTCCGTCGAATCGAACCTTCTTGCCTGTGGCGGTTAGTTCTTCCTCGACTTCTTCTTCGATGAAAGCCGTTTCTGGGCGTCTTTTGACTGCATCTGCCATTGTAACGGCTGGATAGTGCACCTCAAACAGGTTTGCCATTAAATGCGGAGGGGCATCCTTCATTTGGGAGACTTCTACAGGGATAGTGACGCCCGCCGGTACTTGGTCCGGGTGGTCTTGGTAGTATGAGTTCATGCGGTCCAAGATTGACGCCCCTTGTCCCATGCTCGGAAGTCTGTCTCCATTGGGCATGATAAGATAGCCTCTCTGATCTAAGATCATGAGTTTCGATTCAGGAGTCTGTCCCGGATGGGGCAATTTCTGAACACATGACTTGTTGACTTGCATACCCCGCATGGATAAGGTCCACCTGATCCAGTGCCTGTCAATCCATTCTGCTGATAAGGCCTATTTGAGTCCCCATATCCGTTTGATTGCCTAGGGTAATCATTCCTTCGGGAAAAGTCGTCCCCTCGAAAGTTTCGGCCCTCGTTCAGGTAATAGTTTCTCTCCCGGGGCCTCCTGTCATCGAAATCTTGCCTTCTAAATGTGTTCGATCGTGCATTCTTCATCTCCCTTACTTCAGAGGCCAGCCCTTCGACCAGTCGGGTGAGTGTACTGATCTCAGATGGCTCTTGCTTGACCGGTTCAGGGTATGTCCAAGGGACAATCGGTAGATTCGACATTCGGGCGGAATATGGGTGTGCCGGGGCGATGCTAGAGCCTGGTCGTTGGGACATTCCCCCACCTGCACCGCTGGCAATTGTTGCTGTCATGAGCACGCCCCCAGCAATGAGCCTGTAGAGTGCCTGGTAAACGACTTCGATGTCCCAAGGGTCACCTATGATGTGCGTATAGTCGATGATCCTCAGTTGCTGCTCAAGCTGCTCGTTGACGATAGGGTGTAGACCTTCTCTGTAGAAGTGTCTTTCATCGAGCCTGGAGATCTGCCCTGTTTCGACCAGATACGAGGCAATTCTCAGGAATCCCTGATGGTACTCTCCGAGAGCGGCCATGCTCATTATGACTTGATTGGTGTTCTGTGCAACAAAGTTCACCATATCCCCATACCGGTATCGTACCACTGCTGTTGGATAAAATGCAAGGACCGCATTCTGAAAGGCGTCGAAGCTACCACCCCGAGCTTCCGGCAAGACTCTCCACAGCCTTTCCTCCCCGACAGGTGCATAATAGCGGGCCCAATTGATCTTTTTGATGTCCGAGAGACCGGTGTTCGTTCCAAGAATGTTGACTTCCTGGAAAAACTGAGGGATACCTTCTGGTTCTGTGTCCGGGCCCATTGAAGGTGCGTGCCTATTGTTTCTGTTTGGCATAGCTGCGTTTGGAACTAAAGGGTGTGCCCCTTGAATAGGCAGGTTCGTGGCGTCTGCCAAGTCTGGGAGGGGTCTTGTAGGCTGTTGCCCGCCCTGAGCTTCCCCCTGTGCTCCTGTCGGATGTGGAGGTACTGGCTGAGGCGCAGGCTCAGGCATCGGAAGTGGAGCCGGCTGAATGTTTGCCATGACTGTTGGGATTGATGTATTTGACGTTTGAGAGTGTCGAGAAGTAGTAAATGGAGACAATTCTGGCTGAACGGAGCCTGGTGCTTCATGTTCGAATGTGTCCGCTTCGTTTGACCTTACCCTGGGTCGATCTGTATTATCTGTAAATGAAAACAAGGATGCGGCTGCCTTCCCTTCAAGTGATCTTGAACTGCTAGTGCTGCTACTGTTTCTCGATTCGACCTGTAAAATGTGTTCAATCGAGTTCGAGGATGATCGCTCGATAGAGGTTAACGGGGACTGGCTGCTGTCCTCCCTTGAGTGTGTGGACGGGGTTCGTGGACGACTTTGATCTGTGAATCCTCCTGGAAATCGAAGAGGGGAAGATATGTGTATGCTTCTTTGAACTGAAGAGCGTCCTCGAGGGGCGGATGATATTGATTCATTATTTTTGACCGGAGTTTGCAATTCACTGCCGCCTTGGGTTCATTCGAAGGAGTGTAAAGTTGACCGGTCAATACTCGTGGAGGTTGTATCTGTCCTCCGGCAGGTTGATTCAAATGAGGGAAATGGAGTTTGAGAGACAAGTCTATTGGCGTTTCTTTGGCTTTTGGCTTCTGCGATTCATTGAGAGTGTCTCAGTTGAACGTTTGGTTCGACTGGTTTCTTTTGGTGAGGCACCGTGTCCCCCTTGCGGTGGGCTCCAGGTTATCGCGATGCAGACTCTTTTGTAGACCGTACGGTCGATTCGAGGGCAAATCTATATTCTTCCCAAGGGAGACTGCGGTGACTCAATAGTCGAGGAGGGACAACCAAATAGAAACGGAGTGACTGAACACTCAAGACAATGGCTCTTCTGGTTCAGAAACCTTGCCAAAGTGCTCGATCCTGACAGAATCGAGCTCTCAACGCAGACCCTATAACTATAGTGATTGAAGTCTGAAGTTGAGGAAGGTGCGGGGCCATGTCAGTCTGTTTCAGACGGTTCGAACCCCTGGATGGTGTTCGTCGAGCATTCGAACGCACTCGAAGAGGTGCTCGAAGGTGTTTGAGCGTATCCCGATGCGATCGAGCGACTTCTTAGTAGGTGGCGAACGTGTGGGGCGACGGAAGTATGCAGGTATAATACCCTGTTGGGTTTGTCAGGCGCTCAGAGTTTTGGAATATCGGTTTTGAGCGTATGTGGTGAACCGAACGCGCTATTCGAGCGGTTGGCGAAGCTCGCTAAGGCAGAGCAGAGATGAACTGAAGACGAGAATGACTTATGAGACTTGAAAAGTGTACTGTGCGGCGAACTGGGGGTGTATTCCCTCTACAGAATGAGTACAAAAGGTGTGCACTATTTATACTCTAGGCGAAACGAGCTTGGTACCGACGTCGAACGTACATACAGAGGTAGGGGAGTGTGTGCGGTGCGTATTCAAGTCAGAATAGTCGTATGTTAGGGATGGAATGACTCGAGAACATGATGAGTCACAAACTCGAAGGGGAATAATGGTTCGACATCAATAAAAAGACCAATGAAACCTGAGAAACTTATCATGTGTGCTTCCAACAACTCCATTCGAATGTCC